>CM035434.1:71318222-71918222 GCA_020310875.1 Ceratopteris richardii
ATCATTCATAGATTTTGCATAATCTATGAGCTTGTACAACCCATGACATAAAATGCTAGAAGCAATAACGATGTTGCCATTTGAAAGGTCATGAACTGTAGATATATCATCAACAAATTTCACAACCAAGCCAATCTTGGTTAATGTTGAAATTCATAATAGATTTTTCTTGATCTATGGCACAAATAAAACATCCAATAATGTAAAAGAACTACTATCAACAATAGTTAGAATGATCTTACCAACTCCCATGATAGGATAAGAGGAGTTGTTGGCACATGTGATAGTATTCCTTGTAGGGGTAGGCTCAAATGAAGTGAAGAAACTGCACTACGAGGTAAAATGTTTGGTTGCCCCACTATCAAAGTACCAAACATCTGAGTCCATTGTAGACATACACTGTTCATGAGAAGATGGTTCATAACTGCAAATAGTAATAAACACCCATTCTTCATTCTACACAAGATTTGTAGACTTTGATTTAGGTGTAGAGGCTTCTACAACAACCATTCCAACCTCTTTTTTCTTTGCCTCTTTTATAGCTAATTTTGGACAACTCTTTATGGCATGATCATTTCCTTTACAACATTTGCAAAACAATTTCTAATTTTTTGTTTTCTTCTCGTCTCTGTCATCCTTCTTTGATTGTGTAGAATCAGCAGATTTTTATTCACTACTAGATGAGCTCCATTTTAACTTTGCCCTTCTGACTAGCCAAGAAAGCTTGATCTGCAACACACATAATGGACGTGTTCTACCTAGATTGATCTTCCTGCAATGGAATAGAGACTAACTCCTCAAATGTTAAGGCATTTGGATTGCCTTTCATCATCAAGCGAAGAGTGGAAGCAAAACTCTAAGATGAATCCAACATGCCGAATGATCACTGTTCGTATCATATGTGCACTTGCGTTGATCATGGCTGGAATGTACATCATTTGGATTGCATTTTTGAATGGTGACTTACATGAAGAACTACATATATTTCAGCACTATGGTTTTATGTAGAAATGGCATGAAAATAAAGTGTCCAGGTTTGTGAAGGCATTATATGGTTTGAAGCAAGCACCACATGCTTGGTATGAATAGATACATGCCTACTCGATTACACATGGTTTTGAGAACAGAGTTATTGAGAGCACCTTATATGTTAAGCGTGCAGATGATGTGCTCCCAAAGCTTTGGGCTTACTTCCTTTTGTGGATTGATCTCTTTCAACATAGATTGGCACTTCCTTATACATGAGTGCCAAATCCTTGTTCATCACACCATTCCTAGGGGGATTTGTTAATATATTTTGGTAGTGATGCATATGAACACACTTGAGACCGCCAATGTACTTTTTCCCCTCTAAAGAACGTTTTATCCCCCAGCTTGTATATATGCTTATAACCCTAATGGGTTACTTATCTTTGTAGATTTTTTTCACTTGGTAATACATTCAGTATTGTGTGTTGTGCTCCAAGATTTTTCTTCTTCCTTGTGTTGTTCACGTGCTTTTGTAGACCTCAAACTCCAACAATAGACTTCCACTTCTGATTTGGAACATCCAAAGGTTGTAGCATGCCATGCATTGTTTTAACTCAAATTTCACCTATTGGCACTTTAAACATCCGCTAACATATTTTCTAATATCCCGCTTCATACGTTGCCAACAGTAAGAATTTTGTTTTAACATAGGTCCTTGAATAACATAGATGTGGAGAAAAAGGTGCATCATGACAATCATGTAATATTTGAGCTTTCAATGGAGACTCAGAACATATGCATAATCAATTGTTAGAATATAAATATCCATTCTACGAATGAAATTTATCTTGATATATCAATCCTCTATTTGCATGCAAAAAAAATCAAGAAGGGTGCATAAAAAGATTCATGTTTAAGTTATTCTTAAATTTGATTGAGAAAATCAGAATTTATTATAGAAAGGAGATTACATAAAGGTTTTTAACTCAATGCATCAATGACCTTATTTCCCATACCATCAAAAAACTTAATATCAAAATCATACTTACTTCATTCTTCCAAATTATGTAGAAAATCATTTGAAAGAATATTAAGATGTATTTCCAAAAGACCTAATTGGTATACTTCCACCTAGGCAAATTGACCACACCATCGACCTGTACTTGAGGAGTGAACCATATTTTAGAGCATCCTATAGATCTAACATAGATTAATTGAAGGAGCTTAAGATTCAATTAGATTATTTTTTGAAAAAAGTCTTGATAAGATCGAGTGTTTCACCTTGGGGAGCACCTGTTTTATTTCAAAAGAAGAAAGATGTCTTATAATTTATCAATTGACTATAGGGGATTGAATAAAAGAATGATTAAAAAAAAGCACCCACTCCCTCACATAGATGACTCATTGGGTCAATTAAATGTAGTGAATATATTTACTAAGATTGACTTAAGATTTGGATATCATCAAATTAGGAGTAAACTAGAAGACATAGCCAAAATATATTTTTAAACATGGTATGGCCACTATGAGTTTATAGTTTTATCTTTTGGATTAACAAACATTCGTGGCACATTCATGTGCATGATGAACAATATTTTTCATGATTATCTATGAAGGATTTATCTTAGTTTCTCTTATATTTATATACTGTAAAGATGATTGTGAGCCTAATGTACATCCCAAGAAAACTTTGCAGACTCTTAGAGAATACAAATTATATGGAAAGATAAGTAAATTTTTCATTACTAAAGACAAATATTTTGTTACACTTATGTGTTCCTCGAGTAGCTTTGATGTGAACCTTTTTCCTATACATGGGCACTTTTTACTCTAGTGTTGGCTAGAGGTTTTTCCCCATGTTACCACATACTTGATACTCTCATATGTGGTGGTACTTTCTACTTAGGGATATTATTTTCAGCTCTTACTTCAGTTCAGTTCATCATCAATAGAGAGAGCTATTCAAGCCATTGTCTTCTCCATGTGTCTTGCTGAGTTTGTGCTCCTTATGTGTGCTTCTCGTGTGTCTCTTGCACTTCTACACACACCCAATAGTGGTATCAGAGCAGGTTTAGCTCCTTCTTAAGTTTTGGTTTTTCGCGTCACGATGCGCGTGCACTTTTAATAGTGCAAATCGGCTTCGGAGCATAGAACAACAAATTTTAGCAACCAAGAAACATTTCCATCAGGTGTCCCTGTGGTTTTACCCCCATTTCAAAGCCATTCATGCAGTCAGAATTGCCATCAGAGTGATGGTTTGTGAGCTGAAATTTCAGCATTCATTTCAGCTTTCATCATAGTGAAGATTTTATCACATTCTTGTTCTTTTGTGAAATGGCAGGCAACAATGACTTGTTTGGCATGCTTCAAGCTGAAGATAAGCTTGATGGGACCAATTATCCGATGTGTTCTTACATGATGAAGCGTGTTCTTGTTGCTAAACAACTTTGGAACATAGTGGCATATGTAGATCAAAGACCCATAGGTTCTTCTACTTCACATTCTACTATCATAGATGGAGCTTCTTCTTCAAGTATAGTGGTTTCTCCTTCTCCAGCTACACAGGAGTAGCTTATATGGAATGGAAAAGATGCTCAAGCTCATGCATTGATTGCATTTTCTGTGAAGCTTCATATAGTTCCACACATTCGGTCATATTCTACATCACGATAGGCATGGGACACTCTTGCTTCTTTGTAAGTCATGTGTAATGAAGCACATGTTGCATACTTGAGGAAGCAACTTGAGGATGTATGAATGGCTGAAAATGAGTCAGTGGATGTGTATGTGATACGCATCAAGGACTTGAAAAAGTGTTGAGCCCATAAAAGTCATATTGGTCAAAGTCAACTGCAATCAAAGTCAACTACAATCAAAGTTAGTCAAAGTCAACTATAGTCAAAGTCAATAGATCAAAGTCAAACTAGTTAAAGTCAACAAAGTCAAGGTCAAAGTCAACAGGTGAAAAGTCACAGTGCTAAATTACAGGTGTCAAAGTGCACAGGTAGTGCACAATTAATTGTCCACAAAGGGTAAATTGGAGAAAGTGGGTTGCAGGTTGCAGAGGTAATTCTCTAATTTCCCTAAGGCTCAAAGTGTTTTTAAAGTGTTTTGGAAGGTTCAGGTGAACCCTCCCTTATGTGCATGTTTGAAGAGTTAAAAGGAAAATGTGAAGGTATGTGAAGCGGCAGCGTACGCAGAAGTGAAAGTATGGCCCCCCAATTAAAATTTTTTGGTTTTAGTCTAAAGTCACTACAGGACAAAACAGGGAGTCATTGGCTGCCCACTTGTGAAGACAATCTTGGGACATCAAAGTGAGCACCAAGATACTCTTGCAGTTAGGAGCATACGTGAATCGACACACTCAAATCAAGGCAATGACCATTCTTGGACCATCCTAAGTGTAAGCAAGAGAAGCATAGTCTAAGTGGAGCAAGAGAGAGAAGTGCAAGAGCCACACAGTGTGCGATGCAAAGAAGTGAAGTGCAAGGTGTGCATGAAGAGTGACCAAGGAAGTGTGCAGAGGAGTGCTAAGCTTGTCCCCCAAGGATCCCAAGGTCTTACTGAGGGGTGCGCGCGCCGACAGAAGGTATCCATCCCTCCCCCTTAGTGGAAGCTTGGTGGAAGGTGTGCACAAGAGCATGCTTGTAGAAGGTGGAGGTTTGGTGCAGAGGAGGCCGGCAGTAACAAGTCCCTTGGGTATTTGGTATTTGTAGTTGAGCACTCTGTGGGATTTTGCACAAAAGCATTGGTTGTATTGTGCTTCAATCTTGTATTTGTCTTACTGTAATCAATCGACAGAGGCTTCGAGTGTGTATTTTCTCGTCTGTCTTCCCCTTTTCTCGTACAAACACTCAAATCCCTTCTTGTCTAAGAATCACCCAACAAAATTTGGCATGCCCGGTGGGACCTCCAAGGAGATTTGAGCAAAGGAGAAGATATATTGCAGTTGGAGAGCAATATTCCAGTGTCGACAGTACTACTCCAATGGACTAAGAGGTACATATTTTTATCAAGTGTTTCATATTAAGTGGACTATGAACAGCTCATGACCGCAACCTGGTCCCAAACATTGAGGGTCACCTGCAAGCAAACAAGAAGGAAGGTTGTTAGAAGATCCTCCAGTCCACTATCTTCAACCTCATCAGTAAAGAGCATGGCAGGACAAGTAGACTTGGAGACCTTACTCTCAAGATTAAATATAAAATTTCCTTCTTTCAAAGGCCTAGCTCAGGAGGATCCAGATGAGCACATTAGAAGATTTTTGGCACTATGCAAGACTAGAGGTTTAATGGGCAGGGAGGATGCCTTTTTGGTACTCTTCCCTGCCACATTAGAAGGATTAGCAGATAAATGGTTCAGCCAATATGCTGAGAACCATTTTACAACTTGGCATTTGATGAAAGATGCATTTAAAAATCAATTCCAGCATGGAAATACTGCAGAGATCATCATAGAAGAACTAGAAAATTTGAGATTGGGTCCAGGAGAAAAGTTCCCAGAGTTTGTGACTAGGGCCAAAGCACTAATGGCTAAATTGCCAGATCCACCACATGATTTTTTTGTTAAGAAATGGTTAGCTAAGCCCCTACCAATGGCCACCCAATGCAAAATAAAGGAATTAGTGCTACCTACAACCTCCATAGAGGAGTTCATCAACACAGCTACACGACTGGAGCAGATAAGGCAACAGTATGGAGCATCGTCTTCTCAACTACCATATTCCACAGAAATGGAGGATCCAGTAATCCAGCTAAGGAAGGAGTTGGAGGGATTAATAAGAAATAAGCCCCACAGAGAGGAGGAGAATGTTGTAACTGAGTTGAGAAGGGAGATTGAAGCACTAAAGCTCCAAAAGGAGGAGGAGGCCCAAGCATAGGAGTTGGCTCAGCTGCGACAGGAGTTGCAAGAACTCAAAGGAGGTGGCATCAAGAGTGGACTTTGGTGTTCCATGTGCAGCAAGCAAGGGCATGCAGTAAGTGAATGTCCTCTTTTTAGTGTGACTTGCCAATTATGCAGGAAAGCTGGTCATGAGGCCTAGGACTGCCAATCAAGGGGAATACCTGCAACAACATATTGGACACAAGGAGGACTCCTACCACCAGCAAATGTAATGGCGGCTGCACCCAATCAAGGTGACACTTACAACCCTAGACAGAGGAATAACTTTGCAAATGGGCCTAGAATGCCAATCCTTTGTTTCAGATGTGGAGAATGTGGGCACTATCAAAGTAGGTGCACTCTACCAAAAAATGCTCCTCCTTGCAAAAACTGCCCAGAGGCCAGAGACCACTATACAAATTATTGTCCTAAGAATCAAGCCTCTTCATCTGGGCCCTATATTCAAATGATTTCTGTACACAAAGAAGAAATGTTAGATCAGGTCAATGAGCCATCACCATCTACCAGGGTGGTGCAGTTAGAAGAAATAGAATCTTTTATAGTGCAGACAAGAAATAAAGGAAAGGCTCATCAACCAAGAATTGATGGATTGAACAAAGACAAAGAGACATCTGAAGACAAGGCCACTGCATGTGCAGATACAAGGCAAAAAGGAGATCCCATGGGTACCAGTGATGCCATTGGGCATGCATTCAACGGGGCTCAAGAGGAGTTTGGTAAGTCAATTGGAGCCCATGCTCTTAAGGAATCAGAGGCTTCAAAACTACTCAAGTCCATGAAAAAGGAGGTTAGTATTTTTTATTTAATGAAGATGGATGGGAAATTCAGGTCAGAACTATTGCAGATAATTGATGAGGCTTCCACTACAAGTTTGGTAGCAAAGACTGCTATTTTACATAAAGGAAAAAGTTTAGGGGAAGCACCCCTTACAGATTATAAAAGTCCTCGGCTAACAGTATCTATCAAAGGTCATGAATTTCAAGGAGTTATTGTGGATGGTGGTTCTTGCATTAACTTGATGCCTGAACATACAATGGAAAAGATTGGACTCCACCCTTCAAGGCCTGCAAATTTCACTGTTACTTTGGCAGATCAGAGAAAAGTAAGGCCCTTAGTGATCCCAAAAGTTCCACTTGAAGTACAAGGTAATCTATTCATTCTGGATTTTGTGGTTTTAAGATTGCCCCAGGTTGAAGGAGGATTTCCCCTCTTAATTGGAAGACCATGGCTGAAAAATGCAAGTGTCATTCATGACTGGGGCAAGGACACTATGTGGGTACAAAAGAAAGGGCAAGAGCTAACACAGATTCATTCAGAAGAGGGCCGAGATAATCAAGGAAACACCAGCATGATGCAAACAGTTGGCATTTGCATGGAACCAGCATCAGAGGATCAATCCCAAATAGATTTTGAGGAAGAAAAGGATATTCTAAATTGGCTACAAGCAGGCAACTCTTCCTCTTGTTTTGGAATTTTTCTTAATAATTCTTGCACACTGAAGGTTATGATGAAGATGAGGAAAAAGTCCAGGTTGATGGATTGGGAGAGCCCATCACAGACCACAGAAGGGGCAGGAAGACACCCCTCAAATACAACTTGGAGGAGCATATGACAACTACAGATAAGGAAGTTACCAAGGCTAAAGGCAAGGTAAAAGCTTCTAGTGAAGAGTGTTCTTTCCCAATTCAAGAAATACCGGCAGGATGGATGCAGGATAAGGAGGAACACATTGAAATCCAAAATACCCCTGCTTATGAAGCAATGCACGAAAAGCTAGTGGAAGAAGACAAGGATGGAGATGAGCATGAAGATAATATGGTAGAGAGAAATTCTATCAAAGAAATACAATTAGGCACTCAAGACAATAATCAGCCAGTTTTGGTGGCCACTTGGTTGTGGAACCACCCAGGACTCCTTGAAAAGGTAAGATCATTCTTGAACCATTATACAGATGTTTTTTCCTGGCATTATAAAGACTTAGAAGGAGTGCCTGCCAATTATGGAGAGCATAGAATTCCTCTGGTTGAGGGAGCCAAACCAATACGAGGGAAGAGTTATAGACTCAACCCAAAATATGCCGAAGCTGTTTATGTAGAAATATAGAAGGTGGAGGATGCAGGAATCATTATTCCTGAGAGTGGTTCTCACCTATGGTTATAGTGCCAAAGAAGAATACCAATAAAATCAGAATTTGTGTTGACTTTAGAGCACTCAACAAGGTGACAATCCCAGATGGATTCCCAATGCCATTTGCAAAGCAGGTCATTGAAGAAGTGGCTGGACATGCATTATATAGCTTTATGGATGGCTTCAGTGGCTACAATCAAATATCAATACACCCAGAGGATCGTGAAAAGACTGCTTTTATCACACCTTGGGGAACATATGTGTATGTAAAAATGCCATTTGGGCTCAGAAATGCTCCAGCCACCTTTAACAGAACGGTCAATCTCATTTTTGGCCCCTTATTGCTGGAATCACTTAGAATCTTCATGGATGACTTCTCTTCATTTTCAGGTTCTCATAATGAGACTCCTTTAGATTGTTTAGACCATCACTTCGACAGCTGCAAAATGTTTTCAAGAGATGCAGGGAGACTAAGCTAAAGCTCAATCCAAACAAATGTCATTTCCTTGTGACAGAAGGAACTCTCTTAGGACATGTGGTGTCGGCTAAAGGTATGGCCCCAGATCCTAACAAATTCATTTCTATATTAAAGTTGCCTAAACCTAAATCTCCTAAAGAGATTCAGAGTTTCTTGGGGCATATTGGTTACCACAGAAGGTTTATAAAGATGTATGCAGAGATAGCCAGACCACTCGCTAGACTTACAGGTAAGGAAATACCTTTTAAATGGGAAGAAGAGGAGGAAAAAGCATATCAAACATTACGGTCAATGTTAGTGTCTGCTCCCATTTTGATCACACCTGAGTGGTCAAAAATCCTTCATATACATGTAGATGCCAGTGCATATGCAGTGGGGGCAGTTTTGACACAACCCAGTGAAGAATTTAAGGTGGACAGACCCATTCAATATGCCAGTAGAATTTTGACTAAGTGTAGCTCAAGCGTAAGCACCACCTCCTTTACTTGTCAATCCGCAGAGACGTGAGGACCGGTGTGAAGACCACGAGCAAGTGAAGGCACAAGTGCGTGAGTGAAAGCACACAAACATGCACACACATACACACACGCGCGCACAAGGTAAGATCAAAGAGAGGAACAATGGAAAGCTTTGATTGCAAAAGAGTTCTCTTACAAAAGCTCTATTCTCTAACAAGCTAACCTCAAAAATGAGTTCTCTAGCTCTTTTTATAGTTTTTGACTAGTTTTGGCCCTGTCCAGACCTAGTGTCCGGCCTAGTTAAAAATTAGGTTCCAGGGCTTATTCGAGGGCTCAAACGAAGTCTAAAAATTATGAAAATTGGTACGATGGTACTTCTAATACTCCTCAAGCTTGAGGACTCCTCGGCTTGCACAAAATGGAGCTACAAAAATAGAAAATGGTATTTACAAAGGTTTTAGTGATGGAAATCACTATTTTTGTAGGGGATTCTTCTGAAAAGTTGACATGTACTTCATGGAGCTCCCTACTTGCTCCCTTTCCTTGTGTGTCCACCTTTTGATGTGCTTCCATGCTTTGTTGGGATTCTTCTGAAAAGTTGACATGTACTTCATGGAGCTCCCTACTTGCTCCCTTTCCTTGTGTGTCCACCTTTTGATGTGCTTCCATGCTTTGTCCTTGACTTTGAGCTTCAACACTCCCCCCCCTCTCGAGTCTGGCGTCCCTGACAGACCCTTGTTGTAGTGGTTGTTCCAAGTAGTGCCTTGAGAGGGAGTGTCCCTTCTGTATGAACAAAAGTCGTCTGACTTCCAGATGTGTCTGGTTCTTCATCTATCAGTGCGCTTTGCAAGTTGTAGTCTCTTGGTATATGCTTCTTCCTTGGATTCCAACATGACTGTGTCGTTGTGAGTCTTCGTTGATGTTTTCTAGATCTTCCACAGTTGATGTTCATAGTAGTCATGCCAAGTACTCATAACCCATATTGAGTGATGGGTAAGTGTGTTCGTGCATGGGTTGAGGAACATATGTGCCTTGTGCACGGCCTTGTAATGTAGCCCTATGCATGCTTATGTGGAAAATGCATCGGAAGAAGTATGGTGCAAAAATTGGGGTCTTGAGCTAAGTGCTCAAGGGTATGCCGACGAAGAGGTTTCCTAAGCTATCATGGTTATGGTTTTTCCAGAGTAAAGATACTTACCATGGAGAAGGTTGATCGATGTTCATCTCTTCGTGTTGTACACTCGGCCTTTGGGATGGAACATTGTTGATGAATGTCCATGTTGATGGTCCACTGATGAGATCTTTTGAGTGGTTGATCCTCTCTCCTCTTTTCAAAGCAACATTTGCCAAATACTGAGATTGAATTTCTTTATATTCCTTGGCAAACAACATTGGGTAACTACACCAAGCTGAGTTTCACATATTCTCTTTAGCTCACCATACGCAGGAGTCTCCTCCAGAACTACCCTTTGCAGATATCTCCTTGGATGCTCTCATACATGAAGTAGTTAAGCATCACTCAAGTTGCAGACCTTCAAGCTCTTCATTCCTACCATGGTAAGAGAAAATCATAGTTGTAGATGCCATGTTCATGCCAAATGCTTGGCATCTACCAGATAAGGCAGCAATAATATCATCTGCTAGCCGAGACACACTTCTATCCAAATTGATAAATGCCTAGTAATCAACAATTCCACCTTCAACTAAGCATGACTCATTCATGTTTCGTAAGCCAAACCTGGGAACAAGCTCTCTCCCGCTTTTCTTCTTCTTTTTTTTTTTTTGGAGGAACAATGTCACAAAACAAGAAGATAGACATTAGTATCAGTAAAACTAGTTGACCTGTGTCCATGTGCTCTTGTGCCTGGGATTCTCAAATGTGTCTATGCACGGCTATGTAATAGGGCCCTATATCAATGCATACTTTGGAAGTGCATGCCCTGAATGGTGCAAAAGACAGGGTTGTGCAAGAAGCACATGGTTGTCGCTCGTCGAGGCTTTTGATGTTACTTGTAGTTGTTGATGCCGGCTTTGGTGGAGGTATCCATTGGATCTCAAAATGATGTAATCCTCCTTATTGGGGTCCATTTTAGAACAACATTTGGCACTGTAGAGATTACTTCAGCCGTCTTCCTCTTTGGATGCTTTCTAAACTGTGGTATCCAGTGTGGTTGGCACTTTGGTTCGGTGGAGGCTACTTGTACTTTTGGCTTCCAAACCCATATCCTTTTTGCACGTCTTCCTACTATTGTTGAAGAGCTGATTTGATCTTCTTTCGGTCTCTGTACGTGGTTCTTACCCTTTTCTCTTTTTGGCTTCTTTGTTGAGACCTTTCGCATGTGGGAGAACATAGGTTGTTGTGGATGTAAGAGCTTCTTAGGTACCCACATCTGTAATCACCCTTGTTGAGTCGCAGCGAATTTCTTAGGCACCCAAACTTGTCGAATATCTTGTGGTTGAGTTTATCGTAGCTTCTGCATTCGTCTTTTGGCCTGGTGGGAGTCCCTAGAGGGGAATTGTGGGGTTAAGGCCGGTGGTTGCTCTCCTTTTCGTACCCAGATCTGCTTCATGCTCGGTACTAATTTCCTTTGGAAATCTTGTTGTCTATTTGATATAGCAATTGTTTTGTTCGGTTGTGCTTGCTTTGGAGGTTGAGTTGTAGTGGCGGCATTAGTCCGTGCCCCAGAGGAGTCCGCTTGTCTTTGAGCCTGTTCTTCCATGATTGAGTTCTCCTGCGACATAGAGCTTTCGACACATACAACATCTCTTTTGCTAAGATTAGTCCTAGGAGAACTACAAGATGTGACATCTGGATTTGTGAGCATGCCATTTTCTAGTTCTAATGTAAAGCATTGTCCCTGGACCCAAACTTGAAGAAGTTGACTTCTTAGGTTCAAGTTGACTGCATTGTCATAAATCCAATCTTGTCCTAAGACAAGTGGTTCTGTAAGGTTCTCATCTTGACACACTAGCACTTTGACTTTCATTGGAACATCTTGAAGGTAGATGGGAAGTTCCACCTCGCCCAAACAAGGGGTTTCCACACCTCCCAATCCTATGAGATAAGCTTCTATGGGATTGATGTTCAACTGCAAGTCTTGGCAGTAGGAAAGTCTAACTGCACTACTTGCTGCCCCTGAGTCAATCAATGCTTTCACAGTCCTTGCACCCTTTCCTTGTCCTATCTCTATGGTCACGAATGGACGTCGGTCAATGACTTGAGAAGTCGCAATGCCTGATTTTTGGCACATATCCATGTGATATTTTGGAGCTTTTGAGTTGACATCTAGGCCTAGTCACCTTAACTTATTTCGCCTTATGCGCTCTCTAGCCTCTGCTTGTGCTTCTTCCCTCACCCTTAACTCCTCATCTTTTCGCTTCTTAGCAGTGTTGAGTCTCGTAAGCATATCCTCAGTAAGAGGTTCTTGATATAGCTTGACTCTACAACCACTAATATAGTTTGGAAAGATATCACCTTCTAGAGTGGCCAACTGAACTGCACCACTACTGGAAATTCTATTAATGATCATGGGTCCATATCCTCTTTTTTCCAACTTACGGGCATGTTGTTTTAGTGTATAAACCAACACTAGATCTCCCTCTTTCAATCCCTTATCCTTGATGTGTGCATCAAAGTATGCCTTTTGCCTTTTCTTTGCAGCATAGATGCCTGCTACCGCGCGTAGCCTTGTCTCACCTAAGCGTTCTAGATCAAAGATCCTAGAGGACAATTCATGTCCATTCCACTCATACTCTTGTGCTACTTTTAAGGCAGGGATTAAGAGATCTAATGGTAGCACAGCATTCTGTCTGAAGACCATCTGAAATGGGGTGGTGTTGAGTACCGTTTTGTAGGCGACTCGATAAGCCCAAACAGCATGATGAAGTTGTTTGTCCCAATCAGAGCGTTTATTATTTACCAGTTTTGTCAATACGTTACAGAGGATCTTATTGGTGCTCTCGGCTTGCCCGTTAGCTTGTGGGTGATAAGGTGCAGACTTTTTATGTATCACCAAGAATTCTTGGAGAAGATTTTCAATGACCTCATTCAAGAAGTGTGTGCCTCTATCGCTCACTAACTCTATTGGTAGCCCATATCTCGTGAACACATTCTCGAATAAGAACTTAGCCGTTGTCTGAGCATCATTCTTTGTGGTGGCTTTGACTTCTACCCACTTTGTAAGGTAATCTGTGGCTACAATAATATACTCTGCATGGGAGTTTCTAGCTGGGGGGTTAATAGGACCTATGAAGTCTATGCCCCACTTCGAAAATGCACGCCCTCCCATCATTGGCCTCAAAGGCATCTCATCTTTTCTAATTGGATATTATGCACGTTGGCATGTGTCACATTTCTTCACATAGGTATGTGCATCCATATGAAGAGTGGGCCACCAAAGTCCTGAGAATAGAATGGTCTTGATTACTCAATCAGGACCGAAGTGTCCACTTGCAACACCACTGTGTGCAGTCTCTAAGACCTTTAAATAGTCTGATTCATGAACGCACAGTCTTAAGTAACCATCTTTGCCTCTTCGGTATAAGTTGTCTCCTACTAAGGCATAGCCTTGAGCTTCTTGCTCCATGTTTCGTCTTCAAATTCGATGCCTAGCATCGACTTGCAACCAAAAGTCGATGCCGGGCATCGACTTTGAGCTTTTTCAACCACTTATTCGGTCGTGTTTTTGAAAATCGCGATTTTGAGCACAGAATCGTGTTTTTTGAAAATCGTGATTTTGAGTAGAGAATCGTGTTTTAGAGAATCGCGATTTTGTACCTTGAGAATCGTGTTTTCACAAAATCGTGTTTTTGGCTGAAAATCGTGATTTATGAAAATCGCGATTTTGAGTAGAGAATCGTGTTTTTTGAAAATCGTGATTTTGAGCACAGAATCGTGTTTTTGAAAATCGTGATTTTGAGCCTTGAGAATCGTGTTTTCACAAAATCGTGTTTTTGACTGAAAATCGTGATTTATGAAAATCGCGATTTTGAGCAGAGAATCGTGTTTTTGAAAATCGCGATTTTGGGCACAGAATCGTGGTTCACAGGATCGTCATTCACAAAATCGTGTTTTTCACAAAATTGTGGTTCTCAGAATCGTGTTTTTTTGACATGAAAATCGCGATTTTGTCTTAGAGAATCGTGTTTTCACAAAATCGTCTTTTAGAGAATCGTGTTCTCACAGAATCGTGTTTTTGGCTGAAAATCGTGATTTGTGAGAATCGCGATTTTGAGCACAACCACAGAATCGTGTTTTCTCAGAATCATGTTTTTTTGGCTAAAAATCGTGATTTGTGAGAATCGCGATTTTGAGCACAACCACAGAATCACGATTCTGAGAATGACCACAGAATCGTGATTCTTTAAGCAAGCTTTTAGGCGGGAAATAGAAAATCGTGATTTTTCAAAAAAAATTGAATTTTCACAGAATCACGATTTTCATCACAGAATCGCGTTTTTTGGCGGGAACTTCGAACTTTTGAGCGCCGAGCAATGGCGAGCTCCGTATGAGCAGAAAATCATGAAAAACACAGGCGCTTGTTCTCCCTTGCACTTCCTAACTCCTTCCCACACAATAATGCATGAAAAATGGTATGAAAATGGTGAAAATGCACTAAAAACAAGAAATTTCTATGAAGAAGAAGATGGAAGAAGGTGGAGATGATGATGAAGAAGATGAAGAAGAAAAATCAAAAAATGAACAAAAATGACAGTTTTTTTTACCTTCCAACGTCGCAAATCTACGATCTTACCATCACAACGCTCGTCCTCGAAGCTCTCTCCCCGGCAACGCGCCAAAATTTGGTGTAGCTCAAGCGTAAGCACCACCTCCTTTACTTGTCAATCCGCGGAGACGTGAGGACCGGTGTGAAGACCACGAGCAAGTGAAGGCACACGTGCGTGAGTGAAAGCACACAAACATGCACACACATACACACGCGCACAAGGTAAGATCAAAGAGAGGAACAATGGAAAGCTTTGATTGCAAAAGATTTCTCTTACAAAAGCTCTATTCTCTAACAAGCTAACCTCAAAAATGAGCTCTCTAGCTCTTTTTATAGTTTTTTGACTAGTTTTGGCCCTGTCTAGACCTAGTGTCTAGCCTAGTTAAAAATTAGGTTCCAGGGCTTATTTGAGGGCTCAAACGAAGTCTAAAAATTATGAAGATTGGTACGATGGTACTTCTAATACTCCTCAAGCTCGAGGATTCCTTGGCTTGCACAAAATGGAGCTACAAAAATAGAAAATGGTATTTACAAAGGTTTTAGTGATGGAAATCACTATTTTTGTAGGGGATTCTTCTGAAATGTTGACATGTACTTCATGGAGCTCCCTACTTGCTCCCTTTCCTTGTGTGTCCACCTTTTGATGTGCTTCCATGCTTTGTCGAGATTCTTCTGAAAAGTTGACATGTACTTCATGGAGCTCCCTACTTGCTCCCTTTCCTTGTGTGTCCACCTTTTGATGTGCTTCCATGCTTTGTCCTTGACTTTGAGCTTCAACACTAAGGCTGAAAGGAATTACAGCACCATAGAAAGGGAAGCCTTAGCCATGGTTTTTGCTGTCCAAAAATTTCGTCATTACTTACTGGGAGTAAAATTTGTTATTATAACGGATCACCAACCACTAAAATACTTGCTCAACAAATCACAAGCCACTGGTAGAATATGGAGCTGGTTATTGCTGTTCCAAGAGTTTGATTTTTCTGTAGTCCACAGACCAGGTAAAGAAAATGTTATGGCGGATCACCTATCCAGAATCAATATGATGGATCAAGCTAGTGGAATCAATGATGATTTTCCAGATGCTCATCTGTTTGCTATACAAGCTCAAGGTTGGTATTATGATATCAAGAATTTCATTAAAACTTGGCTATATCCAGAAAAGGCTAATGCTGTGCATAGGAAGAGACTACTAATCAAGAGTAGACCATATACCTTCATTGAAGATGAACTATATAGACAGGGAAAGTATGACAGGTTTAGGAAGTGCTTGGAAGAAAAAGAAGTGAGGGAAGTCCTTCAATCTGCACATGAAGGAACAGGTGGTGGGCACCTTCTAGGGCATATTATGAGTCAGAGGATACTGGATGCTGGTCTATGGTGGGCTACACTATTTAAGGATGCAAATGAATGGAGAAAGGCATGTGACGTTTGTCACGAGGAAGGAGCTAAGGAAGAGAGCTCACACACACACTCTCACTCTCAAGGAGAAGCACACACACAGATTGAGGCAAGGAAGAATGATCTTCTTCTTCTTCTTCTATTACATAAAAGGAATGTACAAGAATGACCTAAAAACAAGAATACAACAAGTGCAATATATAAAGATCAGTACATAAGGAAAAACCTAATATCCGCAAATGAGTGAGCTGGCAATAAACAAATGTGCCATCACTCTCGGTAGATATATCTAATAAAGCTCAGTGAAGTATCCCTGACATATATCGATATGACCACTATACATGTCAGAGAAACAAAAAACTGGTACGTGTCATCCTGGATCATCACATGTTGAGCTTGATATCTCAACACTCCCCCTCAAGCTCAATGCCATATCCTGTAATCCAAGCATCTCTCGAAACTTCTTTAACTTCTCAGCTCCAAGTGATTTGGTGAAAATATCAGCAACCTGCTCATCTGTTCTCACATAAACAAGATCAATATCACCTGCTAATACCTTCTCTCTGATGAAGTGATAATGTACCTTGATATGTTTTGTTCTAGCATGGAAAACAGGGTTCCGTGCTAACTGTATGCTGCTAAGATTATCACAATAGATAATGATAGGCTTTTGCACTTCAACACCTAAATCTGCAAGTAACATCTCCAGCCATGATGCCTCACATGCTGCCATTGCAGCACCTCTATACTCAGCCTTTGTACTCGACAAAGCAACAATGGGTTGCTTCTTGCCGCTCCATGTAATAGCTGCACCTCCAAGTGAGAAAAGAAAGCCACTAGTAGATCTTCTATCTGGAGTACTACCAGCCCAATCTGCATCGGTGTATCCATGAACCTGCAACTCCACACCAGCTTCATAAAACAATGCATAATCCAAAGTAGCACTCACATAACATAGAGTGCGCCTCAGAGCATCCAAATGTGGCTTCCTGGGAACCTGCATAAACTGACTTTCAAGTCCAACAGTATAACTTAGATCAGGCCTTGTAATTGTGAGATATATAAGACTTCCCACAATTTCCTGTACATAGTAGCATTTTCCAATGCTTCACCTGATGTAGTATCCAATTTCAAATTCTGATCTAATGGCATAGAAATTGGCTTACAATCAGCCATACCATACTTTTGCAGCATATTCAAGGCATATTGCCTTTGCAACATCCATATACCTATTTTTGTATGTATAAACTCAATGCCCAAGAAATAGGGCAACACACCAAGATCTTTCATGTTGAATTCCTGCATAAGAAGTTTCTTTACCTCTTTGATGCTTTCTTCATTATCACCACCTACAATCAGGTCATCAACATAAATAGCCACAATAGTGATGCCATCATCAGCCTTCCTTGCATATAGTGAGTGATCTGCATCACACATAGAGAACCCAATGCTGGTTAAGTAATCAGCAATCCTTGCATGCCATGCACGAGGGGCTTGCTTCAACCCATACAAAGCCTTTTGCAACCTGCAAACATATTCTGGATGCTTTGAATCTTGATATCCTTGTGGCTGGTCCATATATACTTCTTCCTGTAACTCACCATGTAGGAAAGCATTCTTCACATCCATCTGATGCAAAGTCCATCCTTTTGTTGTAGCTAATGCAACAAGTGTTCTGACAATAGACATTCTAGCTACAGGGCTGAATGTTTCCTCATAATCAATGCCATATGTTTGTGCATAACCTTTAGCTACCAATCGTGCTTTATACCTGCTTATGCTACCATCAGCATTATGCTTTACCTTGTAAACCCATTTGCAGCCTATGGATTTCCTTCCTTGTGGCAATGGAACTAGCTTCCATGTATCATTTCCATAAAGTGCAGTCATCTCCTCATCCATAGCTTTTTCCCAATCTGCATTACCAATTGCATCTTCAAAACAAGAAGGTTCAGCATCTTGTATTACCTTTGTCATGTGGGCACAATGGCGAGCCATGTAACTATCATATGTCAATCGTTGCACTGAATTACGCATCCTCCCAGATCTTCTTGGTCCTAGGTCACTTCTTCTTGTATCATCTGCATGTGCCCTTCTTACTCCTGGAGTCTTCACAGAGGGCAATCCAAGTTCCTCATCAATACTCTTTTCTGAACCACTTGAATCTCCATCAACATCTTCAAAACCTGCACCTGCTTTACTACCAGCAAAAAGCTTTTCTTTACCTTTCTGGGATGTATTTGATGAATTTGCTGGACTGAAATTTCCACGCAATCTTCCACTCCATGGATTTGAATTGGAACTATTGCTTGGTGATGCATCCGGTTCACTCAAAACTTGAGATTCTGCACTAGATTTTTCAGCATTTTCTTTGTCATTTGGTTCAAGATTCAATCCTTCTTTGGCATCTGCATAGAAGCTTGACATTTCATCAAATACCACATCTTTGCTCACCTTAACCTATCGTGTGAGTGGGTTATAACATTTGTACCCCTTTTGCTCAAGGGAATATCCAATGAAGACACATGTTTCTGCTTTCGGATCAAGCTTCATCCTCAACTCATCTGGAACATGTACATATGCAATACAGCCAAAAACTTTCAGATGTGATAAGTTTGGCTTTTTACCTGTAAACTTCTCTTCAGGTGTAACTTGATGTACAACAGCAGTTGGAGTTCTATTCACGATGTATACAGCAGTATGCACAGCTTCTGCCCAATAACAATGAGGCATATTCTTCTCAGCCATCAAGGCTCTTGCTATTTCTGCAATATGTCTATTTTTGCGTTCAGCAACACCATTCTGTTGTGGTGTGTACCTGCATGAAAACTGATGCCGAATTCCATGATTTTTTAGAAAACTGCTGAACTCATTTGACATGTATTAACCTCCTCCATCAGGTCTTAATGTTTGAATGTACTTCCCTGTCTGCTTTTCCACCATAGCTTTAAAATTGTGGAAGTGAGTGAACACCTCGCTCTTCTCTTTCATGAAATATACCCATAGTTTGCGTGTATGATCATCAATGAAGGTAACATAAAACCTGCAACCGCCCATAGATGTGGTCTTTGCTGGACCCCAAACATCTGTATGTACTACTTCTAGTACATTCTCACTAACATGCTTGTCATGTGGAAATGATGCTCTTGACTGTTTACCAAATCGACATGCTGCACATACCTTTTGCATTTCTGCAACTTTGAAATTTGGTAGTCCATGGACAATCTCCTTTGACTGCATCATTTTCAGCCTTTGCAAGTTTGCATGTCCAATTCGTTTGTGCCATATCTCTATATCTGCAATAACTCCTGCGCCTTTTGCAAACATGGTTGCATTCATTTCAGGAATCTTCACATTTAAGGTGAACATCCTACCCACTTTGTTTCCTTTGGCAACCAATCGTCCATCCTGCTTGTACTCTTCTACATATAATCCATCAGCATTGAACCTGACTTGTAATCCCTCGTCAACCATTTGTCCAACAGAAACCAGATTCTTTGTTATATTTGGAACATGCAACACATCAGCAAGATGTTTTACCTTCCCGTCCTCCATAGACAATGCTATGTTTCCTGTATGCTCAATGGGATGCGATGTATCATCACCTGTTTCAACATATCCAGGAACTAGCATTTTCTGCAAACTACTAAACCATTCTGCATGACTGGTCATGTGATTTGAAGCACCTGAATCAACATACCAGACATTATTATTCGATTTTGAAACACCAGCAGACATCGTATTCATCATGTGATGTTGAACCATAAACAGCTTCTTAGAATCATCTACACTTGTGGATGCATAGTTGTTTTGCTGACTTCTATTATTTTGATTCTTTAACCTGCAATCACGTTCAAAGTGTCCAGGTTTACCACAATTCCAGCATCCTTTACTATCATTACCTGAATCATTTCTTTGGAAATTTATGCGACCTCTTTGGCTCCCAACTGTCCTCTTCCTCCTGCATGATTCTGTTGTTGACCTTGGTCTTGGTTACTATTTCCTCTTCCACTTCCAAAACCTCTACCTATGCCTCTTCCTCTGCCAGAGTAGAATACCTACTTAGAACTGGGCTTTCCTTGGGAATTTGAGTCCTCACCAAGATTCTTTTCTTCAATAATCAGCATAGATACCATTCGGAATATTTTCCTTGGTCTGTATGGAAGTTCTGAACTGCTTATATGCAGCTCTTAAACCACGAAGGCAAACTTCCACCTTATCATCATCATCTACATCAAAACACTACAAGCAGCACTTCTGCTTGAACACTGTTGCACTATGACGTAACAGTTCGATCTCAGAAAAACACAATTTTTGTGTATCAACAGTACACGGAATCGCTTGAAATTCTGGATCTGGAATATATGAGTATCGCTGAACACAACGCAAGTTACAGTTTCTGAAACTGACATGGTTTTTCTACCTTCACGGTGATTTTTGTAGCAAACAGAGGCCGTTTGTGAAATCGTGTTTTCTCCACACCTTGCCGCGTAGTCTTCATCGTCGCCTTCTCCACGAGCTCTCTACAGCCACGCTAGCTCTGATACCATGTCACGAGGAAGGAGATAAGGAAGAGAGCTCACACACACACTCTCACTCTCAAGGAGAAGCACACACACAGATTGAGGCAAGGAAGAATGATCTTCTTCTTCTTCTTCTATTACATAAAAGGAATTTACAAGAATGACCTAAAAACAAGAATACAACAAGTGCAATATATAAAGATCCGTACATAAGGAAAAACCTAATATCCGCGAATGAGTGAGCTGGCAAGAAACAAATGTGCCATCACTCTCGGTAGATAAATCTAATAAAGCTCAATGAAGTATCCCTGACATATATCGGTATGACCACTATACATGTCAGAGAAATGAAAAACTGGTACGTGTCATTCTGGATCATCACATGTTGAGCTTGATATCTCAACAACGTTTGCCAGAGGTGTGGACCTAAGCCAACAAAGCAGAGGTATAACCCCTTGATTGTTTCCACTTCTTGGCAACCATTCGAGAAGTGGGGCTAGATTTTGTAGGGCCCATCTACCCTCTGTCGATTCCAAAAAGAGAGAAGTATCTATTGATAGCCACAGATTATGCGACAAAGTGGGCTGAAGCTATTGCCTCCCCCGACTGCACTGCCCAAACTGTTGTTGATTTCATTTACAGTAGCATCATTTGTAGGTTTGGATGTCCACTTGAAATTTGTACAGACCAGGGTACTCATTTTGTGAATAAGGTCCTACAGGAAATTTTCAACAGGTATAGAATCCTACATAGGGCCTCTTGTGCCTAGTATCCAAGAGCCAATGAACAAGCTGAATCAACCAATAAGGTTTTAATTTCCATGTTAAGGAAGGAATGTATGTTACATCCCACTTCCTGGGGCTTTGCTTATCAAGGTACCCTATGGGCATACAGGTTAGCTTACAAAGAGGCCATGGGATATTCTCCATTCCAACTGGTTTATAGCATACTGCCAATTGAGCCCTTTGAATTTTTACATGGATCCCCTAAAGCGGCATTCATGCAAGGAAAGAAAGATTGTGGTGTCTCTCAGAGGCTAGGAGCCCTGCATAAAGTGGAGGAGATTCGTCTACTAGCAACAAAACAATTGTTAGAAACTCAGATGAAGAGGAAGGAGGCACATGATCAAAATCTATGGAACAACAACATAGAGTCAGGCATGTTAGTTCTTCTCCATAGACCCCATCTTCATACACAAGTGAAAGGAAAATGGCTTCCACACTGGGAAGGACCTTATTGAGTCAAAACAATGCTGAATTGGGGTGCTGTGGAGTTAGAGACGCTGAAAGGAGAGGCCTTGCCACTGGTCAACATATCAAGGCTCAAGGCCTACCATCAACACACTTGAAGAAGTATGGATCCCCTGGAACTGCAAAATCTGTCCAGATTATACATAGCTTTCTCATCTCATTTTGCTCAATTTCAATAGTTTTCTTTATCAATTTCATGCTTGTTCCTTGAGTTTTTAGCAAACCTAGAAGGCATTTTGTAACCTCTGCAAAAGTACAATTTTTGCGTATTTTTGGAAATTTTTTCTAGCATTTTCTAGCATTTTTTTATCCTTTTCCCATGTCATTTTATGGCCAAGTAGGAGGAATAAAGGAAGCTCTTTGTGGTTTTGAGTAAGGAAATTGGGCCTAGCCTTGTAGAAAATTTTATGAGAATTTTTTCAGATTTTTTTTGGCAATTTTTTGGTATCTTTTTTGGATTTTTTCTCCAGTCTTCTCTATTTTTGGATACTTTTTCAAAAAAAAAAAAAAGGGCCCCCCTGGGATTTTCGGGTTTCAAGGTTAAAAAAAAAAAAAAATTCACCCTCCCTCTCTCTCTCTCTCCCTCCCCCCTCCCTCCCGTTCTGATAGCCCCCCCCCCTGCCCCCCCATTCTGACAGCCCCCCCCCTCCCCCTGTTTTGACAGCCACCCCCCCCGTTTTGATAGCCCCCTCCCACCCCCCCCCCCCCCGGTTCTGACAACCCCTCGGCCCCCCAGCCCCCCGATTCTGACAGCCCCCCCCCCCCATTTTTTTAATTCTTTTTTATTTTTATTTTTTATTTTCTACTTATTTCTTATTTTATTTTATTTCATTTTATTTTTATTAATTTTATTTTTTATTTTTGTTTTATTTAGTTTATATATATATATATATATATATATATATATATATTGAGACTTGGCAACGCGGACGTTAAAAAAAAAAGGGAAGCATTATATATATATATATATATATATATATATATATATATATATATATATATATATATATATATATATATATATATATTAAATTTTTATGGTTCAACACTTTTGGCTCTGGATCGTGCCTCAGATGGCGATTTTTTTCAAATTTAGAGTCATTTTCATGTATTTTGGCACCTTTGGATTCATTTTTTGACTTAATTTTTCCAAAATCCACATGTTTTTCTGACTTTTGGCCAAAACCCACATGTTTTGAGCACATTTATCACATGGTTTTATTTCCCCACATTGTCCACATGGTCTCTTCTCACCTTGTCTTACCTTTTGTTTCATAATTTCCCATATGGACCCTCTGAAGCCCTCTTGTTTGATCATTTTTTACCCTCTCCACACCCCATGATCATACCCCCAATCCCTCCCTTTACCAATCTGCCCAGCCACATCCTTAACCCTCCCAACCCCTTCCATCTCTGCCCCTCAGCCCTCCCCGCCACCTCCTTTCTAGCCTGCCATTGCCCCCCTTTGCTTTTCCATGGCAAAAATCCAACTTTTGGTTCTTCTCAGGTGCTTGTTCTATCCTGCTTTTGGTGGAATTGGTTGCTACTCAAGGGTCCTCTTCAAGATTTTGCAGCTCCATAATCATGGTGTCCTATATGATCAGAGTTTTGGCTATAGCTCTCTGAGACGGAGAGCACATTAGGTGGTGGCCAACTGTTGAGCCCATAAAAGTCATATTGGTCAAAGTCAACCATAGTCAAAGTCAACTATAGTCAAAGTTAGTCAAAGTCAACTATGGTCAAAGTCAACAAAGTCAAGGTCAAAGTCAATAGGTGCAAAGTCAAAGTGCTAAAGTACAGGTGTCAAAGTGCACAGGTAGTGCACAATTAATTGTCCACAAAGGGTAAATTGGAGAAAGTGGGTTGCAGGTTGCAGAGGTAATTTCTCTAATTTCCCTAAGGTTCAAAGTGTTTTTAAAGTGTTTTGGAAGGTTCAGGTGAACCCTCCCTTATGTGCACATTTGAAGAGTTAAAAGGAAAATGTGAAGGTATGTGAAGCAGCAGCGTACGCAGAAGTGAAAGTATGGCCCCCCAATTAAAATTTTTTGGTTTTAGTCTAAAGTCACTACAGGACAAAACAGGGAGTCGTTGGCTGCCCACTTGTGAAGACAATCTTGGGACATCAAAGTGAGCACCAAGATACTCTTGCATTTAGGAGCGTACGTGAATCGACACACTCAAATCAAGGCAAGGACCATTCTTGGACCATCCTAAGTGTAAGCAAGAGAAGCATAGTCTAAGTGGAGCAAGAGAGAGAAGTGCAAGAGACACACAGTGTGCGACACAGAGAAGTGAAGTGCAACGTGTGCATGAAGAGTGACCAAGGAAGTGTGCAGAGGAGTGCCAAGCTTGTCCCCCAAGGATCCCAAGGTCTTACTGAGGTGTGCGCGCGCCGATAGAAGGTATCCATCCCTCCCCCTTAGTGGAAGCTTGGTGCAAGGTGTGCACAAGAGCAGGCTTGTAGAAGGTGGAGGTTTGGTGCAGAGGAGGCCGGCAGCAACAAGTCCCTTGGGTATTTGGTATTTGTAATTGAGCACTCTGTGGGATTTTGCACAGAAGCATTGGTTGTATTGTGCTTCAATCTTGTATTTGTCTTACTGTAATCAATCGAAAGAGGCTTCCAGTGCATGACTACCACTCGTACCGCGGTTGCATTGGTTGCCCATCGAGGTTGGAAAGTCCATCAATTGGACATAAAAACAGCCTTCTTGAATGGTGATTTGCAAGAAGAGGTCTATGTGAAGTGACCTCCTGGATTTTCTATGAAAGAAAAAGAGCATATGGTTTGTCGCTTGCATAAAGCTTTGTATGGTCTCAAGCAAGCTCCATGTGCATGGTATGACAAAATACATAAGCGCTTGGTTGCTCTTGGCTTCACATGTAGTTCAATTGAAAACACACTCTATGTACGCAAAGATGGGGTTGATCTTATAGTGCTTGTTCTTTATGTCGATGACATACTCTTGAGTGGGTCATGTGATGCAAAACTTGACATTCTTATGGCTGATTTGCAGCATACTTTTGATGTCACTTATCTTGGTCTTTTGAGCTACTACCTTGGCATCTAGTTTGTATCCGTTGAGGGGGGAATTGTTATGCATCAAGCAAAATATGTTGAAAAACTACTTCAACATTTTGACTTTGAGGATTGCAAGCCAGATTCCACACTAGTTGAGACAGGATTCAGGTTCTCAATTGAGGATTCCAGTGATGCATTTGACACTTCTCTTTATCAGCAAGCTGTGGGATGTCTTATATATGCGTGCAACACAAGGCCGGATATATAGTATGCAATTTCCCAGTTGAGTTGATCCATGCATAGCCCTGGCACCAAGCATTGGCAAGCAGTGAAACGTGTGTTAAGATATCTCAGAGGCACTTTGAGCTTAGGTCTCTTTTATGGAAAAGATATTCAGCCATGCTTGCATGCTTTTATAGATAGTGATTGGGTTGGTTGTTACGATACTCGTGTGTCCACTAGTGGTAATTATTTTTTCCTTGGAGGCTCATGCATATCTTGGTTGAGTAAGAAGCAACCTACAGTGGTGACATCGAGTTGTGAAGCTGAGTACAGGGAAGTTTTCACAGCTACAGTGGAGTGTATATGGCGGAGACGCCTATTGATGGACCTTTTCATGGAGATTGATGTTGCTACACATATTCTCACTGATAGTCAAAGTGCTTTGGCTGTTGCACAAAACCCAGTGTTTCATGCACACACCAAACATATTGAGGTGCATTATCACTATGTGAGAGAGCGCCTTCATGCACGAGATATTGTTTTGGTATATGTGCCTACACAAGATAATGTGGTAGAAATATTCGCCAAAGCTCTTCCATGGGAAAAGTTTGAAGCTTTTCGCAAAGCTTTAGGCTTATTACCTTGTGGGGGCTGATCTGTCACTCCCTGTATGTGTTCACATACAGGGAGTGACATATCAGAAATATTCGCCAAAGCTCTTCCATGGGAAAAGTTTGAAGCTTTTCGCAAAGCTTTAGGCTTATTACCTTGTGGGGGCTGATCTGTCACTCCCTGTATGTGTTCACATTCACAGACCTATGTTAAAATGACATATCCATACTTTTGGCCATGTATGAAGGAGGATATTAGAAAGTATGTTAGTGAATGTTTATAGTGAAAACATGTGAAATATGAGTATAAAAGAATGTCTAGAATGCTACAACCTTTGGATGTTCCAAATAAGAAGTGTGAGTCTATTTCTATGCACTTCGTTGCTAAATTGCCTATGACCAGAAGTAAACATGATACCATATTTGTGGTGCTTGATCGACTTACCAAGATGGCACATTTTTTTCCTATGAAAAAGACTTATACTGCCTTGAATGTTGCCAAAAAAATTGTAAAAGGATTTTTTTGACTACATGGAATTCCTAAAAACATAATTTCTTATAGAAACTCTAGGTTCGCATCAAACTTCAAGAAAGCAACATTTAAATTGATTGGCACTCATCTTGGTATGAGTACGATTTTCCATCCATAGACTGATAGGGAAACGAAGAGGGTTAGTCAGGTACTGGAAGATATGTTTCATATGTATGTGAATGAAAAGCAATATAATTGTAGTGAATATTCGAGTTTGCATATGTTGGAGTTAGACGTCTGCGGAAGCACGTGAACAGCACAAGGAAGAAGAAGAAGCTTGGAGCACAACACACAATAGTGAATGTATTAATAGAGAATGTACAAAGATAAGTAGCCCATTAGGGCAATAGGCATATATACAAGCCAGGGGGAAAAAACCTCCTAAAGAGGGAAAAAAGTGCCCCGATAGTCCTAGTGTGTTCACGCACATCACTACCTAAATATATCAACAAATCCCCCCTAGGAGTGATGCCGTGAACAAGGAGCTGGCACTCATGTATAAGGAAGTACCAAGCTAGTGGAATCAATCCACAAAATGAAGTTGTTTTGATCTCAAAAACACCTTGAGAATGCTCACCAAAATTCGTGCGACTCTGAGCCTACAACCAGAGGAGTGTCGACGATGCCCTAGATGAAGCCACAACCTACTCTGATACTAATTGTTGGAGTTAGACGTCTGCGGAAGCTTGCGAAAAGCACAAGGAAGAAGAAGAAGAAGAAGCTTGGAGCACAACACACAATACTAAATGTATTACTAGCGAATGCACAAAGATAAGTAGCCCATTAGGGCAAAAGGCATATATACAAGTGGGGGAAAAAGACCTCCTAAAGAGGGAAAAAAGTTCCCCGGTGGTCCTAGTGTGTTCACACACATCACTACCTAAATATATCAATAGCATACTATAGTGCATGGAATGTATCTATAAAAATGACTCCATTTGAGGCTATGTATGGTTATAGTTGTTTGAATCCACCTTTGTTCTTTTGGTTTTCCAAATAAATTAGAAGTATCTAAAGAAATCCTTGAGAAGATGGATGAAGGACTTGAAAAAATTAAGCAACACATAAAAGAAGCTCAAAAAGCAAAATAGATTCTACAATTTTAAGAGAATGGCACTTGAATTTCAAACAGATGACATGGTATTTCTTAAAGTCAATCCTCACCAATCTAACTTGTTGCTAGGGAAGGATCATAGACTTTCTCCATGACATACAGGCCCTTTTTAAAGTTTTGAAAAAGATTGGATATCTTGCTTTATTTTTTGGAATTTACTAAAAATTTAAATGTGTATCATGTATTTCATGTTGGCTTACATAAAAGATATGTACCTAGTGCTACTCATGTTTTGCAAGACAACTATAAGCTGAAAGATGATGGATCTTTTGAGCTTTGATTTGAAATAATCTTAGATAGGAGGGAAAGACTACTTAGAAATAGATCTATAGTATAGATTTTGGTAAAATGGCACACATATCTAGTTGAAGATTCATTTTATACTTTCTATTATGCATTGTGTGGATAATGTTTAGAATGGATACTTAGTTCATTTTATGCATATAGAAAAAAAATTAGGGATGACGAGTTTTATATTATCTCTCTAAATCTTGTTTGCATCATGTTTTCTAGTTGGAAATTGAACATGAAGATGGAAGAATAGGGAATAATGTTGTATGAGAGAAAGGTAGAGTACACATAGACGAATAAAAGTGTCTCTTTGAAAACTTTATGTATGATGTTTTATCTCGTTTCAAGCTCTAGAATTAGTTCAGTGTAAGACAATGCCTTGGTTTCATTATCTCCATAGAATTTCTAAGCTTGTAGAGTTTAAAACTAATATCTTGAACCCAATTTGTTCCTAGGGAGTCTCTAAACCTATTGTGTAGATAAAAGCGGTGAACATTTTTGCCTCTCACAAGCATCTTGGAATTCCATACTATTTTTCAGTTACATGTCCCAAAAAAGTTTCAATTTTACCAATATTTAAAAAAAAAGTGGGCTTCTCTATTATTATTCAAATACGTGATTTTGATGTGTACATGTTCTAGCAGGCACTGTACTATGCACTTAGGGCAGAGATTATAGAGAAGCATTATAGAGAAGAACATCGCATGCTATAAGCAGAAGTTGAGTTGGCTATTTGTAGAATGGAGGCTTGCATGAGGAATGAGCAGTAGTCATGATAGAATAGTTGTAGTCCAGAAGCACGAGAGTAGAAGCAATAGATTAGTTTAAAGTTCAATGTGAATATTAAGAGAAAGGATGTGGTATGGAAGTGGAAGACAACCAAGGTAAGGTTGGTGATTAATGAGTGCTATCTGAGATGGCTGAAAGCCAAGCGCACACATGAAGCAAAGGATGTTTAGAGAAGAGCATAATGGTTGATGGGGTTCAGTGTCTCAACATTGGCAAGAAGAAGGAATTTTTAAGCCCATGATCTATATCTTAAAAAGTTTCAATAGTTTAGGACCTGAATAGTTTGCACGTAGGGTACTAGTTTGTTTCTAGGGAAATTCGTAGTGTGGGGGACTGGCAAGGTGGTGAAACTGTAGAAGATTGACATCAGTGGTAGTTGTTTAGATGACCAGGCATCGGGTCTAGCTCTCTTTGCCTCTTCTTCTTCTGTATCAGAGCCTCCTTCTTCCTCCTCACTTGGTGTCTAAGGCTGCAAGATTATTATGAAGTTGTGGAGAAAAAAATAGAAGCTTTGCAAGATCATGTGCATGCGATATCGTAGAGGTTCAAGGAAAGTGTTTAATTGTGACATCACATCTATAATGGATTTAAACAATTGTATCCTTCTATTAAACTATGTATTCAAAAGGCATCCTGTAGAAATTGTATGCAAGAGTGTCGATGTAGTTCTCTTAGTCTATAAACAATGTTTGACAACAAAACAACCATTCGCATCTTTGTCTGCTACTTGATTATTCAATTCGGTTTTGTTTCACATCAATCATTAGTGGTTAGTGTTATGATGTGCATGATGATAAAGCTTCATTAAGATTCTGTTTTGGTCTTTCATCATAGTCTGATGGTGAACATGATTACCAAACCCTAGCCGAGTACAAAAGAACTAGGGAAACAATATTGGCTTTGCATTATTGCAGATTGAGCTATACATTTGACTATCCCATATGTCACTAGTCCCCATGCTAAAAACAAAAGGGTCATCACATGGAGGGGGGGTGTTGAGAGTTCCATGCTCCACCCTTTTGTCTAAAAGCTAGAAGCATTCTCATGTAAGCTCATTTATCCCACATGCAAGGGAATTCTCCCAAACTCCATATAAGCAAGGCCTCCCTTCACGCCTCACAAGTCATTCCACTCTAGCCCATTGCCAAGAGTGTGCTCCCACTCCTCATGGAGTCTTCATGATCATAGAGCATTCTTTGTAAGTTCATTTCTATTTATTTCATTCATCATGTTTGCTTATCTTTTGTTCCTTCCTCCTTAGTTTGATTAATGTGTGATTAATAGTAGATTAGGAGTTGTTTTCTTTATTTCAACAGGTTTGATGTCTCACATGAAGATGTACATTATTTTGAGAATTTTTTAGTACGTACCCCTACATCTAGTTTGCGCTTTATTAAAAAAGAAAAACTTCCAAACAAATTTAGAGAAATGAATGAAAAACATTACAAAGACCTAGGATTGATTTAAGATAAGGAAAACATTGAAAGTATGATTGAACTTACAAAAAGTTTGAATTTGATGGAAGAGCTTGAGAATACTCTCCAAGGAAAAATTGAATCAAAGATTATCATTCTTGACTCTATTAAAGAATATTAGTTGATTGCAAATTTCTTAATAGAGAACGAAGTCAAGATTGATATAAAATACAAAACATTTGAAAAGAAAGTAAAACCCATAGCTCATCCACTACCTAAAGAAAGTTATAATGTGATTAAAAGAGTTTCTGAGGATCCTATTCTTAGAGATCAATTTTAGATAGGGTGTTGATTTACTAAAGAATCTAAGAAATGTATAAAGTTTGGAGAAGAATTTATTTATGAAATTGAAAACAACAATTTAGAGAGATGATTATTCGACATGAAAAATAATTTTTCCTATTTCCACATGAGATAGGATGTGCTAATCCAAAGCTAGTTGCCCCTATGATCATATTCAATGTACCACATATTCCATGGAATCTTCGACCAATACCAGTCTCGAAGGCTTACTTACCTAAGCTGATGAGATTGTTAAAGGAGAAGATTACTATGAGGATTCTTGAATCATCATCTACACCATATTCAAATTGATGGTTCATGGTATCCAGAAAGAATGGGAAACTATGCTTCATACAGGATCTACAACCTATCAGTAAGGTCACTATCAGAAATGTAGCAACAGGACCCATTGTAGATGAGTTTGTAGAGGATGTTTTTGGGCATTCTATATATTCGATGGATGATTTTTATTCAAGATATGACTAGTTTCAATCAGCTATCGAGAGTAGAGATATTACCACGATGAAAAATCCTTTGGGTCTAGTACATATGTGTACTTTGCCATGGGGAGTGACAAATTCCATGGCTCATATGATGAATGCTATGAATTTGGTCTTACACGACTTTATTCCAAAAGTTACTATGCCTTGTATTGATGACATTCCGATAAAAGTTTGTGTGGAGAAGGAGAAAGATGCAACTACTGATTCGTTTGGTTGTAGGAAGTTTGTCTCTGACCATTATTTTGTGTGAAAGAAACTTTCAAAGATTCAAAGAGGTTGGACTGGCTTTCTCTTTATAGAAATCCATTTTTGGTGTCAATGAAGTTTTGATCATTGGACATCTCTATGGACATTATGGTCGTAGGCTAGATCCACAAAAAGTTGATGCCATTAGTAGGATTTCAGAGGTGTTGCAATGTCAGTGAAGTGAGAAGATTCTTAGGAGCTTGTGTCTTCTATGTAATCGAGATCCCTCACTTTGCGCAAGTTGCAAACCCATTATACAATTCATTAAGAAAGAAAAAGAAAATCTTCTAGATAGAGAAGCATAGTAAAACAATGAGAAAATTGAATGCAATTGCTTATCCATGCTCTGATTTTGAAACGTATTGATTATTTGGGGAATAATATTATAATCTTAACTATTGATACTAGTCTTATTGGTATAGGTTGGGTCATTGGTCAAGATAAGGATGAGGGGTAGAGGTATGCAGTTCACTTTAGTGCAAGGATTTTACATGATACTCAAAGGAACTATCCTCAGATCGAGCGAGAGTTATGGGGATTAGTCACTATTTTAAAATCAGATAAAGAGTATTTCATAAGTGCAAATGTGATTTAAGAGACTAATTGTCTTCCATTAATAGGTATGATTGTCAATTGCTCATCTCCTCATATTGCAATGTTGAGATGGATTGCATATATCAAGTCTATTAATCCAACTTTTTTTCATATTACTAGAAAGCTCAATACTGTTTTCGATATGCTCTCATGAGAAAGGTTTGAGGATGATGATTCTGATAAAGCAACATATAGAGGGATAAGCTTGATATGTTATGATCCATGTACATTTACTTATGATCGATTCAGAGAAGAAGATCATGAAGGAGAATGGAGAGACATTGGATATTATCTGAGTACTTTACAACCTTTTCCAAGTTGGTCAGCAAATTGATTCTAGAACATTAGAAATAAGTCTTTCAACTTCTTTCTGAAAGATGGATTTCTTTGGCGACATGCCAAAGATCAAAAGATGCAAAATCCACAGAGGGTTTTAGGATTGAGAAATCTTCAGATGCAAGTCATGAGAGCCATGCATGAAGGCTTATGGGCAAGCCATAAGGGCTTTGTTGCAACATATAAAAAAAATCGAGAAAGTTATTGGTGGCCAAGGATGTACGTAAATGTTAAGGACTTTGTGAGCACATGTGCCACATGTCAAGTTCATTCCTCAGTCAAACATAGAGACCCGCTACACCCAACTTACCCACATTGTATTCATTACAAGCGTGTAGTTGAGCTTGTGACTATGCCTAAAAGTATTGCTGGTATGAGATATATTGTACTTGCACGAGAAGATTTGACAAATCATGTGGAAGTTTGTGCACTTCGATCTAATATACATATAATGTATATTTATTTCTCTTAGAAGAAGTTATATCCAAATTTGGACATGTAGAAAAAATAGTTGTAGATTGAGGAGATTTAGATGCTAGAGAGGCGAGGGAATTCTTTGATCATCATGGAATTTTCTTATCTCTCACGATAGCCAATAACCTAGAAGCAAATGGGAAAATTGAGAGAGGTCATCCTTCTATAGTGAAGCCAATGTCAAAGGCATGTGATGGAGTTATCAGGCAACAGCCAAGATATCTTTCGTTTGCTTTATGGGCAGATAGAATGACATATACGAGATCAACTCAATTTATGCTAGTGGAGCTCATGTATTGTCAAAAGCCTATTTTTTCAATACATACTCAGTAATAAGTTAGATAATTTTATAGGAAGATAATTTTTCACACAAAGAGTTGTTAGCTTTGAGAATTAAACAACTTGAACAAGGGAAAGAAAATATGAAAGAAGCTCTTAAGAAATTAAAGGAGTCACATTTAAAAAAATAAAATCTATTTTGATAAGGAACATCGATTTAGGTCATGATCGATAGAGTCAGGGGATTGGATACTTGTCTATGACAGTAGCTTTGATACCCAATATGATGCATGGTGTAAATTAACTAAAATATGGTTTGGACCTTATGTTATTGTTTCTGTTTTTGATACAGGTAGGTATACTTTACGCGAACTTGATGGAACTCCTTTGATAAATTTGATTATAGGAAAGAGAATCAAGTTATTTAAATAAAGATCGAGCAGTGACTATGAAATTGATGAAGAGTTCTTAGACAAAGATGAGGAGGATGAAGAATGACATGAACACTAAGCAAAAAGATAAATCCATTGAAATAGATATTTACTTTGATTATTTTTCAATTTTCTATAAAGTTTTTTTTCATGCATTTCATGAATAAACGAGTACATTATTCTGACATGTAAAGTAAATGTTTAAAATTATGAAAAGATGAATTATAAACTTAAGTAGGGATGAGTATGGATTGGAGATAGGAAGTAGAGACCCTACGGCTATTGTAAGGATGTAATAGGGAAATCTTGACTTGTGACTCTTAGTAGGGGTAAAACTTATTTTATATAGGTGTTGGAGAACCAATCACAAATTGGACATTAATTTGAAGGTCAAAGTCTAAGAAGAAAAGCACATGCCCATGTGAAGGGACAATTTCACACATGTACTATATTTGTAAAGTTAGACTTAACTTTAGTTCTAGAATTTTCGAATGTCACAAGATTGAGAAAATCTATACAAGTTAGTTTGTATCAACAGACCTGAGAGAGAGAGAGAGAATGAGAGAATGTGAGAAAGAGAGATTTTGTATGACTGAGAAATAGTCCAGCTTCTATGGGTAAAAAAGCACCTATAAACTTTTGAGTTTTTCATAGCTATGAGAAGAACTAGTTAAAATTTTGTGTATGAGACTCTCTCCTCCATCTTCATACTTTGCCTACTGTGTAATGATCTCAAAAGTTCAAGTTTCCCAAGCAAGTCAATGTGTGGCATTGACACTGAGATGATAAGTCATTATTTTATCTATCTGCTTCAACTACTGATGTAAAGTTTTTCAAAATAGGAGTTTGTTGGACCAACTCGATGCCTAACATCGAGTTGTGGTGGATAACTCCTTATTTCCTATGCGTGTGATTCACCTGATGATTTCATGCTTGAAAATATGAAGTTTTCTGTGAGAACTCGATGCCCGACATTGAATTCATGCTCAAAAGTGGACTTTTATGCAACAAGTCAATGCTAGGCATCGAATTTGCAGTATAAGAACATGTTTTTTACTTAAACAGGAAAGGTTTTTTATTTTGGTAGGCCATATAGGGTCATAACTTGGTGTGTAGTGCAAAGTTTTTAGCAAATAATATCTTATTGAAAAGCTCTTCTCTTATACTTTCATCCACCAAAAGATCTTGGCAAAATAGATTTGTGCTAAGAGAAATAAGCAAAAGAGTGAAGGTATGTCATTTCAGTGACTAGAAATTTCTGAAGAAGTAAAGTTCTCAATTTTGGCTATCATTTTTCAAAGTTTGGAGAAGCATTGAGTTGATGGTGACCATAGAGTTTGTCTAATGTCACACTAATTCATTTATTGTGATGTTTCATACATCAACAAGTGGTATTCGAGCAGAAAGGTTCTAGAGAGCAGAAGGCGTCAAAGGTACGAGAAGTTTTTGAAATTTTTCATTAAAGTTTGAAAGATGAAGCATTCAAAGACACAAGGCATCAAAAGATTACTTCAAAAGTATATTAACACACAAAGAAATCCAAAAGGTAATTATTTGTTATCCTTTAAACTCATAGGTTGAAGCAGAAGCAAAGAGTTATGGCCGATCTTATCTCGATTGACAAATTGGACAGAGATAATTATCATGCATGGGTAATGAGAATGGAAGCCTTACTTATGAGTAAGGATCTCATGGTGTACATAACATGTGAAGAAGAGAAGCTAGTATTTGAAGATGAAAGCCGACCAAAGAAAGAGGAATTGGATGCTTTAAAGCATTGGTAGAAAAAGGATGCAAGTGAAAAGGCCAACATCTATAATACAATTTCGGTTCATTTGCTACCACACATTAGAGGGTTGGAATGAACTGAAGATATATGGAATGCATTGGAATATCATTTCCAAAGTACTACCAAAGTAAGGAAAGCAAGTCTATGGTCTGAGTTTACTGCATTCAAGAAGAAGCCAAGTCAAAATATTAGTGATTATGTCACTAAGATGAAGGATCTAGCAGATAGTCTTGGATCCATAGATGAAGATATTGTAGATCACAGATTGATTGCTCGATTGCTTCTAGGTTTGAGAGGAGATGAAAGGTGGAAATCTTTTGTCTTGTCAACAGAACTTTCTTTGAATCGTTATGTTCCATATTTGAATTAATTGCTTGGTTTGATGCTCACATTTGAGCAAGAATTGAAGGGAGATGGAGATAAAGTACAAAGTTTTGCAATGTACATGAAGAACAAGAAGAAAGGAGATAACCGTAAAGCAAAGGATGAAGAGGAATCGAGTTCTCAAGTTTATTATGCAAGAGGTAGAAGCACTGACAGAGGAAGAGCAAGAGGTTTTGGGAGAGGAAGAGGTAATCAGAATAACAATAAGAAGGCTTGTTGGGTTTGTGGATTGAGTAATCAATTTGTCTCATGATTGTTGGCATAATCAGCAAGGATCAAATCAAAATCAAAATAACAATAGCACAGGCACAGGTGGAAGATATCAAAGTTATTCTCAGAAAACTAGACAAAATCAAAGAGGCGGCTATGGTAGAGGTGGAGGAAGAAGTTGGGGACATAATCAATCCTACAACACCACTTACTACAATTATGCAAATGACACACAAAATGAAAGTCATACATCATTGATGATGAATTCAATCAGCACATCAGATAAAGAAGATCTAAAGGTATTTTACATTGACTCTTGATGTTCTAATCATTTGTCAAGAAACATAGAATTGATGTTAGAATTGGAAAAAGGCATTTCTAGTCATATAGTTCAAACATGTTATAATACAAAACATAGTGTACATTCACTTGGAAAAGTGAAATGCAAGAGTGGAGCAAATTTGCTAACCAATGTTTTGTATGTTCCCATAATACCTAAAAACTTGATTAGTGTGGGACAGATAGTTGAAAAAGTTTTCCAAGCCAAGTTTACAAATGAATGAGTATTTGTTGAAGATCCAGAGAATGGATATAATCAAATTGTTTGTGGTAAGAAAGAAGGTAGACTCTTTACTTTAAGAGTGCAAGGGAACATTGGTCAAGCTTTGCTCACACATGGCGAAGGAGTGATTACAGGACTTGATCTCTGGCATAAGAGATTAGGTCATTTCAATGAAAGAGGAATTAAAGCTATGGTTGCAAATCATTCTATACTAGGATTACCAAATGTGCAAAGTCAACATATGATTTATAAATATGAAGCATGTCAGATGGGAAAAGCAGATAGGTTACCATTTCAGAAGAAAGGATTCTAACATGGTGGAGTACTAGAGCTCATTCATTCAGATGTATGGGGACCAACAAAAGAAGGATCTATCAGTGGCTCAAGGTATTATGTTCTTTTCATCGATGATGCTACAAGATGGATAAATCTGTATGTTTTGAAGGAAAGATCAGAAGTGTTTGGAGCTTTCAAGCATTTTCATGCATATGTAGAGAGAGTCAAAAGTTTAAGAGACTTAGTTCTGATGGAGGGGGAGAATACTTCTCCCAAGAGTTCAATGATTATCTTTGGAGTGCAGGTATTAAGAGAGAAATAATCTGCAGGTAAACACCACAACAAAATGGTGTAGTAGAAAGAAGAAACAAACTTTTGGTTGAGTTAGGTAGAGCTATGCTGAAGGAGAAGAATTGCCAAACTATCTTTGGGTTGAGGCTGTAAATACAGTTACATATCTTGTGAATAGATTACTATGTTGTCACTCTAGCACAATGGTAAGCACCAACGTGAGGAGTTTCACCTCATAAATGTCAATCCGTGGAGAAGTGAAGACCAGTATGAAGACCATGAGCAAGTGATGGCACAAGTGCATGAGTGAACGCACACAAGCATGCACACACATACACACACACATACACACACACACGCACGCACAAAGTAAGAGCAAAGAGTGGAACAATGGAAGATCTTCGATTACAAAAGAACTCTCTTACAAAGCTCAAATGTACAACAAGCTAACCCCCAAAAAATGGGCTCTCTAGCGCTTTTTATAGTTTTTTGAGTGGTTTTGGCCCTGTCTAGACCTAGTGTTTGACCTAGTTAAAGATTAGGTTCTAGGGCTTATTTGGGGGCTCAAACGGAGTCTAAAAATTATGAAACTTGTCAGGGTGATAGTTCTAATACTCCTCAAGCTCGAGGACTCATTGGCTTGAACAAAATGGAGTTGCAAAAATAAAAAATGGTATTTAAAATAGTTTTTAGTGATAAAAATCACTATTTTTATAGGGATTTCTTCAGAAAATTTGACATGTGCTTCATGGAGCTCCCTACATGCTCCTTCTTCTTGTGTGTCCACTTCCTTGATGCACTTCAATGCTTTGAGTGTCAACACTCCCCCCCTCTAGAGTCTATCATCCCTAACAGACCCTTGTTGTAGTGGTTGTTCCATGTAGTACTTTGAGAGGTAGAGTTCCTCATGCCTTCACCAGAGCGGTCTCTCTTCCACCTGTAGGAAGGTCTGTTGTCCTTTTCTTCAGTTTGTAACTGTTAGTCCACAAAACTATTTTTCCCTTTGCATGTAGCTCTTCCTTAGATTCCAGCATAAATGTGTCGTTGTGAGCTTCCAAAAAATGCTAGTTGCTCAGAAGAGGTTGTCAATGTTGATTTTGAGCAACTGTTGACCGTGAATTAGTTTGTAGGTACGATGTTGTAGCGTGGATATCCTTTGGATCTTCCAATCATACCTTTTACAATTTTTATGCCAAGTACTTGTAACCCATAATTAATGATGGGTAAGTGCATTAGCGCATGGGTTGAAGAAAATATGTGCCTTGGGCATGGCCTTGTAATGTGGCCCTATGTATGCGTACTTGGGGAATGCATTGGAAGAAATATGGTGCAAGAAATTGGGTCTTGAGAAAAGTGCTCAAAGTTATGCTGATGAAGAGGTTTCCTAAACTATCATGGTTGTAATGTTGCTGTCTTTCTTATTGACGGATGTCCTTGGTGATGGTTTCCTGATGAGAGTCTTTCCGCACCTGGTCCTGTTTTGTCTGCCTCTTTTTTGTCTCTTTTTTTTCTCTCTCCTTTTTTTTTGTCTTTTTTTGGCATAAAACAAGAAAAATGGTGTTAGCATCAATAAAATATTTTACATATGCCAGATGTGTTGCATGTGCCTAGGATCCTCAATTGTGTCTATGCACAGCCCTGTAAGGTGGCCCTATATTAATGCATACTTTGGAAATGCATGACCTAAATGGTGCAAAAGACAAGGTTATGCCAAAGGCACATGGTTGTTGCTAGTCGAGGCTTCTGATGTTACTTGCAAACTTGATGCAATCTTTGTTTGGAGGTGGCGATTGGATCTTGAAATGATGTAATCCTCCCTATAGGGATCCATTTTAGAATAGTAGTTGGCCTTATAGAGATCACCTCTGGCCTCTTCCTCTTTGGATGGTTGCTAAACCTTGGTGTCCCACGTGGTTGGCTCTTCGGTTCTGTGGAAGTTATTGGTACTTTTGGCTTCCAAACCCATATCCTTGATGATTGTCTTCTTACTTTTGTCAGAGGGTCGAGTTTATCTTCTTTTGCTCTTTGTGCTCAGTTCTTACCCTTTTCTCTCCTTGGCTTCTTTGTTGAGACCTTTTGCATGGTGGTGAGCATTGGCCTTTCTGCATGTAAGAGTACTTTGGGAACCCACATATGTAATCACCCGTGTTGAGCTGCAACTAATTTTTTTGGTACCCAAATTTGTACGTCATTGTGGTCGGCCTTCATCGATTGCTTCGGTACCCACATTTGTTGAAAACCTTTTGGTTGAGCTTGTCTTGGTTGCTTGGTTCTTGTCTTCCCATGGTTGGCTTACCTGGGTGGGAATTGTGTTGGCCCGGCTAGTGGTTGCTCTCCTTTTCGTACCCAAATCTATTTTATGCCCGGAACTACTTTACTCTTGAAGGCTCTTTGTCTATTTGATATACCGATTGTCTTGTACTATTGCGCTTGTTTCTGAGGTTGAACTATTGTGGATGCTTTACTCCTCGAAAAAGAAGGAGGGTCTGCTTGCCTTTGCAACTGTCCTTCCATGATTGAGTCCTTCTGGATCATAGAGCTTTTGACACATACAACATCTTGTTCATGAAGATGAGTCTTAGAGGAACTAAGAGAGTTTGTGGTGCCATGATCTGTGAGCATGCAGTTCTCTAATTCTAATGTAATGCATTGTTCATGTATCCAAACTTGAAGAAGTTGACTTGTGAGGTTCAAGTTGACTGCATGGTCATAAATCCAATCTTGACCCAAGACAAGTGGCTCTTTAAGATCCTCCTCCTGACATACTAGCATTTTGACTTTCATTGGAACATCTTGAAGGTAGATGGGAAGTTCCACCTCACCCAAACAAGGGGTTTCCACACCTCCCAAACCTATGAGATAGGCTTCTATGGGATTGATTTTCAATTGTAGATCTTAGCAGATGCAACTGCACCTGAGTCAATCAAGGCTCTCACAGTCCTTACATTGTTTCCTTGTCCTATCTCCATCATCACAAAGGGACGTCGATCAATTATGCGAGAAGTAGTTATGCCCGATTTTTGGCACATGTACATGTGATATTTTGGGGCTTTTGGGTTGGCATCTAGGCCTAATCACCTTAACTTATTTTGCCTAATGTGCTCTCTAGCCTCTGCCTGTGCTTCTTATCTAACCCTTAACTCCTCTACTTTTCGCTTCTTAGCAGTGCTGAGTCTCATAAGCATATCCTCTCTAAGAGGTTCTTGATACAGCTTGACTCAACATCCACTAATATAGTTTGGCAAGATGTCACCTTCCAATGTGGCCAACTGAACCGCATCACTAGTGGAAATTCTATTAATGATCATTGTTCCATATCCTCTTTTTTCCAATCACGGGCATGCTTCTTTAGTGTATAAACCAGTAGTAGGTCTCCTTCTTTCAATCCTTTATCCTTTATATGGGCATCAAAGTAGGCCTTTTGTCTTTTCTTTGCAGCATAAATGCCTGTTGCCGATCGTAGCCTCATCTCACCTAAGCGTTCTAGATCAAAGATCCCGAAGGACAACTCATGTCCATTCCACTCATGCTCTTGTGCTACTTTTAAAGCTAGGATTAGGAAATCTTATGGTAGCACAGCATTTTGTCCAAAGACCATCTGAAATGGGGTGGCATTGAGTACCATTTTATAGGCAACTCGATAAGCCCAAACAACATGCTGAAGTTGTTTGTCCCAATCAAAGCGTTTATTGTTTACCAATTTTGTCAGTATATTACATAGGATCTTAAATCAATCATCCACATATACTTCTAAGATCTTTCGCAAGAACTCCTTGACATGACACATGAGCCTTTGGAATGTTGCAGGTGCATTGGTGAGCCCAAATGGCATCACACGAAATGCAAAGATTCCCCACTCTGTGGCAAAAGCCATTTTGTGTTGATCTTTTGGGGCAATGGCTAATTGATTGTAACCTAAAAATCCATCAAGAAAGCTATAAACTTCCTTGCTTGCAACACTCTCCAATAAATGTTCAATGATTGGAAGCGGATAACTATCTCTGATCGTAACAGCATTAACTTTTTTAAGGTTAATACACACTTGCAACTTTCCATTCTTCTTGGGAACTACTACAATGGGGAACGCCCATTCAGTATGCTCAATCTCATAGATGAATACAGCTTCAATCAGTTTATCAATTTCTTCTTTTATTTTGGCTGCATAAGTGTCATTATATGTGTAGGGCTTTTGTTTGGTAGGTTTGGCATCAGCAATCATGGGGATAGTATGGGAGAAAATTTTCAGATCTACTGCCTTCAAGTCTCTATAGTGCCATGCAAACACATCCCTATATTCCCTTAATAGAGCTACAGGCTTTGTTTCTTCTTTTGCACTTAGGCCATCTCCTATATACATACACCGCTCTTCGTTCTCTTCAATGGTTACTACAATTTTTTTGGTCTTTTCTTTATTATCATATGATTCTCCTACGATGGCCTCTCTCTTAGGCATTCGTACCAAAATTTTCCGATCCCCAACTTCATATTTCTCGAAGTTTTCTGGTACTTCAAACAATGATTCCTCCTCTTCTTGTTTCACTACTTTTCTTTTCTTTTTCTTTTTATTACCTTCACTTCCATCCTTTGAATTTACTGTTTAATGCTTATGGGAGGTTCTTCTTCTTGTTGGTTAAATACTCCTACATCTTCTAGATAGTGCTTTTCTGAATTAAATCAACTATCCATTACAATGGACTCTAGATTATCATCATTTTCTTCTTCTTCTATGACATCACTAGGGTCACATTCTTCCAACAAGGGCTGACACATGAACACTGAAATATCATAACCCTCCTCATCACAATGAGGTGTCCATTGTTCTTCATTGACTGTAATGTCCATGGTAGCTAAGATTTCTGCCCAGCCATGAGGATCAAATTCCTCATCTGGAAAGATCATCGGTGTATAGGCTGGGTCTTTAATTGGTCTTTCTCCATGAGAAGTTCCTTCTTCTCTCGCTTTTAGGCGTCTTTCCACTTCCTCTACAACTTTGCACATCCACAAGTGAGTATCTTCATGCATCCAAGATAGGTCATGAGAACTTCCAGAATGCACAGAGATTGAATATTCTTTCACTTTGTGGATAGGATTCCACTGTAGGGTGGTACATCTCTGAAGGTATAACCCTTTAGATTGACCTTGGTGGTGATCCTTGTTGCTATTGCGACCACCTCCTTGTGGAAAAATGGGGCAAACCCACATTAAGACCAACTAGACTGAAGCTTCAAATGGCTAATGGCCATGTTGAAAGACCTCTAGGATAGCCTTGACCACTTGAGAAGGTCTAAGGGTTCTTGAGTGCTCTAGGGGTCTAGGCAATGGAAACTTATGTTCATCTCTTTGATGCCTATGACCTCAATGTCGCTCTCTTTTAGGTCTTTCACCTTCATGTCTTGATTTGTCTCTCCCACAGTGTTTGCAAAGCTTACCTCAGGTCTCTCTTTGGTTCTTTCCCTCTGGATTTCATGAGCCTTGGATGATCCTGCTCCTTGGAGGCCATGGGAAAGGGAAAATTGATTCACCTTGCCAAGTGTATGCATGCCTATCATGCTCTGTTACCAAGAACATCTTCTCAGATGTGTTATCCAGAACAACTTTGTCTGGTGTCTCAAGATCTTTGAACTCGTAGATGGTGACTACTGGGCTAGGATGATCTGGCTTGAATCTCCAAAAGGCTTCCTCCATTTCTCTATTCACGAATAGTTCTATGCTTTTGTTGTCTTGAGGAATCCAATCTGGAGTGATCACCCTAGTCAAGAATGGCTTCCCTCTAAGAGTCTTGGGTTCTCGTCCTAGCTCTCCTTGCTCTAGGTCTTCTACCTCATTCTCGGGAATAACATTTCCAAACTCATCCTTCCTATCTGGTAAGTTAGTAACCACATACATGGTTCCCTCCTTATCAATGTATGAACCCTCTTCGAACTTGACCACGGGGTGTTCAAGTCCAAAGGGTTGGTCTGGATTTTTGAGTTGGACTACTGATCGTCTTAGACCATCCTCATAGATGCGAGCACCTAATCGGTTGGTCCTGATATATTCCAATTGTGTCTTATAGGGACCTTCTGGTGTTTGTAAATAGGCAGTACTTGAGGTACGTGTGGGTCTTTCCATGCTAAAAGACATTTCTAAGTCACTTGTTTCAAAACTTAATGTGTAGGGATAACCACTTAGTTTTTGTGCCCAAGACCTAGCTGTATGGTTGACACTAGCTTCAGATGATCTAATGCTTTGTCTATCCTTGCCTAAGTGTTTGCCAGATCTCAGGTTCATAAGCCTTGTCTTGTGGTCCCAAGGTTCTCTTGTATTACTCAAAATCCTTTGGGACTCCTTAGTTTCCTAGTTCCATCTGAGGGTCAACTTCAAAATACCATATCTAATAATCCACGTATTATTTGGTAGTACTCCCCACGAGCTTTCCAACAAACCCAAAATCATAGCAAACGGATTTCGTATGAGAAAGTTATTCCAGTTCAGGGTTCTAGGATTAAAACAGGGAAACAAGATCTCTCTGGGAGTTCCTTAGAACAAGCGATACGATACCAGATGTTTACAATACGATACCTTTGTTTTCCACGATACACAATACCACAATAGATGATACCACCTGAGGTGATACGATACCATCAAGGTGATGCCAAATTCCACGATACAATATTGCCATCCAGACGATATGATACTCAAAGTGGTCACAATACAATACCTCTAATTGACATGATACGATACCAGGATAGCTAACAATATGATAGTTGATTGGCTCACGATACAATACCAGTAGTTAGGACGATACGATACTGGTGAATTCTCAAGACGATACAATACCAATCTGTAAACAACATGATACCTTGACCGACGCGATATGATACCTTCCAGGTGATATGATATCACTTGACCTCGCAATATGATACTACTCCAACCGCGATACGATATTGCTTGTGCTACACGATATGATACCTCCTGTTGCACGATACGATACCACAAGGTGCATGATATGATACCAGATTAAGAGACGATACGATACTAAGTGCACGATACAGTATCAATAGGATACCGCTCAGTCAACGATACAATACTAGATGGACCACGATACGATACCACCAGGTGACCCTGATCGCGATACCAGCACTTGAGATACGATACCTTGATGGTATCGTGATACCTCAAGGAGGCGATATGATACCGGAGAAGTATCGCGATACACGAGAGTTCTGGTATCGCCATACCAACACTCCACCGAACATGATACTTGGAGTTTTTGAGGTCCAAATTCAAAATTTTTTGCAAATATGTGTACCTTATGTTCTCCTTGTCACTCTTATGTGCTTGTGGATGCAATGTCACTCATCAAACTCAAGATATGACACTCGCGATACCAGACACAGTTCTTGTCACTCCGTGATACTGTTGCTCAGTTTTTTTATGTTTTTAAGTGGATTTCAAGACTATTTCTTCAGCATTTTCAGCTTTGAACACCCTCTATGCTTCTTGCTCGCAGTCAAAGGTGAAAAATGAGGTGAATATACCGTCAAAAATGAAAAAAATTAGAGAAGATGAAGATGGGGAGGAAATGGTGGTGATGGTGAAGATGAAGATGAAGAAAAACTCAAAAACTGAACTAAAAATGGTGATTTTTTTTTACCTTCCAACATCGCTACTCTACGTCTTACTGTCACACGCTCGTCCTCCAAGCTCTCTCCCCGGCAACGGCGCCAAATTTGGTGTCACTCTAGCACAATGGTAAGCACCAACGTGAGGAGTTTCACCTCATAAATGTCAATCCTCGGAGACGTGAGGACCAGTATGAAGACCGTGAGCAAGTGACGGCACAAGTGTGTGAGTGAAAGCACACAAGCATGCACACACATACACACACATGCACAAAGTAAGAGCAAAGAGTGGAACAATGGAAGATCCTCGAATACAAAAGAACTCTCTTACAAAGCTCAAATCTACAACAAGCTAACCCCCAAAAATGAGCTCTCTAGCTCTTTTTATAGTTTTTTTAGTGGTTTTGGCCTTGTCCAGACCTAGTGTCCGGCCTAGTTAAAAATTAGATTCGAGGACTTATTTGGGGGCTCAAACGGAGTCTAAAAATTATGAAACTTGGCAGGGTGATACTTCTAATATTCCTAAAGCTCGACGAATCCTCGGCTTGAACAAAATGGAGTTGCAAAAATGAAGAATCGTATTTACAATGGTTTTTAGTGATAAAAATCACTATTTTTATAGGGATTTCTTCTGAAAATTTGACATGTGCTTCTTGGAGCTTCCTTCATGCTCCTTCTTCTTGTGTGTCCACTTCCTTGATGCGCTTAAATGCTTTGAGTGTCAAGACATGTAAAGCTCTAAATGGAATGACTCCATGTCATGCTTGGTGGGATAAGAAACCAACAATAGATCATTGTAAAGTGTTTGGATCAATTGCATATGCTTATGTGGCCATCACAACTTAGATATAGACTTGAACCAAAGGCAGAAAAATATGTGCTCATTGGTTATCATGAAAAGCAGATGGGTTACAGATTGTGGAATCCTCTAACCAAACAATTTCTTATTTCTAGAGATGTTACATGTGATGAACAGAAAAGTTGGTATGCAGATCAAAGTCATACAGTTGAAGAATTTGAAGAAGAGATAAGAAGATGTGGGAAAGGAAAATCAAGTGTGAAGGTGAATGGAGATGAAGAGTATATGCAAGCAAGTACATCCAGAAGTGGATTAACAAGAAGAAATAAAGAAACTCCTATATTTGATGAAGAGGTGTATCGAGACACACATGAAGAATGTGAACCAAGGAGGTCAAGTAGAACAAGAAGGCAACCAGAAAGGTATTCTTATGATACTTCTTACATAACTCAGAATAACTATGCATATATGGTCAAAGATGATGAAGAACCTCAAAATTATGATGAAGCAAAAGGTAAGAGGCAATGGGAAGACACAATGAAGGGAGAATTCAATGCACTAGAGGAGAACAAGACTTGGGAACTTGTTTTTAAACCAAATGGTAAGAATGTAATTGGAAATAAATGGGTTTATAAAGTGAAGAAGCTTGCAGATAGAAGTATAGCTAGATACAAAGATAGACTGGTGGTGAAAGGCTATGCCCAAACTTATGGCATAGATTATGATGAGACATTTAGTCTTGTAGCTAAGATGTCAACTATAAGGACAATCATTCCTACTGTAGCTTCAAAAGGATGGACTCTGCGTCAATTGGATATAAATTATGCATTCTTGAATGGATACATAACAGATGAGGTATACATGGAACAACCTCAAGGGTTTATAGATTCTAGGTACCCAAATTTTGTCTGCAGATTGAGAAGGGCACTCTATGCTTGAAGCAAGCTCCAAGAGCATGGAACTATAGACTGGTGAAGTATCTCAATGATCTTGGATATCAAAGTTCAGAAGCAGATTAATGTCTACTCATCAAACAGAGGAAGGTACAATCTACGTTTGTATTTATGTAGATGACATTATAATCACAGGTACTTCAAATAACAGATTACTTGAGAAAGAATTCAAGATCAATGACCTAGTAAAGTTATCATATTTCTTGGAATGGAAGTCACTTATACAGATCATGGCATATATGTATCACAACAAAGGTATCTTTTGAACCTGTTGAAGAAGTTTGGTATGGAAAATTGCAGAGAAGCTTCAACGCCACATGAAGTCAATCACAAGCTCTGTAAATATGATGGTGTCAAATACAAAGATATGAGGAAGTATCAATCTCTTGTGGGTAGTTTGATTTATGCTACACTAACAAGACCTGATCTTAGTTATGCATTGGGATTTCTATCACAATTCATGCATTGTCCAAAGGATCCACATTGGATTGCATGTCAAAGAGTTCTCAGATATATCAAAGGAACCATAAAGGAAAGATTATATTATCCTTTTACTTTAGATTTGAAGTTGAGAGCCTATAGTGACTTAGACTGGGCAGGAAATCAAGATGACAGAAGATCAACTCATGGCCACATGATATACATTGGTGATAAGCTTGTAAATTGGTGTTCAAAGAAACAACATATAGTAGCATTATCATCAATTGAAGCTGAGTACAAAGGACTTGTAGAAGTAGCTAAGGAGGTCATATGGATGTAGATATTATTCAAAAGCTTGGGCATTAATCAAGGTATACTGACAATACATGGAGATGACATGAGTTCACTTTATCTTGCAACAAATCCAGTATTTCATGCAAGAACAAAACATATAGAGATATAGTATCATTTTCTAAGAGAAAAGGTAATGGAGAAAGAAATTGAAGTGGAGTACATTTCTAGAAAGGATCAGATAGCAGATATAATGACAAAGAGCTTGGATGGTCTGAAGACAAGCAGATTCAAAAGCATGGCAGGAGTAAAAAGAAAAGAAGATGATATGAAGAGACAGAGAATGTCAATTACTGATCGAGGGGGAGCTATTGGAGAACCAATCACAAATTGGACATTAATTTGAAGGTCAAAGTCTAAGAAGAAAAGCACATGCCTATGTGAAGGGGCAATTTCACACATGTAATATATTTGTAAAGTTAGACTTAACTTTAGTTCTAGAATTTTCAAAAGTCACGAGATTGAGAAAATCTATATAAGTTATTTTATATCAACAGAAGCAAGAGAGAGAGAGAGAGAATGAGAGAATGTGAGAAAGAGAGATTTTGTATGACTGAGAAATAGTCGGGCTTCTCTGAGTAAGAAAGCACCTGTACACTTCTGAGTTTTTCATATCTATGAGAAGAACTAATTAAAGTTATGTGTATAAAACTCTCTCCTCCATCTTCATACTTTGCCTACTATGTAATGATCTCAAAAGTTCAAGTTTACCAAGCAAGTCGATGCGTGGCATCGAGACTGAGATGATATGTCATTAGCTTATCTACCTACTTCAACTAATGTTGTAAAGTTTTTCAAAATAGGAGGTTTTTGGACCAACTCAATGCCTGTCATCGAGTTGTAGTGGATAACTCCTTATTTCCTATGCCTATGATTCACCTAATGACTTCATGCTTGAAAATATGAGGTTTTATATGGGAAGTTGATGCCTAACATCGAATTCATGCTGAAAAGTGGACTTTTATGTAGCAAGTCGATGCTAGACATCGAATTTGCAGTATAGGCACATGTTTTTTACTTAAACAAGAAAGATTTCCTATTTTGGTAGCTCATATAGGATCAACTTAAGAAGGTCATAACTTGATGTGTAGTGGAAAGTTTTTAGAAAATAATAGCTTTTTCGAAAGCCCTTCTCTTCTACTTTCATCGACCAAAAGATCGTGGCAAAATAATATTTGTGCTAAGAGAAATAAGCAAAAGAGTGAAGGTATGTCATTTTAGTGACTAGAAATTTTTGAAGAAGTAAAGGTCTTAGTTTTGGAAATCATTTTTCAAAGTTTGGAGAAGCATTGAGTTAATGGTGACCATAGAGGTTGTCTAGTATCACATTAATTCATTTCTTGTGATGTTTCATACATCAACAATAAGTAGACTGCCTTAGTCTCTAAAACCACTTAGTTAGTGAGATCTTGATTCCAATCATAGCATGCCTCTAGATCCACTGCTTTGATTAGGGGTTACACCTTTCCCCTTTAACAAAAAATTTGCAAAGAAAGAAGATAAATAAAAGAACCACTTAATTAGTGAGATCCTGATTCCAATTGTAGCATGCCTCTAGATCCACTACTCTGATTAAGGGTTAGGCCTTTCCCCTTTAACAAAACATTTGTAAAGAAAGAAGATAAATAAAAGAACCAATACATCAACAACTATTGCAAAGTGAAAAAGAGAAAAAGAAAAATAAAGAAAAGAAAAAGAAAGAAAAAGGCAAAAGATAGAAAACAGTTTTCATGACTTAGATATGGTCTCGAAACCACTTCTAAGATTTACTAAGTAGGCTATATGAGGTGGATGTATGTTGTAGAGGAATCAGCTAGTAGCATCTTATGGCAAGTGGCTAAGAAAGCAAGTGATAGAACACTTATTTAAGATAAACATTACTTATGAAGAGATTCAATATTTTTATCAACTCGCATTCTTCCTCTTCAATTAGGTCATGCCCTATGTATGTACATCTCTCCTCACCATCTTCTATGGTCACTATGATCTTCTTGGTATTTTCTTTATTGTCATAGGCTTCTCCTAGGAGAGCTTCTCGTTTATGCATTCTTATCATTATTTTCCTATTTTCATGTTGATATATTTAGGTAGTGATGTGTGTGAACACACTAGGACCATCTGGGCACTTTTTTCCCTCTTTAATAGGTTTTCTTCCCTCTGCTTGTATATACGCCTATTGCCCTAATGGGTTACTTATCTTTGTACATTCTGGTGGTAATACATTCAGTATTGTGTGTTGTACTCCAAGCTCCTTCTTCTTCCTTGTGATGTTTGTGTGCTTCCATAGACCTCAAACTCCAACAATTGGTATCAGAGCAAGTCACCGCTTCATCTAGGCCATCATCAATACCCCTCTCATCAAAGTCTCAAAATCACATAAAATTTGGTGAGCATACTGAGGGTGATTAGGAGATCAAAATCTCTTTGCTTGGCGGTGCCAAAATCATGATCTAAGCTTGTTTTGACCTCCAAACGCACTAGCATAGTGCTTGTGCAGGCTATTTCATCTTTTTGTGCCAAAGATATATACAAGTTTTGGCTCGCTACTCTAAGCATCTCAAAGTCTGCCACAAGTTTAGCAGAACTCAATAGTGTAGTTTTGTTCAACTTTTTGAGATACAATCAATTTTTTGCATTAAGGTATTTTAGTTAGTGGCCATGGTTGAATGCAGTGATGTATTCCATATGTTGGCTGTTGAGGATAAGTTGGATGGTACCAATCACCCATTATGGGCTTATATGATGCATCATGTATTTGTTGCAAAAGGACTTTGGAATATTGTGGAGGGTGTCAAAAGACATCCTATTACACCTGCAAACACAATTGTTGAAGGTGATGCAGATGGCATTGAAGATGATGATATTCTTCATGTTCCTGTTTGTGTTGTTTGTGTTGTTGCAGTTCCTGCTACACCTATTATAGAGAAAATTTGTTGGGATGGCAAAGATGCTAAGGCACATGAATTTATAGCCTTGTCTGTCGAAGGTGCCATTATTCCTCATATTCGTTCTTGCAGAATAGCTAAGGATGCTTTGGATACACTTACCACTTTATACCAGGAAAGGAATGAGGCTCGTGTTGCTGACCTCCAAAAGTAGTTGGAGAAAGAGCACATGAATGAAGGTGATTCCATGGACATTTTTCTGGAAAAGATCAAAGATTTGAAGGAACAGTTGATTTCTGTTGATGAAGTCTTACTTGATAGTTCACTTGTGTAGACTGTTCTGAATGGTCTTGCCACTCTTCATTTGATAATGAAAGGCAATCCAAATGCCTTAACATTTGAGGATTTAGTCTCTATTTTGTTGCAGGAAGACCAGTCATGGGAGTTGATAAGATCATTCTGAATACTGCTAATGGTAGTTCTTTTACATTTTCAAATGCTTTATTTGTGCCAAGGATCAAGAAGCATCTGTTAATAGTTTCAGCTTTAGCCAAGATTGTCTTGGTTGTGAAAATTTTTGTTGATAGATGTACAGTTCATGATCTTTCAAATGGCGACGTGATTATTGCTTCTGGCATTTTATGTCGTGGGCTATATAAGCTCATAGACTATGAAAAATGTGTGAATGATTTGGCATGTGCAGTACCTGATTCTCAGGCTATGTAAGATGCAAAGCTTTGGCATGCACCCTTTGGTCATTTGAATTTTTCTAGTTTGCTACACATGCAGAAATCTAAAATGGTGCCCTCTTTGACCAAACTTGAGGCACCTGGTAAACATGTATATGAAGGCTATATTTTGGGCAAAATGTAGCATTCCTCCTTCCCAAAAGATGCTTGAGTTCGAGCTACATAGAAATTGCAGCTTGTTCACAATGATGTTTGTGGTCCTATGCAAACACCCTCTTTTGGGAACCATCTTTACTTCGTGACTTTCATTGATGATTTTTCTAGGCATGCATGGGTATATCCATTGAAAGAAAAGTCGGAAGTGTTTATGTGCTTCAAATAGTTTTTTGTTTTGGTTGAAAATCTATCAGCATGTAAAATGGGCACCCTCCATTCTAATTGAGGGGGGGAATATATGTCTTCTGAATTTAATGCATTTCTGGCTGAATGTGGGATAAAACATCTATGTACAATGTTGTATACACCTCAACAAAATGGAGTTGCTAAACAGAAGAACATGTCACTCATGGAGATGGCGAGGTGTATGTTTAAGAGTCAGGCTTTACCACATAGTTTTTGGCTTGAGGCTATCATGTGTGCAGCATATGTGCTTAACAGGTGTCCCACTAAAGCACTGCAGTCTATGACTCCATATGAGGCTTGGCATGGTTGTAAGCCATTTTTTGCTCACCTGTCTATTTTTGGTTGTTTGGAAAATGCATTTGTGTCTAAACAACAATGTAGGAAATTGGATGATAAAGTAGTGAAATGTATTTTTGTTGGGTACCGTTCCAAAAGCAAAGGCTATTGTCTGTATCATCCATAGAAAAAACACATTTTGGTTATCCGTGATGTTTTTTTTGTGGAAGATGCTATTCAGCCACTACTTTCATGTACTAAGGAGATAGTTGTTAGCTCCAAAGACATGTGTGATACTTTGCTACCTCTTTTTACAAGTGAACAGTCTAGGGCTGATCCTAATGAGGCAACTTCTCAGCCTTTATAGTTTTCATGAAATGATGAAGATCATTCCATCTCGGATGCAAATTTACATGATGCACTTGTTGATGAGAAACTTATTATTGAGGAGGCAAAAATTATGCCAGAATGGTTGGTGTAGACTTTGCGACAACAAATCAGATGCACCTATGTCATATCATACTTGCTTAGGATCTCATAGTGCCTCTTTTGAATTAGATTGCTATGCTATGGCTGCATGTAGTCTATGTGATGAGAATGAGTCTGTTTCGTTTGATGAAGCACAAAATCCAGAAAATTGGATGGCTACTATGCAAACTGAATATGATGCTATAATGAAGAATGGTACCTGGTCTTTGTGTGACTTGCCTCTTGGAAAGAAGGCCATTGGCACTAAGTGGGTATACAAGCTGAAGCAAAAACCTGATGGAATAGTTGACAAGTATAAGTGGAGGCTTGTTGCAAAGGGTTATGCTCAGGAAAGAGGAATTGATTTTGATGAAACCTTTGCTCCTACTTGCCGAATGACTATTGGTCATAGCATCTATGCACTTGTAGCTCATCATGGTTAGAATGCACATCAATTGGACATTAAAACTGCATTTTTGAATGGTGATTTGCATAAAAAAGTGTATGTTTTCAGCCTTGTGGCTTTGTGCAGAAAAGGCATGAAAACCAAGTGTGCAAGTTAAAGAAGGCATTATATGGTTTAAAGCAAGCACCACGTGCTTAGTATGAAAAGATACATGCCTATCTAATTGCACATGGTTTTGAGAACAGTCCAACTGAGAGCACCTTATATGTTAAACGCCCAAATGATGTGCTTCTAATCATTGTTGTGTATTTTGATGACATGTTGCTCACTGATCCTCATGAGAAGCATATTGTTGATTTTAAGGTTGATTTGCATGCTCATTTGAGATGTCAAATTTAGGGCATTTGCATCGTTATTTAGGCATTGGCACTTGCTTATACATGAGTGCTAGCTCCTTGTTCACCGCATCACTCCTAGGGAGATTTGTTGATATATTTAGGTAGTGGTGTGTGTGAACACACTAGGACTGTCGTGACACTTTTTTCCCTCTTTAGGAGGTTACTTCCCCCGACTTATATTATATGCATATTGCCCTAACAGGTTATTTATCTTTGTACATTCTAGTGGTAATACATTTGGTATTGTGTGTTGTGCTCCAAGCTTCTTCTTCTTCCTTCTGCTGTTCACGTGCTTCCGCAGACCTCAAGCTCCAACACTTCAATCCCGTACTTAAAATTCACTAGCACTTCAAACAAAGACTCTTCTTCTTCATGTGTGGGAAATTTCTTTTTGTCTTTCTTCTCACCATCTTTTGACTTAGTTAATTTATCCTCAGGTTTACATCTTCCAAGGTCTTGAGTCCTAACCTCTATCAAATAAAGATATTCTTCCTTCAAGGCATAAAACAGTTCCATGATGATGGACTCTTCATCCTCATCATTGACTTCGGGAGAAACTGATGTACTAGGCTCACACTCTTCTATAAGCGGATCAAACATAAGTGGTTTTATTGTGAAAACCGAGATGTCATAACCATCTTCATCACAATGGGGTGTCCATTGCTCCTTATTGATAGCTATGTCCATCATAGCTAAGATTTCTACCCAGCCATGGGGTTCAAATTCTTCATCTCGAAATACCATAGGTGCATATGTTAGGTCTTGAATAGATCATGAATTTTCATGGGCACCTACATTTCTAGCATTTAGTCTTTTCTCTTCCTCCACTATAAATTTACACATCCATAAATGTGTGTCTTTATGCATCCATGGATTTGGGATGATTCTAACACCCCAATGCAACAATAGAAGATGTCTGCCTTCCACTAGGCCCATAAGTAGTGATATATGCTCATTGTTTGGAGTTTTTCTTTAAACCTATACAAAGAATGAAAATGAAACTTTGCAAACTTAAAGTATGCTATAGGAGCTAGCTAATAATGTTTGAATCATCCCAAACGGATGTTCTAGTTTGGAGAACCATTCATTGCAAACTAGGCTACCTATTTGCAACACTTTCTGCCCATGTGCAGAGATATAGCTTCACAAACTTAGCAATTTCTCACAACTTGTTGGAGTTAGACGTCTGCAGAAGCACGCGAACAGCACAAGGAAGAAGAAGAAGCTTGGAGCACAAACACACAATACTGAATGTATTACTAGAGAATGTACAAAGATAAGTAGCCCATTAGGGCAATAGGCGTATATACAAGCCGTGGGAAAAAAACCTCCTAAAGAGGGAAAAAGTGCCCCGACAGTCCTAGTATGTTCACACACATCACTACCTAAATATATCAACAAATCCCCCCTGGGAGTGATGCCGTGAACAAGGAGCTGGCACTCATGTATAAGGAAGTGCCAAGCTATGTGGAAATCACTCCACAAAAGGAAGTAAGCCCAAATCTTTGCGAAAAGCTTCAAACTTCTCCCTAGGCAGAGCCTTCGTGAAAAGGTCTTCAATGTTCTCCTGCGTGGGCACATATGCCAAGCTGATCTCCCCAGCAGGGAACCTCTCCCTGACACAGTGATAATGCACCTCAATGTTCTTAGTGCGAGCATGGAACACAGGGTTCCTCGCAACTGCCAATGCACTCTGACTGTCAGTGAAGATGGTGGTGGCAGAAGAATGGCCAACACCCAAATCAGCCATAAGGCATCTGAGCCACACACACTCAACAGTCGTTGTGAAAGCTGCCCTATACTCAGCCTCACAACTGGAAGTGGCCACAGTAGGCTGCTTCTTGCTCAACCAAGATATACATGAGCTACCAAGCATGAAGCAAAAACCACTGGTGGACACACGAGTGTCATAGCAACCAGCCCAATCTGAGTCAGAAAAAGCATGCAAATCTGGCGGTAGTGATCCCCCCTTGGGATAAAACAACCCAAGTAGTCGAGTACCACTCAACTAGCGAAAGATGCGCTTAACCGCCTTCTAATGCGTGACTCCTAGGCAATGCATAAACCTGCTCATCTGTGAGATAGCAAACTGAATATCTGGCCGAGTAATGCATAGGTAAATCAAGCATCCAACAGCCTGCTGATAGAGAACAACATCAAATGCATCTCCAGCATCATGAAGACTCAAGCGTAAACCTGTCTCCATAGGAGTGGCAATAGGCTTACAGTCTTCAAGGCCAAAATGCTGCAATAATGTGTCAATATATTTCGTTTGACACAAAGCCATTCCACCATCAACTTGCATAAACTGAATGCCCAAATAGTGATGCAAATGCCCCAAATCAGACATCTCAAATGAGGCATGCAAATCAGCCTTGAAATCAGCAATATGCTTCTCAATAGGACCAGTGAGTAGCATGTCATCAACATAGACAACAATGATCAGAAGCACATCATTAGCACGCTTAACATATAAGGTGCTTTCAGTTGGACTGTTCACAAAACCATGTGCAACCAAATAGGCATGTATCTTCTCATACCAAGCACGTGGTGCTTGCTTTAAACCATATAATGCCTTATTTAACCTGCACACCTGGTTTTCATGCCCTTTCTGCACAAAGCCACGGGGCTGAAAAACATACACTTCTTCATGCAAGTCACCATTCAGAAATGTTGTTTTAATGTCCAACTGATGTACATTCCAACCATGATGGGCTGCAAGTGCATAAATGCTCCGAACAGTAGTCATATGGCATGTAGGTGCAAAGGTCTCATCAAAATCAATGCCTCTTTCCTGTGCATAACCCTTTGCAACAAGCCTAGCATTATACCTGTCAACTGTACCATCAGGTTTACGCTTCAGCTTGTATACCCACTTAGTGCCAATGGCCTTCTTGCCAAGAGGCAAGTCACATAAAGACCATGTACCATTCTTCATTATAGCATCATATTCAGAGTGGGCAACCATCCAATTTTCTGAATTCTGTGCTTCATCAAAAGAAACAGGCTCATTCTCATCACAGAGACTAGACGCAGCCATAGCATAGCAATCTGATGCAAAGGAGGCACTATGAGAGCGTGAACGAGTACGATATGACAAAGGTGCATCTAATTTGCTGTCACGCAAAGTCTACACCAGCCATTTTGGCATAGTTTTTGCCTGCTCAATATCAGCTCTCTCATCAACAAGTGCATCATGTAAATCTGCATCAGAAATAGAATGATCTGCATCATCATATGAAACCTGCAAAGGCTAAGAAGTTGCCTCATTAGGACCAGCACTAGAGTGTCCACCTGTAAAAAGAGGCATCAACGTATCATACATGTCTTTGGAGCTAACATATGTCTCCTTAGTACATGAAAGCAATGGTTGAATAGCATCTTCCACAAAGACAACATCACGGCTAACCAGAATGCGTTTAGTCTGTGGATGATACAGACGATAGCCTTTACTTTCAGAACTGTACCCAACAAAAATACATTTTACTGCCTTATCATCCAATTTTCTACGATGTTGTTCAAGCACTAATGCATATGCCAAACAACCAAAAACACGTAGATGAGCAACAGATGGCTTGCGGTCATGCCAAGCCTCATATGGAGTGATAGACTGCAGCGCTTTAGTGGGACACCTGTTCAGTACATATGCTGCACACATGACAGCCTCAAGCCAGAAACTATGTGGTAAAGCCTGACTCTTGACCATGCACCTCGCCATCTCCATGAGTGACCTGTTCTTTCGTTCAGCAACTCCATTCTGTTGAGGTGTATACGGCACTGTACACTGGTGTTTTATCCCACGTTCAGCTAGAAATGCATTAAAATCAGAAGACATATATTCCCCCCCTCGATCAGAACGGAGGGTGCCCATTTTACATGCTGACAGATTTTTAGCCAAAACCAAAAACTGTTTAAAGCACATGAACACTTCGGACTTTGCTTTGAGTGGATATACCCATGCATGCCTGGAAAAATCATCAATGAAAGTCACGAAGTAAAGGTAATTCCCAAAAGAGGGTGTCTGCATAGGACCACAGACATCACTATGTACAAGCTGCAATTTTTGTGTAGCCCGAACTGAACCATCTTTTGGAAAGGAGGAACGCTGCATTTTGCCCAAAATACAGCCTTCACATACATGTTTTCCAGGTGCCTCAAGCTTGGGCAAAGAAGAAACCATATCAGATTTCTTCAGGCGTAGCAAACTAGCAAAATTCATATGACCAAAGCGTGCATGCCAAAGCTTTGCATCTGACATAGCTTGAGAATCATGAACTACACATGCCGAATCATTCACAGATCTTTCATAGTCTATGAGCTTATACAACCCACGACATAAAATGCCAGAAGCAATAATCACATCGCCATTTGATAGATCATGAACTGTACACCTGTCATCAACGAATTTCACAACCAAGACAATCTTGGCTAATGCAGAAACTGATAACAGATTCTTCTTGATCCCTGGCACAAATAAAGCATCTGACAAGGTGAAAGAACTACCATCAGCAATAGTCAGAATGATCTTACCAACTCCCATAACAGGATAAGAGGAGTTGTTGGCGCATGTGATAGTATTCCCTGTAGGGGCAGGCTCGAGTGAAGACAAGAAACTGCGCTGCGAGGTAATATGTTTGGTCGCCCCACTGTCAAAGTACCAAACATCTGAGTCCACTGCAAAGCTTGATCTGCAACACGCATAATGGACCTGTTCTGCCTGGACTGATCTTCCTGCAACAGAACAGAGACTAACTCCTCAAATGATAAGGCATTCGGATTGCCTTTCATCATCAACCGAAGAGTAGAAGCAAAACTCTGATATGAATCAGAAAGACCATTCAGAACGGTCTGCACAAGTGAGCTATCTGGTATAACCTCATCAGCAGAAATCAACTATTCCTTCAAATCTTTGATCTTCGTTAGGAAACTGTCCATAGAATCACCTTCATTCATGTGCTCACTCTCCAACTGTTTTCGGAGGTAAGCAACACGAGCCTCATTCCTAGCTTGGTACAATGTGGTAAGTGTATCCCAAGCATCCCTAGCTGTTCTGCAAGAGCGAATATGAGGAATAATGGCACGTTTGACAGACAAAGCTATCAATGCATGTGCATGGGCATCTCTGCCATCCCAACGAATTTGCTCTGCAATAGATGCAACAGAAACAACAACACGAACAGGAATCTGTGGAATATCATCTTTGACACCATCTTCATCAGCTCCAGCACCTGTATTTGCAGTACCTGTCATTACAGGTGTAACAGGACGTCTTTCAACACCCTGCACAATGTTCCACAATCCTTTCGCAACCAAAACATGTCGCATCATATAAGCCCATAATGGGTAGTTGGTACCATCCAACTTATCCTCAACAGCCAACATACGGAATACATCACTGCTTTCAGCCATGGCCGGTGACTAAAATACCTTGATGCAGAAAATTGACTATATCTCAAAAAGTTGAACAGAACTGCCCAGACGAGTTCTACTAGACCTGTAGCAGACTTCGAGACGCTTAAACTGGCGAACAGAAACTGGTACATACCTTTGGCACAAAAAGACGAAATAGCCTACACAAGCGCTGCGATAGTGCGTTCGGAGGCTGAAATGAGCTCAGATCGCAATTTTGGCACCACACAACGAAGCTGTTTTGATCTCGGAAACACGTTGAGTATGCTCACCAAAATTCGTGCGATTTTGAGACTGCAAACGGAGGAGTGTCGACAGTGCCCTAGATGAAGCGACGACCTGCTCTGATACCAATTGTTGGAGTTAGAAGTCTGCAGAAGCACGCGAACAGCACAAGGAAGAAGAAGAAGCTTGGAGCACAAACACACAATACTGAATGTATTACTAGAGAATGTACAAAGATAAGTAGCCCATTAGGGCAATAGGCATATATACAAGCCGAGGGAAAAAAACCTCCTAAAGAGGGAAAAAAGTGCCCCGACAGTCCTAGTGTGTTCACACACATCACTACCTAAATATATCAACACAACTCACTCAGGTAAAGAACCTGAAACTTTGGCAAACTTTGGGACACTATGAGATACCAAATGAAGCTTGAAATCAATGAAAATGAGTACAATCAGAGAGCAAATAGTGCTCTACAATATGGTACAATCAAATTTGGAAAGCTTAACTACACCTCTAGATAAACAGGAGCAAAATCATGAGAAAATGAGCTAAGCAAGCAAGGGGATACTTCTTGGAGTTTATGAATTCACTAAAATAAGTGGAAAACTCATGAAATGCATAAAACTCAAGAAACAAAGGTGGGGTGATGCTTATATAGAGTTGTACTTTTCCTAAATTCTGGCTAACCACCCACCAATCAGTGTAGGTGCACTTTTTGATGGGTGACTGATGATATTTGAATTTTATTGAGTTTGGTGGAGCTTCTAACTTGATTCCAAGACTTTGGGTCCTTAGTTTTTATTGGTCCACTTGCAAAAATTTTGGATGAGTCCTTTTGCATGGTTGAGACTTGATTTTTAGCACTCTTCCTCAAGTCTCAATGCCTAGGTACTTCATTCCAATGCATGCCTTGAAGTGTTGTAGCTTTACTCCATCCAAAGCTTTGGTAAACATCTCTGCATATTGTTCCTTTGTATTGGTATTGTAAAAAAATAAAGCTTCTCTGCTTGCTCTCTAAATTCCTTCCATAGAACCATACCAAAACATGTCCAAGTCTGCAAATAAGACTTCCACCATGGCTTTGTGATACCACACATGTGTAGGATTCCAATCTTCACCTTAGACTCCTCATTGAATTCTCAAGGGTCAAAGAAACCCTCTGCTCTTCAATCCATGCCCCTAAATCTTCACCCTCAAAATTGTTCAATTTTTCCTTCTTGAAGACTTGGTTGAGGGCAAACTCCATATCTTCATAGTTGCATTTTGGTCTTTCTATAGGCACACTAGATGTTCTTGCACCTTCATCCACTTCATCATTCAACTCCATGGACAAATTTGTGGTGCCTTCTAGTTACTTTTCACCCCGTACTTTGCATAATTCAAAAAGAAGCTTCTGAATAAGCTCCTCCTGCTCACAAATCTTTTGTGTCAAACCTTCCATACTTGTGAAGGATCAATTTTGCTCTGATACCACTTGTAGAACTTCCAAAATCACACGATTTCCCTAGTCCCAAGATTCCAATCATTCAATAATAGCAAAAGAGAGAAAAATTGAGCTTGCACAAGATAAGAGAAAATTTCACATGCCAGAGTAGACAAGATGTGATGTAGATAAAGAGAAGATCTAGTATTATAGATTATAGCAATACACAATAGCTCTTGCAAAATAGCATCTTGAAGAAGCCTCAACCTCTTAACCACCCCCAAGCTATCACAATTTCATTCATACTCACACTCTCAATCTCATTCTCACTCATTATCTCACTCTCAATCTCAATCACAAGGTAGTTCCCTCGATTTGATCTTCATCCTCCTGTTGTACAACAAAGCAAATATCCCTCTAAACACAGTTGAACTTCCGTCCTCTAGGAAGTGCATGATCCTCCAAATTTAGTGAAAGTCGGGTCTTCCTATATTGCATTCCACACAAAAGCATGTGTTTGTAGTGATCAAATGCTTTCATTAGTGGCATCTATCAAAATTAGAAGAAAAAGAAATGAAAAGACATATGTGAAGACATCTACAAGTGTGCATGACAACACATATGGATCAAAATCACTAATTTGAATAATAATATAGAAGCTTTTTTTTTAGTGCAAGAAAAAACTACACTTTTTTGGGACCTATAACTCAAAAATAATGGAGAATTTGAAGATGTTTGTGAGAGGAAAAAATGTTTAGCTCTTTGATATGCACAATAGTGTTAGAGATGCCCTAGGTCCAAATCAGGCTTGAGTTATCAGTTTTGAGCCTTGCAAGCTTAGAAATTATAAAGAAAGAATGAAATCAAGGAATTATCTTACATGGAACTAACTCTAGAGCTAAAAACAAGATACTTAAAACATGATTCACAAAATTTTCATAGAGATACTTTGATTCTCCTATGTGTGCAGTTCCCTTCTCTCATACAACATTATTCATGATTCTTCCATTTTCATGTTCAATTTTCAACAAGAAAACATGGTGTAAATGAGATTTAGAGAGAGAATATAAAACTTATCATCCCTAAGTTTTGTTTATATGCATAAAATGACCTAAGTATCCATTCTAAACATGATGCACACAATGTATAACAAAAAACTCAAAATGAATTATTTCACTATCAAAGGGCCTATTACAATTCTCCCCACCTTTTGAGAACTCTGTCCTCAGTTGAAAAGAAGGATAATGTGCCAAAAAATCATCTAAGTTCACCCAAGTTGAATCTTCAACTGGATATGTGTGCCATTTTACTAAAATCTCTATTATAAATGTATTTCTAAGTAATATTTCCATCCTATCTAATATTATTTTAGGTTGAAGCTCAAAAGAGCCATCATCTTTCAACTTATAGTTTTCATGCAAAACATGAGCATCATTAGGTACATATCTTTTAGGTAAGCTAACGCAAAATACAAGATCCACATTTAAAATTTCAGGCAATTTTCCCTAGCAATAGATTAGATCAGTGAGGATTGTTTTATCTTCATAAAGATTTGCTAGAGTATCCCAAGCTTCTTTTGAAGTCTAACATGCAATGATGTGACCCTTTATCAATTCATCACATGTGATGAGAAGTTGGCCTAATGCTTGCTTGTCCTTTACATTCCATATATTCCAAGCTCCTAGATCGCTATCTTTATCAGGCTCTCGTTTTGTGCCTTCGACCACCTCATACAATAGGTTTCTATAGAGATAGGTCCTAATTGTATCCTTCCATAGGTTGTAATTTGCACCATTTAGCCTTTCATCTTTTGGCGTGAATATCGACATAAAGGAGGTTGCTATGTGTGCACAATGTAAGGTTCAAGATAATCCTCAAAGTATATGTGCCCAAAAAGAGGGTAAAATATGTTAGAAGATGAGCTCTTTGAGTGTAGTAAAAAATACAATGTGACTCTTGATGACTTGATTCTTTGAACCAATGCAAACTTTGAGAACTCATTGGATTTCTAGGAAATAGTTGTGGGACGTGAAAATGTGAAATTGCACTAATATAACTTAGAAGTGCATCGGACTAAGTTATTAAAGGTACAATCAGTGCTTTGAACCAAGGAAAAACAAAGATAGTATATGATCTCTGATGTTATATTTGAAAGCAATTCACCGAACAAAGATGAAAATAGTATAATCAATAGAATAATGATTGCGATGGCAGACAATGCTACAGTAGTGATAAAATGGACTCTCTCTAGCAAGACATCAATAGTGATGTCAGCCAACAAGCTACCAAGCATTTTCACGTGATTTGCTTCATAACTTCAGATTTGATAATGATTCTTCAGGCCACCCTTTCGAGAAAGTCATGTGACAACATAGATGATGAGCTCAATGCATCATCTCTGCAAACCACAAATTCCCTATTGAATCAACTATTGTGCCAAACCTTCTACTAGTATTGCCATAACTAGAGTGATGAAGGCAACTTAGCAGTGAGCACCTTAGGCTCATGGTTCTCGCTCTGCTCAAGGGATGAAGCACAAAGATCGAGTCTACTAGTGTGTGCCAGACCCAAATTTTCTCCGCTCTTTGACTTGTCGACTGTTCTGTTGGCATCTAGATAGATGAGAGATGCTCTCTTTCTCTCTCCCTCTCTCTAGCGACAAGGGGTGTAGAGAGGATGGTAGATATGATGAGGTCAAGCCTTCGAACTTTGGCATGGACAATACAACACTCAAATAGTTTTTGTTACAGATCTCTCTCTCTCTCTCTCTCACTCTCTCTCTCTCCCTCCCTCTTTTGTTTGTCTGCTATATGGCACAATAGAGAGTTTGATGTTTAACATTGTTCATTCAAAATTCTTGATAAGGCTTTCATCTACAAACCGAGAGGTATTGTCCTCCTCCATTTTGGTGATGGGCAGGCTACAATCAGCACTCAAAGAGCCATCCTCCTCCTATTTGATGATGGAAGGGAACAAGCTCTGCTGCAAGCATGAATATAAATATCTCGCATAGCCTTGCCTAGTAGAACACAGCCCTCTTGCTCTGTCGCTTTCTCATCCGAAATGCTTGAGGATGATATGGTTGCCAGGAGCTGTTGTGCAAGTGGTTCCCTTGATCTTTCCTCAATCCAACACACTCAGAGTCCTATGTCTGCAAAGGCACAACCCAACATTCATACTGAATTTAATGGTCAATGAGTCCTCTGAAGCAGAGAAGACTCTTAACTAGTGGTAATCCTATACACACAGTGTGGTCTTAGTTGTGCTTTTAGGAAAATGAACAATAGCAGCTAGAGTTCCTATCATCTATAATTGTCTTAGTATTCACATAGAGATGAAATGAATACGCGGTTGATTCGACATACACATCGCTAAAATGCCGAAGCTTTGCATCTGACATAGCCTGAGAATCATGTACTGCACATGCCAAATCATTTACAGATCTTTCATAGTCTATGAGCTTATACAGCCCACGACATAGAATGCCAGAAGCAATAATCACGTCCCCATTTGAGAGATCATGAACTGTACATCTGTCATCAACAAATCTCACAACCAAGCCAATCTTGGCTAACGCAGAAACTGATAACAGATTTTTCTTGATCCCTAGCATAAACAAATCATCTGACAAAGTGAAAGAACTACCATCAGCAGTAGTCAAAATGATCTTACCAACTCCCATAACAGGATAAGAGGAGTTGTTGGTGCATGTAACAATATTCCCTGTAGGGGTAGGCTCGAGTGAAGAGAAGAAATTGCACTGTGAGGTAATATGTTTGGTCGCCCCACTGTCAAAGTACCAAACATCTGAGTCTACTGTAGACATGCACTGCTCATGAGAAGATGGGTCAAAACTGCAAACAGTAGCAAACGCCCATTCTTCTTCCTGCACAAGATTAGCAAACTCCATTTTTGGTGTAGAGGCTTCTGCAACAACCATTCTAGCCTCTTTCTTCTTTGCCTCTTTTGCAACCAGTTTTGGACAGTTTTTTATGATATGATCATTCCCTTTATGGTACTTCCAAAACAATTTTTGCTTTTCTGATTTTTTCTCATCTTTGTCTTGGTTCTTCGAAAGTGCAGCATTTGCATATTTCTGCTTACTAGTAGAAGAGCTCCATTTTTCCTTTGCCCTTCTGACTAGCTAGGAAAGCTTGATCTGCAACACACATAATGGACATGTTCTGCCTGGACTGATCTTCCTGCAACAGAACAAAGACTAACTCCTCAAATGACAAGGCATTTGGATTGCCTTTCATCATCAACCGAAGAGTAGAAGCAAAAATCTAATATGAATCAGGAAGACCATTTAGAACGGTCTGCACAAGTGAGCTATCTGGTATAACCTCCTCAGCAAAAATCAATTGTTCCTTCAAGTCTTTGATCTTTGTTAGGAAACTGTCCATAGAATCACCTTCATTCATGTGCTCACTCTCCAACTGTTTTCAGAGGTAAGCAACACATCGTCATTCCTAGCTTGGTACAATGTGATAAGTGTATCCCAAGCATCCTTAGCTATTATGCAAGAGCGAATATGAGGAATAATGGCACGTTTGACAGACAAAGCTATCAATGCATGTGCCTGGGCATCTTTGCCATCCCAACAAATTTGCTCTGTAGTAAGTGTAGCAGAAACTGTAGCACGAACAGGAATATGCAGAATATCATCATCTTCGACACCTTCTACATCAGCTTCAGTACATGTAGTTGTAACAATTGCAGGTGTGATAGGACGTTTTTCAACACCCTGCATAATGTTCCACATTCCTTTTGCAACCAATACATGTCGCATCATATAAGCCCACAACGGGTAGTTGGTACAATCCAACTTATCCTCAACATCCAACATACAAAATACATCAGTGCTTTCAGCCATGGCCGGTGACTAAATTACCTTGATGCAGAAAATTGATTGTATCTCAAAAAGTTGAATGGAATTGCCTAGACGAGTTCTGCTAAACCTGTAGCAGACTTTGAGACGCTTATATTGGCGAACCAAAACAGGTATATAGCTTTGGCACAAAAAGACGAAATAGCCTGCATAAGCACTGTGATAGTGCGTTCGGAGGCTGAATCGAGCTCAGATTTTGTGCGAATTTGAGACTACAACCGAAGAGGTGTAGACGATGCCCTAGATGAAGCCACGACCTGCTTTGATACCAATTGTTGGAGTTAGACGTCTGCGGAAGCACGTGAACATCACAAGGAAGAAGAAGAAGCTTGGAGCACAACACACAATACTGGATGTATTACAAGAGAATGTACAAAGATAAATAGCCCATTCGGGCAATAGGAGTATATACAAGCCGGGGGAAATAAACCTCCTAAAGAGGTAAAAAAGTGCCCCGATGGTCTTAATGTGTTCACACACATCACTACCTAAATATATCAACATTTTATTGGATAATAACCTCTTCTCAGATGGGCTACTACCTTTTTGAAGTGACCCTAAAGAAGTATCAAAACAAGATCTCTTGAAGAAGTTCACACACTAATTAGAGCAATTAAAACTCAACTTGGTGAGGAGTGAACAAAATAGGCCACCAAGAGAGAAAAATAGAGGGCAACAGCATCAAGCTCAAGGTTTTATATGCTATAATTATAATGAACATGGTCATGGTATGTATGATCGCCCTCACCCTTGAAGGAATCCTAGGGATATGTACCCTATCAGGAGACCCCCATAACATGTACAAGGACAAGATGCACTTGCACAACAACAATAACCACAAGCAAATATTCCACCCATCCCAAGAAGGTCAGCAAAGGCAAGTGAAGGTTTTGGAGTTGATCGAAGAACAGATGAACATGGAAACTATGCCTATCAAGCAATCAAGTGTGCAAAATAGAGAAAGGTCCCATGATGAAAGTCTAGCCTAGGTACACAGACAAAGAAAGAAAAGATTGCAAAAGGAGAAACAAGAAAAAGATCAAGAAGGAAGATTACAATGGAGGACTTTCCTGTAGGTAAGGGGTTCAAACCTTACAATCTTATTGAACATATCTCCACACAAAAGCGCAATATCACTTGGCCGCAACTATTGTGATGTTCATCAAGAACTACAATGGAGTGGTCCAAGCTAGTAAGTACTAGGAGGTCTAAAAATAATGATAGTAATCTCATAAGGGCTAATGCATGCGATGATGTTGTACCTAGAGTAGATGCATATAGAAAAGTGAAAAGTATCTCAAATGTTTATGTGGATGGTGGAGCACAGATGTGTGTGATGATAGAGAAAACAATGCACAAGCTAGGTTTGGATGTGACAGGACCTTCTACATACCAATCAAAAATTGCAGATAATATTGTTGTTAAATGTGTTGGCATCATTGAAAATTTAAGAGTTACAATGCGGATATAGAAGTTGCCTTGGATATGTATGTGATTGCAACCAAGGGGGAGGGCTACCTCATCATATTAGGATGTCCATAGTTAATTGTAGTGAAAGTAGATAAAAAATGGGGTTTTGGTTTTCTTGTTCTCAAACCAAATGAAAAAACAAAATCAATTACTTATGATTTGAAGGACACAAAGAAGGATGAGCATAGGTATCAAACGACCATAGATGAAGAAAGTTCATTCTATGATAGTGATTCTAGTAGTGAAGATAGGCAAGTGAAAGTGATTGATTGACACTAGAATTCTTAGGAGTAATATTTCAAGAAAAGGAAGATGGAGTTGAAGGGGACAATCATCAACAACCATAAAGTGAGGATTCCCCACATGAAGCATATTTCAAAAGGATGTTATTAGTACAATGGAGGAAGAGAATGAATATATTAACATGCTAAAGAGATATCCTAGATTATTCATCAAAGACTACATTGAGATCCATGGAGTAACTTCATCGAACACCATATTGATACTTCCTAATCCTCTCTCTTAAGGCGTGGTTCAACCATCTCCTACTAGGATTATGTGACAATATCACTCCTTTCTATATGTGGTGCAACACATGAGTATCTCATCTAGAACAACAAAATGGGTTCTTGAATTGCAAGAATATGAGCATATTTTTATAGTAGAGGAAAGCATAAAAGAGAGTCTTGCAGATATGCTGACCTAGAAAAGATGTGATAAACGAATAAGAAATGAGACCAAGAATCAAGGGACCCAACATGAAGAAATTCAAGTGCATATACCCTATTCTTTGATGATGCTTACAAAAAGCAGATTGACAAAGAAGCAACATGATTCAAAATTTATGATAAAAATAATACCTTGTCTTCAAGAAAGGTATGAACCTCCCTAATGCTCATTCAAATAATGAAGGAGAATATGTAGCAGTGTATGAGGCATTACAAGAATGTATCAAACATGGTATGAAGAGATTAATAAAGGCGATTCAATGCTAGTGATGAATCAACTGCAAGGTAATTGGTGTTGTAAAATGAAAATTAATTAGAATGGTTGAGAAAGGCAAAGAATTTATTACAAAATCTTGAAGACACTTACAAATGTCACATATCAAGGAGCCAAAACAGGGAGGCAGATGCATTAGCAAATGAGCAATTTGAAATTCTTGTGGCAGCATTAAAGAAACAGGATCAACAATTTATTGGTAAGGAAGGGCTAGATAAGATTGCCAAATTTGTTGAAATAGGAGAACAACCCAAGCACCTAAACAAGGTACAAATGTATAGACTAGCGAAGAAGCCTCTACAATTCCAACTCATAAGAGATAATCTCTATGAGAAAAGTAACGGCCTTCTCCTTAGAAGGGTCCCCTCATTGAATGAAATAAAGAGAATTTTAGAATCCTAACATGACCATGCATGTGGAGGACACTTCTCACATGAAATAGCAATAAGGAAGGTACTTTAAGTAGGGTATACATGGTTGGCGCTTCATAAAGATGTTCAATATTGGTGTAAAACATGCGATAAATATCAAATTACAGGGAATAAGTAGTGTAGGTATGAACCAAGGACACCAATCATTTGTTATGGACTATTCAAGAAATGGGGGATTGATGCAATTGGATCCCTACCATGAACAAGCTAAGGAAAGGAGTACATCATTGTGGTAGTGGATTACATGACAAGATGGGTAGAAGAAGCCAGTACTAAAAGGCCTACAATACAAGATATTAGAAAATTCATTTATGATTTATATGTCATAGATTTGGAATACCTATAGGGATAGTGTCTAATGATGGTCCAAGCTTTAAATCAGATGTTTTGAATGATCTATTAAGTAGACTAAACATAAGGCATAAATACTCCATGTAATGGTCTTATTGAAAAGGCCAATGTAATTATTTGTAAAACCATTAGTAAGCAAGTAAGAAACATCACGAACACCTCACTATAGCCTTATGTGAATATTGCACATCCTACAAGGCATCTTTAGGGTTCACCCCATTTCATTTAGTATATGGAAAAGAAGCCTTGCTACCAATACAAGTAGAAATTCAAAGTCTCTGAATACTACAAAGGAAAGTGGGGAAAGTGAGCAAGAGGCAATCGAAAAGAGTTTTAAAGGCCTACAATAATGGAGTATGAAAAGGAAGCTTGCAGTGGAGATTACATCAATCAAGTAGAGAAAAAGTAGGAAGGAATTTAACAAACAACTAAAGGATAAAGGATCAACAAAAGGAACTTTTGCTCTAAGATATGATAATCATTTTGATAACAAGCATGACACAAAGCTCCAACCATGGTTTGAAGGACATTTTCTAATCAAGACAAAGTTCAAGAGTGGCAACTACCAACTTATGGATATAACAAGGAAGTTGCATAGGACCAAGGTCAATGGATGGAGGTTGAAGAAGCACTGGCAACACATAGAAGACATCAATGACCAACAAGAGCAATCAAAGGACAAAGAGATATCAATGGTGGTGCAGAAAGACAACCCACCCTACAACATTGACAAAATATTCAAAAGCTAGAGACATGAATTCCTTTAACCATAGGGGAGGGCTAAGTATGAGGGCTATACTTTTGGTACCTCCTCTAACAATAATCTTATTCCATACATGGAATATAGTATTTATTTTATTTCCCTAAGATATGGATATCTATTAAATAAATATGGAAGTTAGAAGTAAAGTGGACTCCACCATTTAAGAAAGAGATCTTCTCTTAATAAAAGAGAAATGGAAAATATGAAGGGGAAATATAAAAGAGAGATGGAAATTCTAGAATATTCAAGTATCTAAACCTTGCCCCACCCTTTTTGGAATGAAACAAAATTCTTTTCAAAGGTGTTGTAGGCCCACCACACCTTTTTGAGTTTTCAACAAAGGAGATATTTTTGTTTATGCATATTTTCTATATTTTTTGTGGCCTAAACTCAAATGAATCATGCCTAAAAGTCAAACTTTGTTGCAAAGGACCCATGACACGCATTTGATGGATATTTCATTATATTTTTCTAATAATATTCAAAATATCCAAGAAATATATAAAAACAATCCAAATATCACACCTTATTGAGTCTATAATCTTTCGAATATTTGTAAACAACCTCTGTTTCACCATAAATGTAATATATTTAGAAGATTCATCTCAATCCACTTTTATAGCCAATGAGCTTGGGAAGAAATTTGTGCTTTCTTCTTAAATCACCACTTTCATTTGTTTGCCCACTCCATGCCACTTACTACAATGCAAATATTGTGTCTTTTATTCATCATGAATTTGGACTACATTTTTTCCATCCTTAGACTTATATTCACCTTTACCTTTACATTTGGTAAATTTATCCAAGCATGGCTCATGTGACAATGAGCTTTCACATTTATCTTCAACAAAAAAGGCCCATAAAAGGCCCTTGGATGCCCTCAAGGAGGCAACAAGAATCGTATGCAGGTACATGCTGCAGGTATAGTGAGCGTTGCAAGGTTAAGAGTGAGAGCCTACCCTATGTCAAAATGTTGAGAGAGCTATCCAAGATCCTAACTTGTAAGTCCCCATGTTTCTTGTAACATCTTAATTTTAATTGAGTTCATTTTTCCTATTCCTCGTATCTCTATTATTCTCAATCTTCCCTTATTCTATTCTCTCCACTCTCTCTTCTTTTCATCTCATTACCCATTCCTTCCATTATTCTTCCTTTTTTTCCATCAACCTAACGCATTGAGTATTGTGGAAGTACTTGTCTCCTTTTGTTATTAAGAATTACTTGCTTGTGAGTGTTAGTGTTTTTATGCATTGGTATTGAGAAGGTGCCATGGACCACCCTTCCCTTAAGAATACCCTCATGTTGTTTATGTATTGGTACTAAGAGGGTGGCACGGATCAACTTTGCCTTAAGAGCATCTTTGAGTCGTTTTTTTTGTTTAAGTGTACTAAGAGAGTGGCATGGATCACCCCTGCTCTAAGAGTGCCATTGTGTTTGTGTAATAAAGTAGTGTGGACCACCCCGACATTGACAATAATGTTTGTGTTTTATGTGAATGATTTTGTGTGCATAATCTAAGGAGCCTAGTGTCGTTGATCCTCATTTATATTCTTTGTTTATGATTTGAGCACTAAGGAAGTGTGAGAGGCCATTACCTTAATGCTCCGCTTGACATCAAGTGGAAGCATGCCATGAAGAGTGAACTAGATTCTATTCAAAAGAATGGTACTTGGGAATTGGTACCTTTACAAAAGGTAAGAAAACTTTACCATGCAAATGGGTATATATGTTGAATTTCACATCAGATAGCCTTTCTCCATAGTATAACGCATGATTGGTTGCAAAAGGATTCAAGTAGCAATAAGGAGTTAATTTTGAAGAAATCTTCTCACATGTGGTGAAGAGGATGACATTATGCATATTCTTTGGATTAGTTGCAAAAGAGGACTTAAAAGCTAGTCCAAATGGATGTAAAGATTGCTTTTTTGCATGAAGATCTTACGGATGAGATATATATGGAACAAGGTTAACTCTAGAACACGAGTCCTCAAAATTTTCAAGTGCACACTCTTTTTCATTGAACATCAACTTGATGAGTAATCGATTCTAATAATTCCGGAGAACAATGCATTTTAATTTGGTTTGTTTCCATCTTTGTTTTACAAGACTACGTAATCTATCTTGTACAACGGAAACTAGTAGGAAAGAGAGAGGACACCCCTCCAAGGTCTTTTTAGAATGAAAGGCTTTGAGAGGACATTTAAATTTATCCTACTTCTATCACGCTCGGTTTAAGTGGCTTTTCTTGATAGATTGTAGTATAGGAGCACAAGAAATGCTCATTCGGCAAAATGCTATATGCCTCATCATAATCAACTTTGTTACATTTTTTAAACACATCCAAATCCTTTAAACATGTAAATGATGACTTGTAAGATGAGCTTCCCTTCAAGTAAGTAGTCTTGTAAGTTTTTTGATGATGGATTTCTCATATGTTTAGTGATAAGAATTTGATCTATAGTTAACTTATGTGTGGATACGTTTGATCTCACTTTAAGTCAAACTTGGTAGAAGCTCATTGAATTGGACCTACACACACATGGTAGAAGCTCATTGAATTGGACCTACACACACATGGTAGAAGCTCATTGAATTGGACCTACACACACATGGTGGTTGAAATGAGTGCTTCTTTAGTAGATGATTGAAGAAGAGAATTGATTTATCACACATAACTTAACGGACAAGACCACATCTTCATTGGGGCATGTGATACGATGTATTGTCATTGGATTTTTTTTTGTAATTGGAGGTTCTGCAAATGTCTACTCCCCTCTGCTTTAACTTTGAAAGAAAAACTGTATAGGTGAATAGGTATAATACCTGGGGGACCCCTCGTATTAAGGGTTAGACAAAATTACATATCCAGCTTGGAGGTTGAACACAAGACCTCCACCTCAAGAGGCTAGTGCTAACCTACCAACCTATGCCACGTGGACCAATGGGTCCATATGCCACGTGGACCAGTGGCGTCCATATGCCATGTGGACCAATGGCGTCCATATGCCACATGGACCATTGGCTTCCATTTGGGTTCGAGGTGTAGGTTAGCTTATAATATTAATGAGAAGTCGCCATGATGTACTTTCCAGTCTTTAGGGAGACTCGAAATGAGGGTCAAATTATACGATGTGTACAAATAGATGCCGTCGACTGTAAATTGTGACTTCTTCCATTCCTGCATCCAGAGCGAGAGCAAGCGCAGAGAGCGCTCGCGAGTCGCAGGGTTCTGCAACGCGACTTGGACTTCGTTGTTGTCGGCGGTTTCGTCAGTCCACATCGATTTCCTCGTGATTTTCATCGTTAGGTCATGGCTTCCTGCAGTTTCACTCACTGTTCTGTCCCTAACCTAGAAAACCAGTGCGTGCTTACTAGAACCTCTTCAGCTTTTTCTGCGGGGGCTTCTGCTGCCGCCCGTGGTCTGAGCTTTTCAGCGTCTTTCTCGCAGCTTAACGTTCGAGATGGAGTATGTTTTCGAAGGGTGTCGTCTCGCAGGAACGTACGGCTTCTTGTCCGAGCTGCACGCGAGAAGTTTGAGCGCACTAAGCCTCACGTAAACATTGGGACCATCGGCCATGTCGACCATGGTAAGACAACCCTCACTGCTGCCCTCACAATGGCTGCAGCTTCGGAGATAGGTGGTGCCGCCAAAAGATACGACCAAATCGATGCTGCTCCGGAAGAGAGAGCAAGAGGAATTACCATCAACACTGCTGTGGTTGAGTATGAATCTGCTAATAGGCATTATGCTCATGTTGACTGCCCTGGACACGCCGATTACGTCAAGAACATGATTACAGGTGCTGCCCAGATGGATGGAGCCATCCTTGTTGTCTCAGGTGCAGATGGAGCAATGCCTCAGACGAAGGAGCACATTCTCCTGGCCAAGCAGGTTGGCGTTCCTCACATTGTGGTTTTCTTGAATAAGACTGATCAAGTAGAGGACGAGGAATTTATCGAGCTTGTGGAAATCGAAATCCGTGATCTTCTGAATTCCTACGAGTTTCCTGGGGATGAAGTTGCAGTTGTTACTGGATCTGCACTGAAGGCGCTCGAGGCTTTTGAGAGCAATCCTAATATTAAAAGAGGGGAAAATGAATGGGTGGATAAGATTTATCAGTTAATTGATGCTGTTGATGCCAACATACCCATTCCTGTGAGGCAAGTGGACCTTCCTTTCTTGATGGCAATTGAAGATGTCTTTTCTATCACTGGACGTGGAACTGTTGCCACTGGCAAGGTGGAGAGAGGAAAAATCAAGATGGGGGACACTGTGGACATTGTGGGCTTGAAGCCTACCCGAAACACTACAGTTACTGGAGTGGAGATGTTTCAGAAGCTCCTAGATGAAGCAATGGCAGGTGATAATGTGGGACTCCTGCTCAGAGGTATTCAGAAGAGTGACATTCAGAGGGGCATGGTGATTGCTAAGCCTGGGACAATTACTCCCCACAACAAGTTTATTGCATCTGTCTACATCTTGAAGAAGGAAGAGGGAGGACGGCATTCACCTTTCTTTGCTGGCTATCGGCCTCAATTTTACATGCGAACAACGGATGTGACTGGTAAGGTAGATAAAGTTGAGACTGATTCAGGTGAGGATACGAAGATGGTGTTGCCTGGTGATCGTGTAAAAATGTGGGTGGAGCTCATCCAACCTGTTGCTGTTGAGAAGAAGATGCGTTTTGCTATCAGAGAGGGTGGCAAGACAGTGGGTGCTGGGGTCATTTCAGAGATTATACAATGAGTACGACAAATATTGTAGTGTCTCTACTACTTTTTTTACTTTCATGACATCTGGAGAGTCGGCACTACCATGTCTGTTGGAAGCGCACTTCCACTGTCCATGTATGTGACCAGTCGGCTCTTTTCAAGGCAGTAGTATTACTGCTTGGAGTAGAACTATTTGCATGTCCAGTGAGATTGACTTCTTAATCCTATATGATATAGGTTGATAGCTTTGTACTTGAGGGACATAGGTTATAGAGCCAATTTTTTGGTCCATATGCGTTGTATTTAAGAGTTTACGCCAGCATTCAATGAAGAGTCAACAATTTAGATGGATTGCAGTGTGCAGTTGAAAATCTAGCTGTGACTTCACTGAAATTTGAGTCTTATTGCTGAGTTACTGTAGTGTATCAGTGAAATTTTGCTACTGAACTCAAAGAGGCCCTTCCATGCTATTTGATTCCAGAATTCTCCATAAGGAATGTATGATATGTTTTCTTTAGGTTTCTTGTTCTTATTACAGGGAAGTATTCAGGTGAAAATATTTTACCTGGAGCTCTTGCTGTTACTGTAATTGATCATGTCACGTGTGATTGTGAGATCGTATCAGTAAGGAGGTGGCAAATGTGTGTGTTGATGATGCTGTCAATACCTCTTAGGGAGGCGATATGTGTGGATTTTTTTCACTTCACAAGTCCTGCATGATTTCAAGATCATTTCAGGTGATCGATTTCATTAGCCTAACTCCCTTGATTTTAAAGCTGCATCGTTTTGTGGCTCTAAAACCTGCATTTTGCATTGCTAGTGTCATTTGAGTGGCCATTGTCATCCAAATTCTCTTTACATTGCTTCTAGACCATAGCTCATTGAATTTTGAGAAGATATATCTCTTACAGCAAAACTGGAACTGCAATTGACTTCATTATTTTGCTATGCTAATCAATTTCTAGTGAAGAAGAAAGTTCTCTTTATTTAGAGTTGAATCATTTGACCTTTTGATTATGGTTGAGAGAGAAATGAACTGAAATAATGTATTAATAATGTCAAAAGGCAACTCCAACGAGTCTAAAGGTTGTGTCATGGTGGACAAAAGAAAGGAAAAAAGATAAAGGATAATACTATCAAGTGAAAGTTTCAAGGAGGTAATGCAATATCTGGTGGTTTAAAAGCAACTGAAAAAGCTAGGAACCCAACAGAGAGAGGGTATTTCCAGGTATCAGACTCCATAAATCAATACAGAAAGGTAGAAAGCATGGTGTGTAGGTAGAAGCTGATAATGCGGCAGAGATTCCTTGTGATGTATATCTATTTATCTATCTATCTATCTACCCATGTACACTTGCACGTGTGCGCGCGCACACACACACACACACACACACACACACACACACACACACACACACACACACACACACACACACACACACACACACACACGTGTGCATTTGCCCATGCGCACTCAAACACCCATGCTTGCAAACACAGGCATGCATGTGCACATGTGCGCGCGCACGGACCCACCCATCCACCCACCCACCCACCCTTGGCCATGCACACACAAACACTCATGTGTAGTTCTATTGGTAGTTATGTTATGGTAGTTATGTTATGGTAGTTATGTTATGGGTTTAGTCTCTTTCAGGTTGCACAGATTGATCTTATTGGCATATTTGTTCTAGGTTTTTATATATGTTCTCGTTGGTTTGGTTGCTGGAGACTTACGTTAACTAAAAAGTGGAGATCTATGAAAGATTATGTTGCCCAATCTGCTCTACTTACCCATCATTAGTAGCTTATTTTTAATCAATGATTTGAATTATTTCCTCCGAATAATAATAATAGACATTCAACACTTCAGCCTAAAAGTGATGGTTCTTAGGAGTCTCCGGTCATCCTATACACATTCTATCTCCTATGTCAGTTAAAATGACTTTTCTTCATGAGTCATGACTTGGTTGCATGACAAATCAAAGCTTTCTTCTGATCTTGTTGAAATTAAGTGTAGTCTGAATCTCATTTCTTGTTGAAATTCCGAATGTCTTTTAATGTTTAGTAGCTTATTTATAATGATCAACACCCATTTATGCTTCGTTTATAAAACATTGCAATATTTGGTGACGTGCATTGTCTCATGTTTTATTTCTGGATTATCTTGAATGTAATGAGTTCTTTATACTATGGAGTGGGACTTTTTACTGTTTGTTAGCCTGATGTCTGTTTTATTACAAACCCCAAATCCTGTAACAATCTATGAACAATAAGGTTATACCTTTTGTCTGGCTGAAAACCATTCCTCAGAGACATTTTGCTGCGGTTTGTCTTTTTCATGGCTGGTACTTTACTATTTGGAATCATGCAGTTGCTGGAAATACAAATGAATATGTTTTGCTCTGTCCTGGCTATGGGGATAGGATGGCGATTATTATGCAAGGGCTTTTTACTTCTGAAAAAAATGGAAAAACTGTCGTGGGATGTTTGACTGGCCCCTATGCATTCGGGAAATCAAGGCAATATTTTTCATCAAATTATCAGGATTGTTTGGCTTTATTGGAAAAAGAAAAAGTCGGAAAAGTTTGAAACATTACATTTTTACTTGTTATGGTTTGCATGAATGATTTCTCAAACACAGGTTTATCACGGATTAAATGGCAATCACTCAGTAAAAATGGGTAGTCATATGTCACAAGATTAGTTCTTGAACTATGGTTTGCTTCTCTTTTGTTGGAAAGACAAACCAAATAGAGTTACCTTACTGCTTTTGGTGGAAAGACAAACCAAAGGAGTATCTTTATTTTTGAAGGGATCCCTACTATCCCTTTTGAGCCTGATCCAATTGGGTTGTGGTAGCACTTGGCTGCATTGACCATTTGTCTAGCTCTCCATCATGTTGCAATCAGGATGAATATACTCAGAGTTACTGCACAGTGAATCAAGGGTAGATTTCTACAATTTCATCCACACTGGTGTTTTGTGCATATGCTCCACTTACTTTGAAATGTTGGTCCTATCATTACAGTTGATACCAGATCAAATAATTGGTACCCTGCAAGACTATTAGTATATACTTAGCCTGTTTGCACTTATGATGGTTACATTATGTGATGTACCACCATGCTTACGTTATCCTTTTAACCTCGGTTCAATAGATTGGGGGCATGCACAACTATTTGGATATGATGTGTTGCTTATGCCAACTTCTGATGCACCATGAAGATCTGCTACTTGATCTTTCTTTTGTAATTGGTGGCTTTGGTTTTTTCGATGTTTGGTGTGTGATGGTTTGTTTTCAGACTATATATTTTTTAATTTTTATTTATTTATTTTTTTGCTTACCGAACAGCTACCCTTCATTTTGTAGGATAAGTATTTTCCTTTTTTTTTTTGCAATATAATAGAAAGAAATAATTTTTTCTATCCTTGGATTTGCTTCTATATCAAAAGAAATTATTATGCTACGCAGGTAATTTGCATGTTTCTTAGCATTCTCTCAGCATGTGTCTGTTTTATACATTTGCAATATCAACATGTAGGCTGTTGCATATGATTCATCCATGGCAATTTTAACATGTTTTGCTTCCCTTCTAAGTCTCATCCAACTTGTTCGTTGTGGTACATGGTTAAATTTAACCTTTACCTAGCTTTCCATCATTTTGCAATTAGGATAGAGTTGGGCCCTTTGCCTCTCAAAGTTGGGGGTGGGGGTTCAACCCCTGGGGGTTGTAGCCATATGCCCCTTACCACTTAGGTTGTGAGATGTTAATCTAGCTCCTTCAGGGACCATTGAGCCTTCATAATACTTATTTCAAACCAGTTATCTTGTTTGGCCTTAGGGCTGCCCCTTCCCAGTGTCTAGCTTAATGGGCCTTTGGCCTCTGTATCGTAGTAATTGCTAGGTTTCCAACCTTTGCTTTTGTCGGATTTGGGGGGTTCCATGTGTGTTATACCTGCCTTTCATTGTAGTTTCAAATTAATTCAAACTAATCCGGAAGAGTATCAATGGTGGAACTTCGTTAAAAAGAACATAGTAAAGTTCTTAATGTGTTTGATTTACTTACGCATGGTTCTCCTTTGGTTTACTCCTTTGACCTAATTTATTTTGATTGATGGTCCTAAGCTTGTCCTTGGTACCATTCTATATGTTGAGTAACTAGCTGGATATCATGATACTTTTAGCCTAATTGTTACTTAGTCATATAGCACCAAATCTTGCATTATCATTTTAACTTATAATCATTGTATTGGTGCTTGTGAAATATTTATGGTTTTACAAGTTGGAAATGATGTTCTGTCCATATTTTCTTGCGTTGCACCATGAGGGCTCTCCTACTGGAACACTCCTTTGAATTCTGATTGATCTATCTTGTTTTTGACTCATGTTTTCACGTTTTTCAAATTTTAATTGCAATTTCTTGACCTTTTGTTGTGATATTGGGTGTGCAGTGTACTTGATAATCTATTTGCTAGATGTTGAAATTTTGCATATTTGTACCAATTGGATTTTGAGGAGTTCATATTTTTTGATTACTTATTCATACTTTTTTAGTTGGCTTTCGCATTTATCTATGAAAAATGCCATATAAATGCAATCTTTTTCGTCAAACTAAAGTCTAAAGTATTTACGTGCTTCAAATAGTTCTTGGTTATGGCTAAAAATCTATCAACATGTAAAATGGGCACTTCCTTTTTGATTGAGGTGGGGATTTTTTGAATTTAATGCATTTTTGGTTGAGCATGGGTTAAAAGACTTGTGTACAATGCCATATATACCGCAAAAAAATGGAGTTGTAGAGAGGAACAACATGTCTCTCATCGAGATGGCAAGGTGTATGGTCTAAAGTAAGGCTTATCTCTTAGTTTCTAGCTTGAGGCCGTAATGTGTGCTACGTATGTACTTAACATGTGTCCTACAAAAACATAAGAGTCTGTAACTCAATATGAAGCTTGGCATGATTGCGAGTGATTCGATGCTCATCCACACATTTTTGGTTGTTTGACATATGTGTTAGTGCTTGAGAAACAATGCAAAAAATTGGATGATAAGGGTATGAAATGAATTTTTGTTGGCTAGAGTTTTGAGAGCAAAGGTTATCGCATATATCACCCACAAAGTAAATGCATATTGGTTAGCCGTGATGTAGTTTTTGTGGAGGATGTTGTGAAGTATTTTACTTTCATGTATCATGGAGACATCAATGGCTTTAAAGGATATGTATGATAAATTATTGCCTCTTTTCATTGGAGGACAACCAAGCATATATCCGAGTGAGACAACTTTTTTACCTATGCAAGTTTTGAATGAGAACACATATAACTTTGTTTTTGATGTAGATATTCATGATGCACTTATTGATGAGAGAACAAAATTTAATGAGGTAGATTCTACGCCAAAATAGTTGGTGCAAACTTTAAGTGATAGTAAGTTAGATTTACCTTTGCCTTATTGCACTCGCTCAAGCTTCAATGGTGATTCCTTTGCATCTCATTGTTTATGCAATGGTTGTTTCTAACCTTTGAGATGAGGATGCGTCTATTCCTTTGATGAATCATAACATTCAAAAAATTGGATGTTTGATATGCAATGTGAATATGATGCTATTATGAAGAACGATACATGGCCTATATGTGACTTTCATGCTAACAAGAAGGCCATTGGCACTAAATGGGTCTATAAGTTGAAACAAAAGTATGATGGTGGTATTCATCACTATAAGACTAGGCTTGTAGCTAAAGGTTATGCCCAAGAAAAAGGCATGTCTTTTGATGAGATCTATGCACCTACATGTTGAATCACAACTATTCGTAGCATTTGGGCAGCTCACAATGGTTGGAATGTACTTCAAATGGACATCAAGAAAACATTCTTGAATGGGGATTTCCATGAAGAAGTGTGTTCTTTAGCCCCATGATTTTGTGCAAAAAGGGTATGAACAAGTGTGCATGTTAAATATGGCATTGTATGGATTAAATCAAGCAACATGTGCTTTGTATAAGAAGCTCCATGCCTACTTGTTAGCACATGGATTTCAAAATAGTCTAGTCGAAAGCACCTTGTACATAAAGCATGCAGATGAGGTACTTCTTATTTTTTGTTTATGTAGATGATATGTTGCTCACTGGTCAATATACATAGTTCAAATTATATGGCTGATTTGCATGCCTCTTTTGAAATGTCAAATTTGGGGTATGTGCATCATTTTTTGAGCATTCAATTTATGCAAGTTCATGGAGGCATCTGGTTGTGTCAAACTAAATATATTGACACTTTATTTTGACATTTTATCTTCAAGATTGTAAACCTATTGCCACTCCCATGGAAACAAGTTTGTGATTGAGTATTCATATTGGAGATGCATTTGATGCTTGTCTCTATTATCAAGCTATTGGATTCATTATTTATGTATGCGTCACTCGGCTTGATATTCAATTTTCTATCTCTCATATGAGCAAATTTATGCATAGCCGAAGAATCAAGCATTGGCAAGTAGTTAAGCATATTTTTTGCTCCATATTTGGTATCTAATAGCTTGGGTTGTTCTATCCCAAGGAGGAATCAATATCGTTAGATTTACATGTTTTTTTTCGACTCCGTTATCATGATACTCGTGTGTCCACAAACGTTTTTTTCTTCATGTTTGGTAGCTCATGCATATATTGGCTGTGCAAGAAGAAACCTTGTGTGACCATTTTTAGTTGTGAGGTTGAGCATAGGGAATATTTCATAGTTATTGTTAAGTGTGTGTGGCTCAAACTCCTTATGGATGACTTGGGTGTTGGTCAAACTTGCCACCACCATATTTATTGAGAGTTAGAGCACTTTGGTAGTTGCACAGAACCCAGTGTTCCATGCTCGCACTAAGCACATCGAGGTGCACTATCATTACATCATAGAGCGACTCTCATTGAAGAGATCAGTTTGGCATATGTGGTCACATATGATAATTTCGCACACCTTTTTACAAAGGCTCTGCCTCATGGGAGGTTCAACTTTTTTTTGCAAAGATTTGGGCTTACTCCATTTTTGGATTGATCTTAGTCCACATTGGTTGACACTTATACATGGGTGTCAGCTCCATATCATTCTCAAGGGAAGATTTGTTAGTAGACTTTGATAGTGATGTGTGTGAACACTTAGGACCGCTTGGGTAACCTTTTCCCTCTTTAAGAGGTTTTTCCCCTTGGCTTGTATATATGCCAAAAACCCGAAAGGGTTAATCATCTTTGTACATTCACTTAGTAATACACTTTGCCTTAAGATTCTTCTTCTTCTTTGTGTTGCTTCTATGGTTTCCCAATACCAAAATTGCAACATAGAATTCTTTAAGAATAGCAAGAAATGTCAACCCTTTTTGATATGAAAAGAAATTCTTTTTTACATCAAGGACTTCCCTTACCAAACTCTTCTCAAGGCAATGAAAAGATTGTAATCTTCAAGCTCTTTTTGGTTGAGAAATTGTCTCATAAAGGATGATTTTCCTAGTATATGGCTTGGTTATTATCCTTCCAAATGACTATGTATTGTCTTAGGGGACCCTTTACCAGAAAAAGTTTATAGTAACAAGTAATGGGTTTTTAAACATTCTTCCTCTTTATTCAAAATTGTTGAATTTGATTGTTCCAAAATAAGGAACTCATGGCTACTTTGAAGTCCAATCATATTGTAAATTATTTTTTGATCAATCTCACTGTATTCTAACTAAGTGGTTCTCACTTGTATATGGGAGTATTAATATCTTTATGAACATTTTCTCTATCCCTCAATCTTAGGGGCCTCAAGAATTGAGTGATTTTAATGCCATTTTGCATGGCCATTGGGCTCCACTGCTGAACGTATTCTTTTTTTCTTGTTTTGTATTCCTTGTCCGTGTTCTTTACTGACTATGGTTTCTTTTAACTACTTGAGCTTCCCTTAGTGGAAGTCCCCTCCCCCCCCCCCCCTCCCCCCCCCCCCTCCCCCCCCCCCCCCAAAAAAAAAAAAAAAAAAAACCACAATTGCTTTTGCCATGATATGAGGTACTATGGTCATTTTTGATCTAACATATCTGTTGCATATTGACCAGATTTTCCTTACTAATAAAAGTTAGCTGTTTTCATGTTGCTATCCTCCTTTCTTAAACTTCTTCTTTGTGTTATGAACTTGGTGATATTAAAAAAAAAAAAATGGAGGTTCGGCCGAGGCCTACTCCCCCCGGACTTTAACTTTGAAATTGCAACTGTACAAGGAAGGGCATAGTACCCATGGGACCCCCTTTATCCCACAAGAACAGGGGTTTACAAGACTGGGCTAAACGGCGGTCAACACTACCGTAGGGGTAGACAAACGGTGGCACTCAGCCACAATGCAACATCTTTCTAGATTACATGTCCCTTACATGTTGCTGCTAGGGATTGAACCCTCACCCCCGCCTCAAGAGGTGAGAGGCCCAACCACTAGGCCATCAAACTAGGACGATCTTGGTGATATTGGAACGTGCTGTTTGGCTGTTATTGATTGGTGGATACTTTTTGACTGTGACTTGGGTGTGGATAATGGTTACATCATCTTCCAAAGCAATTGTCCAAGTCATACTTCCTCCCCAGGTTCTTCTTTGGTCCCTAACTCTCTTTTGCTAATACTTTTGAGTACGTAGTCTTTTTTATGTTGTTTCAATTCTATGGGATTGAATGATTTGCTTGTGATCGATTCACAAATAATTGTTTATCTTTGTTTAAAATAATATTGGTGAATCTAGGGACTTACCACTAAGATCCTTTTAACCTTATGTTCAATAGTGCTTTACATTGTTATAGTTAAGACTTTATGTCCTTATGATTGACTTGGTTTTAGGTAGAAATTTGTGAAGATTCTATGTCATTTCCACTTGACATATTGAATAGTTTGCATTGACATATTGTCAATCTATTGGATTTAACCAAAAGCAGTATATGATTTTGGTATCATTCACATTTCTCTCTTATTATGGGGTCATATTTGATTTGATGGATGAATACATCTCTCGTCCTATTGGTAGTCATCCTTATAGGGTTAATCTCTTTGAGGTTGTTTGAATTTGAACACATTGATTGTATCTGCTTATCTGTTCTAGGTATCTAAGTATTTTTCACCTAACTTGGTTTCAAGATAGTCTTGTCTTTACTAAAAAGTGTAAATCTATGAAAGATTATTCTCTGCAATGTGCTCCCATCAATAGTAACTTGATTTTCACCAATGATTTGAATAATTTCCTTTGAGTTATAATAATAGCTACTTTGGTTTGTTCTATTTGGGGATATTTAACTTTAGTTTAAAAATGATGGTTCTTAGGATTCTCACGTCACACTATACACATTTGATCTTCTATGGTCAATCAAAAATTGGCTTTTCTTAATGAGTTTGTTGCATGGAAAATCAAATCTTAAGGGCATATTTTGACATAAGGAGATTATTTTGTGGTAAAAAGTATCATTTCATTTCTAATGATTAGATTATATGGTACTAAATGAACATTTGACATAACGTTTTTAGTTCTAGAAATTGATCGAATTTCGTATATGTTTTTGGTATGGTAGCTCATTTATAATGATTAACACCCATCTATGTTTCCGTTATAAATCATTATAATTTTTGGTCATGTGTATTGTCCCATGTTTCATTTTTGGATTATCTTGAATCTAGCGAGTTCATTGATAGTAGAGATTGGGACTTGTTATCGTTTGCTAGCATGATGTCCATTTTATTACAAACCCTGAAGCTTGTAATAGTCCACAATCCATTAGGTTATACCTCCTATCTCTTTGAAAGTCATTCCTTGATTGAAATACTAGTTTTAAAGAGAAATTTTAATGGGGTTTGTCTTTTTCATGTTGGCTCTTTACTCTCTAAAAAATATCATTCTATTGTTGGAAATACAAATCAATATGCTTTTCTCTATCGAGGTTATGGATATATGCTAGATTATTATGCAAGGGGCTTTTACTTAAAAAAAAAAACTATCATATAGGATCTTTAACTGCCTCCTATGCACCTAGAAAATCAACGAAATATTTTTCATTATTTTTTCAAGATTTTTTGATTATACTAAAGCTGCATTCTAGTTTGTTATGGCTTGCAAGAACGATTTCTCAAAAATAGGAACAATGGCTTGATAATTGTTTGGTGGAAACAGGATTCAAATAGAGCTACCCTGTATACCTCTTTTGGTGGAAAGATGTTATAGAGTAAGATTCTATATCTTAGAGGTTGAAGGGAAGGCTAGGAGCCTTGGCCTCTAGGCCACACTTTACTCTAGTGAAGTGGGTGGGAACGGATGGGTGGAAGTAGTCTCCCACCACAATAATGAGGATTATATAAATGGTTGCATAGGCAAGATGGATTGAGCATCACTCATCTCTATGTGTGCCTTTCATAGGTTCATCTCTTACATGTGTAACTCTTTGTTCTTGATATCCTTCTAAAAAATTTGGTATCAGATCATAGGTATAATCATGTGGGATTCATTCTTCATGTGGGTTTAGAGACCACAAGGTACAATATGTAGCCACTCTAAGCATACACAATGCCCAAGGAAGCCATGTGCTCGCCTAGAGAAAGAAAAGGTGCCACCAACCTCCCCCATGCAATTGTGTAAGGAGTTGTGGTATCTCTCACTCTTGTTCTTACTTGATTGCTAAAGGTGAGTGGTAAAGCACTTTATGTGGGTTCTTTCAATAGTTGTTGTTTTTACAAGTGAGGTTATGAGTTGTACTGCACCTAAAGCTCTTGGATACACATGTCTGAGCCACATAGAAGCCTCCTATCTTACAATATCATTAGGATGAGCATACATGAAATGAGAAGAGAGATAGAGTAAGGGGAGAAGAAAGAGATAAGGAGGAGAGGAAGGATGTAGGTAAAGGAAGAGGGTGGAAAAGTTTTTCTCTCATGATCTGAAGGTTGTCATAAGGGAAGAGGAAAAGGAAGCTATTGTAGACTTGTGAACATGGACCTCACCGACTTCTAGTGATGGAGATAAACTTTAAATTTCAATCCAAGTAATCTATCCTATATGAGCGTATAAAGACAGGCCATCATGATGTTATGGAACTCAAGAGAAGATCTCGAAAAAGAGGATAAGTCCACCCACACCTAGGAATGAAGCAAAACATGTGCACAAAGAATGAAAACATACTCAAAATAGCCAGGTATGGGGTTCGGACACTCCAAGAACACCATAGAGGCTCCAAGGAAGAATGAGATGAAAGATATGAGCCTAAGAAGCAAGATGCACAAAAATTCATTCAAATTGATTAAAAAAGTGAGTACAACTTATGGTTTTTGTCTCTTATACTTATAGACTGACCCCTTTCATAATGTTTTTGGCCTACATAATTGAAAAATAGTCATAGAGCTCATGAGAACATTGATTTGAGCTCTGAAAAATTTCGTAAAATCTTAGGAGGTTGGACTAATACTCCAAAGGTTAGAGCCTTGGATTTACAAAAATGGAATGGAAATGCAAAACATAACATGTAAAGTATGAAAAAAGTACATGGAAATTAGTAAAACTAGGCACATCAATACATTCTAAAGGCCTTTTTATTCAACTCTCCTTTCATTGATGCTCTTTTATTTCTTTGCTTGTTCCAAGTGATCATATATATGCTTCATGACCCAAACAAGAAAGTTTAGTGGATCATTGAAACATAACATGTAAATTATGAAAAGAGTACATGGAAATTAGTAAAACTAGGAACATAAATACATTCCAAAGGCCTTTTATTCCAATCTCCTTCCATTGATGCTCTTTTGTTTCTTTGCTTGTTCCAAATGATCATACATATACTTCATGACCCAAACGAGCTTTTAAAGTCATAGAGGATATTCAAAATATCTTTGAGTGTTGCTCCCAAAAACCTATCTAAAAAGCCTCTTCAAAGCTTTGCAATTAGTGGCTTGATAGATAGTGTAGATGGTTGATTGTGCAATCAAGGTGTGCAAGCGTGGTGCTTGGATTAGATAAAAAAGTAGAGTCATGATCCTATAACAAAAATCCTAGTGGTAGCATCTATGGCATGGAGTAAGTATTGAATGGTGTTACACATACTCTAACCATTTATAGTATCTTAATGAACATTTGGAAGGTAGAATCATGTATATCAACTACAACAGTGTGCCAAAATTTGATGATGGTAAGAATATATTCATGGTTAGTAAGATTATATTTGGGCAGAGTGATGTATGGATAATTCAATCACAAAAAATATACCGAGAGGGCATGTGAATGTGCATGATGTCATATGTTTGCCATGTGTGATGAGATGTGATGAGTTCATAATGAGGATTTTATCTTATATATGTAGGCGCTCTACTCCAAATATCTTTAGGCAATGGGTGGCTCCTAAGATAACATCAATGCCATGATGGCTTAGCCACTTCTATATCCTTTAGTGCGGGATCCACATTCAAGTGTTTTCTTCCTTAATTCATATGCTCTCTTTGATGTACCTTTGCACTTTGATCTGAATATGCTCATATCGAGGATATTGTGGTAGGAAATGCATTTCCTCACAAATGCACTTGCAACAATTGGAGGCAACTTTTTGTTTAATGTGTTTGTGCGACTTCAGTTGAAGGTGAGTGACAATAGAAGGATAAAACAACTATTGCATACGGGTCTTGAAAATAGAGTAATAACTTTGTAGATTGAGATATGTGATTTGAAATTCATTTTTCAAGGGTGTGACATGAGTGGGAGAGCGAGTTTATGATAGTGAGAGAGATAAATAAAAAAGGGAAGAGAGGTAGATGTGTCTGTACCCATCACTTCCATGCTCCATTGGATTCCTTTATGTGTGATGTGTTGAGATTTCCATTCCTTCGTTTTTCATGTGCTTGGTTTTGAGCAGATTGTCTATTTGTTACCCCTCACATCCCTTTCTTGAGCTTCCATTGAGCTAGAGCTCCTAGGGGCATAAATGTCCTATGGAGAACCAAGCTCCCATGGTCCTTACACATGCTCATTTGTGGGTGATCCTTGAGTGGACTCTCAAAGGGGGTCTAGATCCAAGTGCATGGGATTCCCCATCCTTGAGCTCCTATGGAGCCTCAAGGTTTGATAGATCCTCCTAGCTAAAATTAATCGAGAATCTCGCACCCAAGAAAAATTTCCCTCCCTTTGATGTGTGTGAGACCTTGCTCTTGGAGATCTCGTCCCCTCAATCCTCAATCTTCCTCAAGTGCCACACTCTCAAGTCCTCGAAATCAAAGACCGCATCACCAACAAATAGGAAGAGGTGAGGGACCATCCTGCTCCACACTCATCTAAGATTGTTCCTCACTCATCTTTCAACTCTTCTCCCAGTTGGCCACATCTCATAGAACCAAGAATGGAACTATCATTGAGAAGTAAAAAATGGGATACTAATCTATTTGATCATCTCATTCTTGCTTAGTCAATGAGTAATTATTTTTGCTATGATGAAAATGTCCTTGGGATTGATGAAAATTTCCATTATGTGGAATACTTGTACCACTCATTATATGATTTTGATAATTGATGATAAACTAGAAGCTTGAGTAGATGAGATGCACATGCAACCTCTACTAGAAATCATATATCACCCCTTAATGAGATGGAGGAGGGAAAGAATTTGAAAAAAAAACCCCACACCAACAACGGGAACCAAAAATGTAAACGAAATTTCATTATATAGATGTCCATTATGGACATACAAGAAAAATTTAAAGATATGGTCAATAATCAAAGGAATCAAGTTCTAGGCCTCAAAATAGCACATAACAACCATGAAAAAGAAAGCTCAATCCCACAAACAATGGCCCACGAAGATCACACAAGACCTTTGTTCCATGGTTCATCACTTAAATATATATGGGTCCCCAAGCAACGTGTTTGACACAAGAAGACACTAATAGGAAAGTCACATCATCCAAGAAAGCTAAGGCAAAGACATCAAAACCATGATGAAAATCAAGAAGCCAACATGAAGAAAAGACCATACATACCATGGAAGTCTCATCCCCTCAGTCCCATAACCATTCACTAGAAGCCTTCAAGTATATATGGGGGCCCAAGTTAATGAATCCTCAGTTACACAAGCAGCAAGTCTCCTCAGCTTCCCACATTCATTAAAAGACTCGCAATAAAATTATGCAAATTTGGATCCCAAAGTCCTAGATCCAACACCCAAAGGAAGTTAGATACATTTTCATTACCATAAGTGTCCATGTGAAAGGCCAAATGACCATCAAAATATTTTGTATATGTTCTTTGATACAACATATAGTGGCGTGGTCATCCAAAGTTGCTAAGTTCAACCACATTTGGAAAACCTAAGAAATCTATGTTCATGTCCCCTTGTCACTGTTTTTCTACATGTCCTACAACCTCTGTGTGGAGTACTATATTGTGGCATTTGTAGCTCAATGCTCTATTTTGAGGGTATCAAAGTAGAGCTCTTGAGAAGGAGAGTCACTATGGTGCATCACCATTGAAATACTTCATTGATACTAGAGCATTTTGAGGCAAAAGCTTTGATCCTTTTGTGCAAGCAAAGCGAGCACTTGCTTGCCCACCCAAGGCTTTTTCCAAGGCTTATGACTAAGGTGGTGACCAAGGCATAGGCCTTGGCATACCTTGTCATCCGATTCACCAAAGTCACCATTAGCGCCGTTGGCTGTGTGTGATGGAGGACCTCAATGATTAAGGAAGGCAAAGGTTCTTGGTACTTCATGGGAGGTCATCCATCCTAGTTTTTTCCCCTCGGAGCTCGCTTAACCAACAATCTCTTGGCACTAAGCTACACTCTTGTGGTTCTTGAGAAAGGGAAAGGCTAAGGTTCACGTTACCTTGAACATGTTTTGGGTCCTCAAAGCTTCATTCTTTGTTTTCAAAGCCTATTTTGAAGCATTTTTGTGGTGATTTTTGGGATCATTTTGGAGTATTTTAGTGCATAGTTCTCATTTTGCAGGTTCAAGAACATAAAAAAGAGTGCTCTTTTGTACTTCTCCAACAAAAAATAATCATCTTTGGGGCTTTTTTTTCAGCCACACTAGTACATCTACATGTTTCTTAAAATGTTTTCAGTTAGTGGGAGTAGCCACCATAAATTTATGCAGGTTTTTGAGCCTAAAGAATAGAGTTGACAAACATTTGCAGGTGTTGTTGGCTAGTGTTTTGGTTGTGAATTCAACCTTTTAATGCCATTTCATTGCATATATTGAGCACATGCACATTATGTATGCTTCTATGGATACCACTTATGTACGTTGAGGGCTATATTTTTGATACCTCCTCTAACAATAATCATATTCTATATAAGTAATATGTTATTTATTTTATTCCCCTTTGATATGGATATGCATAAAATAAATATGAAAGATAGAAGTCAAGTGGGCCCCACCATTGAAGATATGACTAGCTCTACCTGCAATAAAAGAGAAATGATCAATATAAAAGGGAAATATAAAAGAGAGATGGAAAGTCTAGAATATTCAAGTATTTAAATCTTGTCCCACTCTCTTTAGAATGAAACAAAAGTCTTTCCAAAGGCCCCATAGTCCCACCACACCTTTTTGAATTTTGAACAAAGGAAACCTTTTGTTTATGCATATATCTTATATTCTTGGGTCCCAAAGTCAAAAGAATGATGCAACAAAGTCAAAATTCGGTGGATTGGACCCCTTTCATGCATCTGCAGGAGAAAATATCATATTTTTGTAATAAAACTCTAAAATATCCAAGAAATATGTAAAAACATGTCAAATATCACACTGTTCCGAGTCTAGAATCTTCTAGATCTTTGTAAATAATTCCTATTCCACCACAAATGTAAAATATCTAGAAGATTCATCTCAAAATATCATCCCTAAATATCTCCCCAAAAGGCTTTACAAAAGGACCTCTTGGGTGCCCTCCAAGAACAAGAAGAGTTGTATGCAGGTACATGTTATGGGTGTAGTGGGCACTCCAAACCTAGAAGGAGTCTACCCTATGTCACTGTATTGAGAGAGCTATGCAAGCTCCTAATTTGTAAGTCCCCCATGTCTTTGTAATATTTTCTATTTCAATCAAGTTCATTTCTCCAATTCCTTCCATTTTCATTACCCTAAACCTTTGCTTATTCTATCTAATACACCCTTTCTTCTTCCCTCATTTCCTACTCCTTCCATCTTCCTTCCCTCTTCTCCATCATTACCAAACCCATTGAAGGTTGTGGTGCCATGTGACTCCTCTTGTCATTGAGAATATCTTTCTTGTGAGTGTTTTGTGTTTTGTGAAGTATTTCGATGGCAATGCACCACATTGCGCTCTCCTTCTCGAGAGCTCCACGACGATATGCTCAGAGTAGAAAATCGAGCTCCTGAAGCCGCACATAGTACTCCGCACAGAGGCTGTAGAATACGCAGAAAACACAGTACACAAGGAGCAAGAAGACAGACTTCTTAGGTCTTACAAATGCGATCGAACTTACTGTTTGTGGCTGACTAGGCCACTATATGTTTTATTAAAGAACATATACAAAGAAGTGTGTGGTGGCCATTTGGCCTTTCACATGGACACTAACGGTAACAATCTCCCACTAAAGGCCAATATGGCTAGAGTAACTATGGGAGAAAAATAAAGAATGATAAAGAATACCTGAGTGTAAGTATACAAACTATACCTCCCACCTGATGGGCATGTTACACAGTATACAAGTGACTGTGTAAGATCAAGAATCAAGTAACCCCCATCAAGTGACAACAGTGTCGAAAGCTATCCTGTGGTAGAGCTTTAGTCAAAGCATCTGTAGCATTATCTCGAGTGTGAAAATTCTCAAGAATAATGCTCTCAGTGGCTACGGAATCTCTAATGAAGTGATACCTCACCTCAATGTGCTTGGTCTTTGCATGATAGACCGGATTCTTAGCCAAAGCAATGGCACTCTGACTATCACTGAGCAAGTGAGGTACATGCTGAGGTAAACCCATATCACAAGCAAGACAAGAAAGCCACAATGCTTCCTTACATGCCTCACTTGCTGCAACATACTCTGCTTCTGTGGTGGAAACAACTGTACATTCTTGAAGACGAGACCTCCAAGAGATAGCACCTCCAACAAAATGAAAAATGTACCCCAATGTAGACTTATGATTGTCTACAGAACCAGCATAGTCAAAATCTGTGTAACCAATAATGGATGCTTTCCCTCTACCTAAGCATAGACACTTGTCCTTAGTGCCACTCAGACATCTCAAAATCATTTTGACCGCTTCCCAATGTTTCTTGCCAGGATTAGACATATATCTGCTCACAACTCCCACTGCAAATGCAATGTCTGGTCTCATAGCTACCATAGCATACATGAGACAACCAACAGCAGACTGATAGGGAATTTTGGTCATGAATTCCTTTTCCTCATCTGATTTGGGGCGGTCATCCTTGCTCAATTTCACATATGTGGGTAAAGGTGTACTCAATGCATTTCCACCTTGCATATTGAACCCATGAAGTACTTTGGATATGTACTCACTTTGAGACAAGTATATGCATCTTTTACTCCTATCACAAGTAATGCGCATGCCAAGAATATGTTTGGCATCCCCCAAATCCTTCATATCAAATGTGTGACTCAACTTCTTTTTGAGAATTGACAAATCATAAGAGGACTTCCCAGCAATCAACATATCATTGACGTAAAGTATCAAGCATATCAACTTGCCATCAGAGCATCTCTTTGTGTAGAGACAATGATCCTCATTACTCTGAGAATAGCCTTGTGACTTCATAAAAGCATCAAACTTTTGGTACTATTGTCTAGGAGACTGTTTAAGTCCATACAAGCTCTTCTTAAGCTTACAAACTAGACTTTCCTTGCCAGGAACTACATAACCCTCTGGTTGTTCCATATAGATCTCATCTGTAAGATCTCCATGCAAGAAAGTTGTTTTCACATCCATTTGGACTACCTCTAAGTCCTCCATTGCAACGAATCCAAGCAACATGCGCAAAGTAGCCATCTTGACCACTGGAGAGAAGATTTCCTCAAAATTAACACCATGTTTTTGCTTAAAACCCTTTGCAACAAGCCGTGCTTTATATTTTGGAGTGCAGATTGATCTGAATGGACATTCTCTTGAACATCCCTATGTGCAAAATTTTTATGCATGCTAACCGGAGGACTAGTATCCTCAAACACCACTCTTCTCACTTCAACCTCCTTAATGGGCTGTTTATGCATCTTAGACTCATTAAAAATGACATCACTACTTCTGATCACTGACTGTGTTTCAGGATCCCATAAGCGATATCCAAATTTTCCTTCTCGACCATATCCAAGAAAAATGCATTTCTTTGACTTATGGTCCAACTTTTGTCTAAGATTCTTGGGTATATGAACATATGCTTCACACCCAAAAACTCGAAGATGATCATAATATGGTGGTTTCCCTGTCCATAACTCTTGTGCCACTTTCAGACCTTTGGAAGTACTAGGTGAAATGTTAATCACATGAACTGCAGTCAATACTGCTTCTACCCAAAAACCTTGTGAGAGGTTTGCATGACGCAACATAGAGATTACTCTATCTTGAATAGTTCTATTCATCCTCTCAGCTCCACCATTCTGTACTGGGGTATAAGGAGCTATAAAATCTCTACGAATCCCTCTAGACTGACAAAAAAGGATGAATTCATGTGAGGTATACTCACCCCCATTATCTGAACGTAAAGCCTTAAGCTTAGTTCCTTTTTCAGTCTCAATTGAAGCAAGCCATTTTCTGAAACTAGGGAATACATCATCCTTTGATTTGATAGGATATACCCAAACTTTTCTAGTAGCATCATCTATGAAAGTGACAAAGTAAAGAGAACCACCTAAGGACCTAGTGGGCATATGACCACACACATCTGTATGAACGAGATCTAAAGGCTGAATTGAAGAGTCAATGTGCGTTCTATGCACATTTTTGGTTTGCTTTCCATATTGACAATGCTCACAAAATGAAAAATCAGAGAAAGATAACACAGGTAAGTAGCCAAAACGAGAAAGATTTTCCATTACACTACGAGATATATGGCCCAAATGACCATGCCAAATGCAAGCCATAGGCTGTTCAGTAACAGCTAACAAGTGTTCTTTCTGTGATACAAATAAAGGATAAAGTGGGCCAACTTTGCTTCCTTTTGCAATAACCATATTTCCCTTTGATATACGAAAGGACTGAGCATAGAAGACCACCTTGTAACGAAGGTCATCAAGTTGACCAACTGACATCAAACTACATGATAACTGAGGTACATGGCGTACATTATGCATAGTAAATTTTGAGCCATCAACCACATCTCCAATCCCCACAACCACATCTCCAACCACATCACACTGGTAAGAGTCACCAAGTCTCACGGTACCAAGAGACTTTGCTGCATAATTAGAGAACCATTCTCTATGTGGTGTCACATGGAAAGAAGCACCAGAATCTAGCAGCCAGGTGTGGGAAAGAGAATCAGCCATAAGTGCCTCAGATGGCACAGTACTATCAAGTGTCAACACATCAACATCATCAGAAATAGCATTAATTTCTTCAATCTTCACAGTCAAAGTAGATGGTGCAGGTAACTGTTTAACATGCCCATCAACATTTTGTCCTTTACCTTTAGCATTCTTTAATAACAGTCTTTCTTCATGTGTCCTTTCTTATGACAATAATGGCATTCGATATCCCTCTTCCTTGATTTACTTCTACTCTTATTCCGTTGACCATTCTTTTCCTTGTTCTTGCTCCTGCCACATTGCTGATTCTTTCCTTGGTAAGAATCACGAACATTATATGCATCTCCACTCTGAGTGCCAACCATAGATTTTCTACGAATCTCCTCACTCAAGAGTGCTCCACATATGTCATCATAGACGAGTTTACCACTAGGTGCACTGTTGCTAATAGCTGTGCAAAACGTATCCCATGATGATGGCAGGGTGCATAACAACAATGCTGCTTTCATTTCATTATCCATATCCATTTTCTAAGCCTGTAATTGGGAGAATATAGCATCAAACTCATTTAGATGAGCAACAACACTATCTGTGTCCTTCATACGAAGGTCATATAATTTTCTCATCAGATACACTTAAATTGATGCCGTCTCTTTTTCATATGTATTGCATAACTTCTTCCAAAGCTCCTCTGCACTTTCACAGTCTAATACTGTAAAGTAAACATTATCTGCCAGGTGCAAGCGAATGGCAGACCTGGCCATTTCATCTAACTCATCCCAATCATCTTCATCCATGTTAGCAGGCTTCTTTGAAATCCCATTTACTGGCTTCCATTGCCTCCTTTGAATCAGCACATCTTTAGTCTGATTCTTCCATAGAGGAAAGTTTGTGCCATCAAATTTTCGGATCTCAAAATGGTCTTTGCCCTGCAAGTTATAGCTCCTCCTTGGAACACTAGCACTAGACCCTGATCCACCGGATGTGCCTGAGACCTCTGATGCCATGATGGTAGAGAACTGAATAGAATGATAATGGAGCTAGAAGAGTCCAAACACCAACAAATAAGTGTATCAAGGAGTAAATCGACCACTGTATAGTTGACTAAACTAGAAATCTGGAAAAATTTTGCCAAAGTATCCTTTGAAAAATTAGCATATGACCAGTGTCAAAGTATCATAAAACTGCAAGTAAAGACATGTCTACCTGCATAGTGAATCACTGACTCCACTGCATATAACCAGTTACGCAATAGAAGCCAACTAGGCTTATCGAGCACCTATGAACAACTATCATACATCTCCTATGGCGAGGGTGGGTAAGTCTTCCACCTGCATCACCGAAGAGACCCCGACATCTGGGTGTCTCCCAGTTAAGTAAACCTCACCACGACCCTCTTTATCAAACGTAAAAAGGCTTTATGCAAAGAACATAACCGCTATATCAATGACCACATGGACGTACATAAGCGGTATCCACAGAAGCGTACATGGTGTGTATGTGCTCAATATATGCAGTAAAATGACACTAAAAGGTTGAATACATAGCCCAAAAACTAGCCAATAACACCTGCAAGTGTCTGTCAACTCTGATGTTTTAGGCTTAAAAAACCTGCGTAGATTTGCAGCGACTGCTCCCACCAAAACTGAAAACCTCTCGAGAAACCTGTATTTTTACGAGTGTGGCTGAAAATACAGCCCCAAAGGTTGATATTTATTGTCTGAGAAGTACAAAGAACACTCTTCTTGATGTTCTTGGGCCTGTGTGAAGAGAACTATGTGCGAAAGTACTCCGAAACGGCTCCAAAAACATCCCAAAATTGCTTCAGAAATAGGCTTTGAAAGCAAAAATGAAGCTTTGAGGGACCAAAACTTGGTCAAGGTAATGTCAACCTTAGTCTTTCCCCTTCTTCAAACACCACAAGAGTGTAGCTTAGTGGCAAGAGATTTCCACGATTAAGCGAGCTCTGGGGGGAACAGTACTGGCATGGGTGACCTCCCGGGAAGTACCGGGAACCTCTATATTCCTTGATCGTTGAGGTCCTCCCTCGCGCGCAGCCAACGACGCCAAGGGTGACTTCGGTGACTCGGATGACAAGGTATGCCAAGGTCTATGCCTTGGTCACCGCCTTAGTTGTAAGCCTTGGTCACCGCCTTAGTTGTAAGCCTTGGGGGGGGATGCTCGCTTCGCTCGCACAAAAGGAACAAAACTTTTGCCTCGAACTGCTCTGATACCAGTGAAGTATTTCGATGACAATGCACCACAGTGCGCTCTCCTTCTTGAGAGGTCCACGACGATATGCTCGGAGTAGAAAACCGAGCTCTTGAAGCCACACACAGTACTCCGCATAGAGGCTGTAGAATACACAGAAAACACAGTACACAGGGAGCACGAAGACAGACTTCTTAGGTCTTACAAATGCGGTCGAACTTACTGTCTGTGATTGACCAGGCCACTATATCTTTTATTAAAGAACATATACAAAGAAGTGTCCGGTGGCCATTTGGCCTTTCACATGGACACTAACGGTAACATTTTGTGTGTTGGTACTAAGAGGGCGGCATGGACAACCTGTGCCTCAAGAGTACTTGTGTAATGTTCGTGTGTTGGTACTAAGAGGGAAGCACGGATCACTCCTGCCTTAAGAGTACCTTTGTGTTGATTGTGTTTAAGTGTACTAAGAGGACGGCGTGGATCATCCCCACCCTAAGAGTGCCATTGTATTTGTGGACCACCCCTGCCTTGGTAGTGCTATGTGTGTTTTTCATGTGAGTGATTTTGTAGGAGCCTGGTGTTCCTCATCTTCAATTCTATTCTCTGTTTATGAGCTGACCATCGATGAAGTGTTAGAGGCCATTTCCTTAATGCCCCTCTCATAACTTGGTGCCCCCAATGAGGAACTCAATTTCATGAATTTCCAAACCCCAACAACCAAAATCATCCCATTCATCCCAACCAACCTTATCAACCAAGACCCCTTCTTTTTGTCCATATCACATATAGTAGAAAGATATTCTTCCAACAATGCATCGTCTATTATTTTGGGGCAGAGCGTTCGACAGAAATCCTTGAATCTCAAGAACCCTTTATCTTTCCATTTCTAGAATATACCCTTAGTTTTGACATCTGAATCTTCATTCTTTTGTAAGAAAGCCAATTTCAAGCTCAACCATGGCATCAATCTTCCCACACTTCTATGGAAGACCCAATGAAGATGCTACAGAGTTTTCGGACAACTTGGAGATGGTGTACCTTGTCTCAGGAAGGGATCAAGAAGCAATCAAGCTAAAGGCTTTCCCATTGGTCCTAAAAGAGGAAGCAAGAATATGGTACAACAACTTATCCAATGAAGAAATAAGAAGCTGGGAAGCAGTACGTGAAGCATTCATAGCACGGTATGGAAAAAAGGATATACCAGAAGGATTGTGGCAACAATTGCTCTCACTAAGGCAAGTCACACTTGAAGACTTTTCAAATTATGAGTCTAAGTTTCAGTGTGTGTGGAGTAATTGGGAAAGTAGCCTAGGTGCAAATGAAGTAGCTCCACAATTTTTGAAAAGGGATAGATTCATCTTAGGACTCTTCCCTTCTCTAAAACAAAAGGTGGAGTCATAATTTCCAGGTACTTTTGAAGAAGCATTAGATATAGCAAGAGTTAAGTGTAGAAGATTAAAGTTTCAGTCTTCAAAAGTTGAAAAAGTAGAACATATGGATGTTATTCCCCTAGTACCAGCTGCATAGGCAGAGAATGAAGAAGCTTCACAACAAGATATCTTGCAGAAGCTCGCACAATGGCTGGAACAACTAACACTCAACTTGGTGAGGAGCCAACAAGAGAGACCACAAAGGGTCCAAAATCGAGGACAACGATGACAATCACATGAGTTTATATGCTACAATTCCAACGAACGTGGTCACGGTATGTACAATTGCCCTCATGCTCGTAGGAATCCAGGTGATATGTATCCTATTAGAAGGCCACCACAATGTGCACAAGAAAAACAACAACAAGAAGCAAGTATTCCACCTGTCCCAATGGCTCAAGGTGACCAAAGGCAAGTGAATGTTTTGGAGCTGACCGAGGAACAAGAGACCATGGATACGATGCCAATCAAAAGGACAAGGGTGCAAATCAGAGACCAATCTCAAGAAGAAGGTTCAAGCATGGGTACACAAACAAAGAAAGGCAGAGTTGCAAAAGGTGAAGCTAGTAAAAGAAAGAGAAGGCCGAGGAGGAAGATCACGATGGAAGACTTTCCTCTAGGTAAGGATATCGAACCTTATGACCTAATTGAGGATATATCCACACAGAAACCCAATATTACTTGGCCACAATTACTCCAATTATCTTCAAAAACTAGGAGGGAACGGTCCAAGCTAGTAAGCACTAGGAGGGCTAAAAATAAGGAAATTAACCTTATAAGAGCCAATGCATGTGATGATGTGGTACCCACAGTGGATGCATATGTAAAAGCAAAAAAGATTTCCAATCTGTACATGGATGGCGGAGCACAAATGTGTGTCATGATAGAAAAAAAAATGCATAGGTTAGGCTTGGACCTGATAGGACCATCTGCATACCAAACCAAAATGGCGAATAATAGTGTTGTTAAATGTGTTGGTGTGATCGAAAATTAAAGAGTTACAGTATGTAATATAGAGGTTGCTTTGGATATGTATGTAATTGCAACCAAAGGGGAGGGCTACCCCATCATATTAGGATGTCCATGGTTAATTGCAGTAAGAGCAGATCAGAAATGGGGTGCTGTCCTTCTAGTCCTCAAACCAAATGATAGAACAAAGTCAATTACCTATGATTTGAAGGATCAGAAGAAGGATCACAAGTATGAAACAACAATAGATGAAGAAAGTTCTTGTTATGATAGTGATTCTAGCAGTGAGGAATCGACAATGGAAACTGATTCATCAACACTCGAAGTCATGGGCGTGATCTTTCAAGGAAAGGAAAATGGAGGGAAATAGGATGACCTACAACAATCACAAAGTGAGGAATCCATGCCCGAAACGGATCTCCAAAAGATGCTAGCAGAAGATCTCATCTCAAAGGAAAAGACCATGTACATCAACATGCTCAAAAGGTACCCCAAATTGTTCATTAAAGATTATAATGAGATACAAGGTGTAACTGCTATTCAATATCATATCAAAATCAAGCCAGAAGTAAAGCCAGTGGCGCAAAAGCTCAGAAGGATTGGAACTCTTCAACAAGAGGCTCTGCTAAATGAGGTAAATAGACTGACAAAGGTTGGTTTCATTTACCTTGTATCAAATTCTGAATGGGTGTCTCCAGTAGTAGTTACCCCAAAGAAGAACGGTACATGGAGGGTGTGTGTAGACTATAAACCCTTAAATGCAGCAACAAAGAGAGATCATTTTCCACTACCTTTCCAAGATGAAATTCTAAATGAAGTGGAAGGCCATGAAAGGTACATTGTATGTGATGGATACTCAGGGTACTTTCAAATTTGGATAACTGAGGAGGACCAAAGGAAGACCACATTCATTACGCCATGGGGATGCTTTGCTTATCGGGTAATGCCTTTTGGCCTAACCAATGCATCTGCAACATTTCAAAGGTTTATGAAATATGTTTTTCAACCATTCTTTGGATCATCAATAAGGGTGTACATGGATGACTTCTGCATATATAGCACTAGAGCTATGCATTGTCAAAAAGTGAAGAAGGCTTAAAAAGATTGTATGAGCTTGGAGGTCAACTGAATCTTGATAAGTGTCATATTGCCGAGAAAGAAGTAGTTCTCCTTGGACATCTCATATTAGAAAAGGGGATTCAAGTTGATCCATCCAAAGTGGAAGCCTTATTGGATCTACCTCCTCCAACAACAACAAAGCAGACCCTCACTTTTGTACAAAATGTACGCTACATGTCACGATTCATCCACCTTCTATCTTAAATCATATTCCCATTAAAAAAGCTTGCACAAGATAGTGTCTTTGCATGGGAGGATATCCATAATGAATGTTTTGAAGAAATCAAAAGAGTACTCAGCACTCTACCCACATTGATGCCTCCAAACATGGGAGAGACTTTCTATGTGTGTCCAAGTGTAGGTTGTTTGTGCATTTTACCCAAGCCTACATGCTTGATATGCTTGATATTATCCTCATTTGTAAGTCACATGTGTAGTCATGTGAACACCTCTTGTAAAAGAGTTCATTTTTATCTCTTGTATTTGAAAAAAGAAAAAAGGAAAAGGATGGCTTACCTCATGCATGATGTAAAAGAAAATTCGTGGCTATAACTACCAAAATCACAAATTTTTGAGCTGAGGGAATCTCTCTTAACTTTGGGGATCACTTTTAGGTGGAGCCATTCGAATTCGAATTCAAAACTCCCTCCAAGAATAGCTATAAAAGGAGCAAGAAGGAAGAGGTGATTAGCAAGCCTTGTACGTGACCACTTCATGTCATTTTGTAGAGATTGAAGAGCTTACTCCATAGCTCTATCATTCTACTCCCATTGTGCAAAGATTCATTGCCAATGTGGTTGTAATCATATATGAATTTATACATTTATCATCATTCACTTCTCTGTTTTGTTCTCTGCTATACTCACTTAGAGTAGTAACTTCAGAAGGTCATATCTCGAGTTCTATTGAACCTTTTTCAGTGATTTAACTTGCGTTGGATAGCTCATACTGTCTACTTTCTATCTATGAATTTTCAAGGTCATTGGATTAATAGTTGTGAAGATATCGACCATTTACTACTCACTGGTCTATCTCTACAGAGCCCCGAGAATGGTGGGCATGTTCTAGAAATTGATGAAACTTGTTCTCAGTGCTCAGTCCATCATTTGAAGTGTTTTGACTTGTATTGGGAAGCTTGCTAAGTCTATTTGCTATGCCCAAAAGGAATTTTTCAAATTCTTACCAGGTTGAGAGCACTATTCATTTTTTCCAGCAGGTGTATGTCCAAAAATAGCAAGTTTTGGGAGCTAGTCATTTCGCAACAAGTCTGTCTTGACTTAAACTTTTGGGATACATGTTCCAAAGTACTTGGCTGATATTTTGGTGGATTTAGGAAGCTCAAAAGGTCTACTAATCAACTCTGAAGTCTCAGTTGGCTGGTGTGAAGCTGGTTGTAGCGGCACCTACTCATCTTTGGATTGCATCCACCATCTCTCTTCACATAGGTGAAGAAGCAATCGGAGCAGTCTTACTCCAGAAGGATACAAAGATATCTCACATGCATCCTGTTTACTTTGCTAGCAAGGTAATGAAAGGAAATGAGAAAAGGTACACAGATGTAGAGAAACTCATATATGCAGATATGTTTGGAGTAAGGAAGTTTTGGCAAAAGAGTCTTATAGATCTACAAGAGCCGAGTATGAAAAGGGACCTTGCAGTTGAGCATTACATGAACCAAGCAGAGAAAAGCAGACAAGAATTTAATAGAAAACTAAAGGATAAAGGGTTAACAGAAGGAACTCTTGTTCTAAGATATGATAACCGGTTTGATAATAGGCATGACACAAAGTTCCAACCACGATGGGAGGGACCATTTTTGATCAAGAAGAAGTTTAAGAATGGCAGCTACCAACTTATGTATCTATCAGGGAAAGTGCAAAAGACCAAGGTCAATGGATGGAGGCTGAAGAAGTACTGGAAAAGGATAGAAGAAATTGATGATCAATAAGAGCAATCAAAGGAAAAGGAAATATTGATGGTGATACAGAAGATGACCCACCTTGGGACATCAACAAACTATTCGAAAGCTAGAGACATAAATGCCTCTAGCCATAGGGGAGGGCTAAGTATGAGGGCTATATTTTTGATACCTCCTCTAACAATAATCTTATTCTATATAAGTAATATGTTATTTATTTTATTCCCCTTTGATATGGATATGCATAAAATAAATATGAAAGATAGAAGTCAAGTGGGCCCCACCACTGAAGATATGACTAGCTCTACCTGCAGTAAAAGAGAAATGATCAATATAGAAGGGAAATATGAAAGAGAGATGGGAAGTCTAAAATATTAAAGTATTTAGACCTTGTCCCACTCTCTTTAGAATGAAACAAAAGTCTTTCCAAAGGTCCCATAGCCCCACCACACCTTTTTGAATTTTCAACAAAGGAAACCTTTTGTTTATGCATATATCTTATATTCTTGGGCCCCAAACTCGAAAGAATGATGCAAAAAAGTCAAAATTTGGTGGATTTTGGACCCCTTAGACGCATTTGGAGGAGAAAATATCATATTTTTGCAATAAAACTCCAAATATCCAAGAAATATGTAAAAACAGGCCAAATATCACACTGTCCTGAGTCTAGAATCTTCTAGATCTTTGTAAACAATTCCTATTCCACCACTAATGTAAAATATCCAGAAGATTCATCTCAAAATATTATCCCTAAATATCTCCCCAAAAGGCCTATAAAAGGACCTCTTGGGTGCCCTCCAAGAACAAGAAGAGTTGTATGCAGGTACACGCTGTGGGTGTAGTGGGCTCTCCAAACCTAGAAGGAGTCTACCCTATGTCACTGTATTGAGAGAGCTATGAAAGCTCTTAATTTGTAAGTCCCCCATGTCTTTGTAATATTTTCTATTTCAATCAAGTTCATTTCTCCGATTCCTTCCATTTCCATTACCCTAAACCTTTGCTTATTCTATCCAATATACCCTCTCTTCTTCCCTCATTTCCTACTCCTTCCATCTTCCTTCCCTCTTCTCCATCATTCCCAAACCCATTGAAGATTGTGGTACCACCTGACTCCTCTTGTCATTGAGAATCTCTTTCTTGTGAGTGTTTTGTGTGTTAGTACTAAGAGGGTCGCATGGACAACCCTTGCCTCAAGAGTACTTGTGTAATGTTCGTGTGCTGGTACTAAGAGGGTAGGACGGATCACCCCTACCTTAAGACTACCTTTGTGTTGATTGTGTTTAAGTGTATTAAGAGGGCGACGTGGATCACTCCCACCCTAAGAGTGCCATTGTATTTGTGTGACAAGGTGGCACGGACCACCCCTCCCTTGGCAGTGCTATGTGTGTTTTTAATGTGAATGATTTTGTAGGAGCCTGGTGTCCCTCATCTTCAATTCCATTCTCTTTTTATGAGCTGAGCATCGAGGAAGTGTTAGAGGACATTTGCTTAATGCCCCTCTCAATGTCTATGTACCCAAGCTAACAATGCCTTAGGGACTTGTGATGAAGGAGACTATACCTCAATCATCAACAAGTGCATATAGTGGTGGATTGATACACGTTAAATTATCAATCCGTGGGCTTAGAACAAATCAAGTGTATGAGGACATGTGCTCTCATGATGGTTAATGAAGTGAATGAACAAAGAATGCATACATATTAGGGATAACTACATCTCACGTCACCTCTCTCATTGAAAATGAGTATCATGATACTTGTTACAATAGCAAGCACAAATCAAGACATATCTCTAAGGTGCAAAACCCAAATATAGTCAATAGTGGGTTTGTTTCGAAGCTCTAATCAAAATGCATCCATTGGCACTGTCTTTAGCTTAATCTGAAAATCATGCTTCAAGTTACGAGCAAAATAGAGAGTGGTGGGAAACAACAACTTTGGCTCCACAACTTCTTAAGCTTCACACACACTACAATGGCAAAAAGAGTAGGGGAAAGGGTAGAAAACACCTCTAGGCAAACATTTCATGCATCATACACACATACAAGATCGTGGAAAAGAAGATACACAGTCAAGAAGAAGCCAATTCAAAATTTTGTTTGATAGTTCTTCACAATGGCAAAACATTATTTACAAAGAGTCACAAAGTGACTTATATACATGTGCCCTTGAAATGGTCTTTTCACATAGGAAACCGATAGTTTTCCTATAAATCACTAAGTTCCTAATATTGTACAAAGTTAATATTACATTCTTCATGGATCATGCATCTAGAGGACTCCTCTAGAGTATTTACATGGCTTCTAGAAGATTTTAGAATGGATCTTGAAAAAGTAAAAAAAAAAAAGAAAATTTTGGGCCCCCTTGTCTTCACTTATCTGTCTTTATTTCTTCCTTATCTCTTTGTCTTTAGTCCTCTGCAACACTCTCCCCCTCTTAGTCTTCGTTGTCCCCTTGACATGCTTTTGCGGGTTTCCTTGATGCGTAACAAGTGGCTGGAGATGGTCCGATTGTCTTAACATGTTTCCACTTGTTTATCTCCCACCTGATGCTACAATTTCCCTACCCACCAATGGTTGAGGAAACCTTCAAGACTTGGAGAGAATTTGTTATCTTTTCCAAGCCTCAGTCCAATGCTTCCATCTTTCCCTTGATATTCCTTATATTCATTCATCAAGGTTTCTGCATTAATTTTGATTTTTTTCTTCTTCTCCTTCTTCTTCTTGTTTCTCCCTCCACACGTCCCTCCTCTTGAACTCTAAAGTCCTCGATAGGCTTTTGCTGACGACATGAGTAGGTTTGGTAGATTTGTTTCTTTGTGTCATTAATTTGATTTGCTTCACATATCATGAATTCCTTCCATTGATTTGACTTTATTCCATCATGTGGGGCTTGGCAATGATCAACAAAAAAGCTAAGCTCATAGGTGACTAAGTAACAGAAAATAAAAAATTAATGCATCAGTGCCTTGATTAATATCAATGAAGCTAAAAAATGTGTACTCAACATGTTTGAAAACTTTCAACACTGTTAGAAGCATATTGAGCACCTTATTCATAATCTTTATCGCTAATTCTAGTATAGATGTGTATCTTGATAGTCAAAATTCTATTGTGTTGACCATATACTCTTCTGTTGGTAGGTAGTTATGAGGCGGACTTGGTAGCAAGGGAAAATTGAGTCACTGTTTATTTAGTTTGCCACTATTCCATTCCTCCTAAAAATGTGTCCAGGTACAACAGCTAGGTGCTAGGCAATATGATGGATTAACTTTTAATAAAGAAGGTGCCCCTTGCTAATGCACTCGCAAAGTTGGATTTTTCTCCAAAATTTTTCACCCCTAGATAGGATCGATCTTTTTGAATTCCTCTTGATTGTACGTAAATGTGGTAGCCATGAAGTTCAAATTGTGGCGTAGATCCTTCTAGGTAGTTTTCTTTATGTACCTGTGCATTTCTTCCTTCATAATTCCATATGGTACATTGCATGGCTTTATAAGACATGGATACTTCTCCTAGACACTCAATGATATGACCTCTGATCCTTATCATATGAGCCTTGATTGGAAAGAGTTGTACCTTCAATTTTTCAACTAATGAAGCACGTATACTGCTTATGGCTTCTCCCATGTCAATTAATGAATCCACTAATTGGTACTCTTCCCTACCAATGCCTATATTTAAGTATGGTTTTCATATTTGACTTCCTAGGGTTTTTACTTTGTTGGTGTGGTAATTTTCCATGGGGATAGGCTCTTCTCCTTGCAAGTACCTTTCATCATGTTCTTGTATGCATACTTTCCTTTTTCTTATACACTCTAAGGCTTCTAATTTGGCTTCTTCACATATTCTCTCCTCTTCTTTCTTTCTGTTATGTGCACCTAAGAAACTTAATAACATTTGTTCTGTCAAGGGCTCCATATATTTTTTGACTGTACATCCACTTATGTAGTTGGGTAAGATGTCTCCATCTAGAGTGGCTAGGTTAATGGATCCACTTGTAGAGATTCTATTTATAAGCAATGATCCATATCCTCATTGTTGTAGTTTTTTCGCATGTTGTTTTAGTTTATATACCAATACTAAATCTCCCAATTTAAGACCTTTGTCCTTGATGTGAGCATCATAATAAGCCTTTTGCCTTTGCTTTGCAGCATAGATGCTCGCTATAACTTCTAATCTAGTCTCATGCAATTTCTCTATCTGGTCTAATTATTTTGATACTTCATGTCGTTTTCACTCATACTTCTTGGCTATTCGTAGAGTTCATGAGAGTGAACTGAACGAAATGACTCAAACCAAATGAACTACCTACAAGGGGACTTCCACACCTTCTTTCTCTGTACTTGAGTGTCCTCCCTTGCCTCTTTTATAGCCAAGTGACCAAAATCTCTCATTATGAGTTTGAGAGCTCTTCTCCATCATTTCTCCACTACTTTGGACAACCACTCCTCTTACAGTTCAGTTTTTGGATTTGATTCTCTTTTGATTGATTCTCTTTTGGCCTCCACTACTTGCTGAAGTAAATGCTTCCATTTTTCCTTTTTTTATTTTTCTTCTATTTGAAGAAAATCCTTTTTGCAAAAATATATATGACCTTACTTCTTTATTTTTAACACTCCCCCTCAAGCTCACATGTGAGCTTGCACCTTCAGCCATATCCTGCAAGTTGATGTCGTCCTTGAACCTCTTTAGCTTAGAAGCATCTAGGGACTTTTAAGCATGTCTGCAACCTGGTCATTAGTTCCAATGAACTTTATATCCACATCCTTGCTCAAAACTTTTTCTCGAACATAATGATAATGCACTTCTATGTGCTTGATTTGTGCATGAAACATTGGATTGTTCGTTAAGTGAATGCTTGACATGTTGTCGCCATAAATTGGAATGGTCTCCACCTGCACATCAAGATCACCCAAGAGCTTCTTAATCCACATAGCTTCACAAGTTGCAAAGGCTAATCCTCTATATTCAGCTTCTATCAATGATAGTGCAACAGTAGGTTGCTTCTTCGAGCTCCATGTGATAGGTTTGCTACCTATCATGAACACATAACCTGAAGTGGATCTTCTATCTTCCTTTGAACCAGCCCAATCAGCATCATTGAAGCCCTTTACCTGCAATTCTTCATCATATCTATAAAACAAGGCATGATTGACTGTGTGCTTCACATATCTTAACACTCGTTTGGCTAAATTTAAATGTTAACTTGTTGGAGCTTGCATAAATTGAGAAAGAAAGAACAAGAATATAACACAAATCTGGTCTTGTGATCGTAGCATAGATCAATGAACCTATAATACTCCTGTATGTAGTTACATCATGTAACTTCTCTCCATCATTTGAGCATAGCTTCACATTTGTGTCCATAGGTTGAGTGAGTGGTTTGCATTCACTCATTCCAAATCTGAAAAGAACATCCAACAGGTACTTTCTTTGCATCAAGTAAATGCCATCTTTTTCGTAGACTATCTCAATGCCTAAAAAGTATTTCAGCTCACCAAGATATGAAATTTTAAACTCCTTACCGAGTTTCCTTTTGATCTCTTGTATTCCTGTAATATTACTTCCTGTTTTGATGAGATCATCAACATATATGCAAATATATACTTGTATGCCTTCTTCTTTCTTCATGTAGAGAGAGGGATGTGCATTAGTTGGACTATACCCACACCTTGTGAGGTACTCGACCAATCTTTGATTCCAAGCACGTGGTGCTTTCTTCAGCCCATACAAAGCTTTCTTCAATCTACAAACAAAATTTGGATGCTTTCTATCTTCAAATCCAATCGGTTGACTCATGTATACCTCTTCTTGAAGTTCACCATTGAGAAAGGAATTTTTTATGTCAAGTTGATATAATGGCCATCTCCTTGCTGCACTCACTGCAATCAAGGTTCTAATTGTTCCCATCTTTGCAACCGGGCTGAAAGTCTCTTCATAGTTGATGCCGTGAGTTTGCTTGAATCCTTTTGCTACTAGTTTAGCTTTATGCCTTGCTAGAGAACCATCAGCATTTCTCTTTATTTTAAACACCCATTTATTTGGAACAATCTTCATACCTTCAACCTTTGGAACTAGCTCCCATGTGTGATTGTCCTTGAGAGCTTTCATCTCTTCTTGCATAGCTTCTTGCCATTCTTTTTGTGTACATGCTTCTTCATATGCATCCGGTTCTTTGTCTTTGACCACCTGTGTCATATATGCAAAATGCTTTGCAATAAAACTATCATAGCTCAGCCTTTGAATTGGATACCTTGCTCTCAAAGACCTCCTTTCATTTTCTTTTGAACATTGCTTCTTCAACCGGTTCAACTTTACCTTTGGTGTGATCACCTCTTCATACTCTTCTTCACTTGCATTTGAATCACTATTTTGGGCAACACTTTCAGCTTTAGATATTTCATAACATGATGTTGGTGATGAGAAATGACTCCTTAGTCTCTCCTTCCATGTTGAGGTTTCCCCAAGTGATGTAGAAGCTTCTGGACCTGACATTTGAGTGCTTGTTTGCTGAAATTCTTCTTGGATAACACCTCCATCATCTTCGCAATCTTCTTCAAGAATATTCTCTTTCCCTTTGTCTCCAAACCATGGTCTTAGCTCATCAAATACCACATCTCATGAGACTCCTAGCTCCTTTGTCACCGGGTTGTAGCACCTGTATCCCTTTTGCTCCGATGAATATCCAATGAAAATACATTTTTCTGACTTTGCCTCCATCTTTGTCCTTAGTTCTTGAGGGATGTGAACATAACACACACATCCAAAAACTTTGAGATGTGTAAGGTCAGGTTTCTTACCGAAATAGACCTCCTCGGGAGTTAGATTATGCACTCCAGCCGTTGTGCACTTGTTCATCAAATAAACGGCCGTACTAGTTGTTTCAGCCCAATAGTTTAGTGGCATCTTCATCTCGTTGAGCATGCATCTTGCAACTTCTGTGATATATTGATTTTTCCTTTTAAGTATTCCATTTTGTTGAGGTGTGTACCTACATGTAAATTGTCTCTTGATGCCATTTTCATAAAGAAAATCTGAAAATTCTTTGGAGAAATATTCTCCTCCTCCATCGGACCTCAAGGTCTTTATGTAGCATCCTGTTTCCTTTTCTACCTGTGCTTTAAATCTCTTGAACATGGAGAACACATCTGATTTTTGTTTTATGCAAAACATCCATACTTTTCTTGAATGGTCATCAATAAAAGTGACAAAATATCTATTACCAGCCACTGATGGTTGTTGTGATGGTCCCCATACATACGTGTGTATCAAGTCGAGGACATTCCTTGTCACATAGTTGCTCTTCTTGAATGGTTGTCGAGTTTGCTTTCCTAGTTGGCATGCTTCACAAAACTCATGTAGTCCAGCATCATTGAATCTTGGAAGGCCTCTTACCACTTCATGGTTGCTCATGTCCTTGAGCTTGGGAATGTTGATATGTCCAAACCTTTTGTGCCACAAGTCGATTTCAGCAATCCTGTTGTTTCCAAACTGAATATACATCACCTTTCCATGTGGTTGTTGAATGTCCAAGGTGAACATCCTACCTTCTTTCCTTCCTTGAGCAATGACCTTGAATCCTTCTTTTGGATTCTTTATAAAGCAACCTTTTTCATTAAACATAACGTGATATCCTTTCTCTACCATTTATCTTCCTCTTCCTCTCGAGCCTCCTCTTAAGTTCCTTCCTCTATCTCATCCTGCATATAACATTTGACTATGGCTATCCTTACCTTTGTTGCCTTCTCCTTGTTGAGCAACCTCTTCAGCCACAAGATTTGGCATAATCTCGTCGAATGTTGGGAGAGGATCTCTATAAAGAATGTTTGTGATGAGGGGCTTCCACTTTTCTTCACTCCTCAAGCCATTGAGGGCTGTTTGGACGATGTCTTCCTCTTCTATCTTGCATCCAACTGATGCTAGCTGATCTTGAAGCTCCTTGATCCTCAATGTATACTCACTAATGCTTTGGTTTGAGCTTTTCCTCATGTTGTTGAGCTCGTTCTTGAGTTGCATCTTTCGAGATCTTGTTGAGGTAGCATACACCTTCTCCAATGCTTCCAAAACCTCCTTAGCTGTTTCTAAGCTTTGCACATGACCAATCATAGTGTTAGAAATAACTTGTGAGATGAGGAACATCACCCTTTGATTCCTCTCTTTCCAATCAGCAAATTGTCTCCTTTGTGCTGGAGTAATGTTGGGATCTTCAAAGTCCACTGGTTGTGGATCGTCTCCACTAACTAGAATCCATAAAACTTTACCTTTAAGGTAATTTATCATTCTATACCTCCAAGACTGAAAATTATCTTTGTCTAACTTCTCAACTTGTTGTCCTAAATCAGCCATTGAAAACTTCCAAGATTGAAGTTTACCTCAAGTATTGTGTGGCGCTCTTTCTTGACTTTATGAAGCTCCCCCTTGATTTGTAGCTTCTCCTTTGCTTCACTTCAGTTCCAATGCTTTGCCTCTTCAAAATCCAATGCTCTGATATGGATTGTTGGAGAATTCCTCTTCTATTCGCAGTGGAAAGTGTAGAAGACCTTCTCAAGATCAAGACTTTTGCGAACAGCAGAACCTTCAAATAATAACTCGTACCAATTGAAAAATGCAATGAACTTGAAACCTTGATTACTCAAACTAGACACCTATAGCTTTCAAATGAGCTATCAAAAACTCAATTTGGAGTAGATTTGGGTTGGCAACTCTTTGATACAAAATAGGCTACCTGTCCACTCAGTTAGGCTGAAAACTAGACTTCACTAAAAACTAAATAACTCAGAGAGCATAAAAAATTTCATAAAACTATTCTAGATAGAGGAAGTAATCGAGATAACCTTTCCAAGGAATATTTAAACACTAGAATTGGATACATATATTGAGAGATATGATTCTCACAAGTAGACTACCCAAAAATGGGTGTGCGACTGGACATACTCTATGAGAGTGAACTGAACGAAATGACTCAAACCAAATGAACTAGCTACAAGGGGACTTCCACGCCTTCTTTCTTTGTACTTGAGTGTCCTCCCTTGCCTCTTTTATAGCCAAGTGACCAAAATCTCTCATGATGAGTTTGAGAGCTCTTTTCCATCGTTTCTCCTCTACTTTGGACAACCACTCCTCTTACAGTTCAGTTTTTGGATTTGATTCTCTTTTGATTGATTCTCTTTTGGTCTCCACTACTTGCTGAAGTAAATGCTTTCATTTTTCATTTTTGTATTTTTCTTCTATTTGAAGAAAATCCTTTTTGCAAAAATATATATGACCTTACTTCTTTGTTTTTAACAACTATCATCTTTTTTGTTTGTTCCTTGTTGTCAGAAGCTATTCCATCCTTTGCCTCTCTCTTAGGCATTTGAATAGTTATTTTCCTTTCTTCCACTTCATACGTTTTGAAATGTCTAGGCACCTTGAATGATTATTCATGATGTAAATCGTTGTGAATTTCAGTTTTCTCCACTTTAGGGTTTCCTTGATGTTCTTATACGGCTAGTTATTTTGTGTTTACTTAGGTATCTTCCTTTTATACCTCTTTTAGGTATTGTTCTTTTGAGTCAAACTCAGGATCCATTTTTGTACTTCTGTAGCCCTCTCTCCATTCTTTTTCTAAAAATTCACCTTCCTTAACCTCTTAGGGGACTACCCTCTGTAGAGTTAAATCATACCCTTCTTCATCCACACACTCATTCATGGTCAATACCTCTTCATTTACACAAATATCTAGGGTGGCTAATATTTCCATCCATCCATGTGGCTTGAATGCTTCATCCGGAAATATTTGTGGCATGTAGGCAAGGTCTTCCATAGGTTTGTAGCTTTCATGTCCTACAGGTCAAGCTTGTAATCTCTCTTCCTCTCATTTTGCTTCCTTACACATCCATAGTTGAGCTTCCTGATTCATCCAATATTGGTCACTTGACCCCACACTATGGATTGAAATGTCGTCTCTTCTTTATGTACAAAGTTCCACTACAAAAGTATGTAGAGTTATTTTTGTAGTTGTACCTGGATGTTGGAGGTATAATGCATCTCGTCCCCAATCTTGCACTACCTTCAACTATCTCATGAATGGCCATCCTAAGATCATTTCATAATTTCTTGCATCTCCAAATTGATGGATAGCTAAGATGTGTTCAAACTCTACTCTGCAACTAGTCAGGATTAACTTTTCAGGGTCCTAATGGTGTTTCTATGTGATTGTCTACCAATTGTAATTTCATTTGACTGGGTCATAGAGCTGCTTTTTTCCCCATTTTGCTTCTATCTCTTTGGTTGCTATTCCTACTCCAACTCCTATGTCTAGAATGGCTTTGGTCATGTATTCTTGGAATGTGATTGGGAGGCATGTATTTCCTTCATCTCCCTCACTGAATTCTCCCACTTTATCAACTGGAATTTGGATTGTAGGCATTTTTTCCATCTTGTCCTTCTTTATCGATTGGTTTGTTTCATCCAAATTTAAGTGTTTGGCTAATTTTCTCCACAATTGTGGTTTAATTTGTAGCAAATCTTCTAGAGTTAAAGAACATTTAACTTTGTTTCTTTTCAATTCACATAGTGTTTGAGGTTTGATCCTAGGATTTCTTTTCTTTTCCCCTTATTGTGGGTGCATGGAAAAATTTGGATCTTTGTTTGTATTCTCCCATGTAGTTGGGAAGTGTTGTCAGACTCATTACTTCCTCTCCAATGTGATCTAGGTTAGATAGTTCCTCATAGTTTATTCTAGTTCCATTGTAAATTGATTCTTAGAGGCATCTAACTCTTCAAAAGAAGGGATTTCATTTTCAGCCTTCTTCTATCTATCTTCCTAGAGTCTGGCCCAAAGGTCATGTGGCCAATTAGCATCTACTTCAAGAATTAAAGAATTTGTTTCATCATTTTCACAACTTAACTGTTCTTAATCTCTTTGGCTTGATCATTCTTCTTTGGTTGTGAATTGAAAGTTTCCACACATCCCTATAATTTTTCTTTGGATATTCTAGTCTCAGGGAGAGTTGATATTGACTTTTTAGCATGATTTGAGAAATCTCAATTGATTTCTTGCAGATTTCAAGCCTTTTTTTTTCAAGATCTCCTCTTGGATAGACTCTTTCATGTTGCCCTTGACTAGGCCTTGTCTCTATCTTAGACTGATAGGCTTTCAACCACATGTTTAAGTCTTTAGGCATAGGATCTGCTAGAATTCATCCTGCCTATTTCTCCATTTGTTTCTTAGTCACCACATTCACTCTCCTATTTGCTGAATTACTTTCTTTAAGTCTCTTTCATCATCTTTCCTTTCTCTTCATCTCTTTTTTTAATCGACTTGCTTTTGATTTTTTCTTGCCTCACCTTCCATCTTTGAGTTTTTATAAGTTTTGAAGTGTCTTTGGGTTCCTCAGAGTCTTCTACAATTTGAAGTGAAGACCCTAGCTCTTCCTCTGCCTTGGGACTATTTGTTCCTTCTCTTTCCAAGATTTCCTTTGTTTTTGTTGTAGTATGGCTTTTGGAAGGACTATGTATTCCCTACCACTTCCGGAGGATTTTATCACCTAAATTACATTAATTTGTGTAGTTGGTAAGACTTTGTTAGGGTTCTTAAGGAAATATCTAAACAAATGTTCCTTGCTACAATCATTTCAATACCCTTCCTAGACACGTGGGGGTGGTTGGTGGTATGGCATTGTACACTCCCTAATCAAATGATCTCCTCCACATCTATAACATGGTCCTCTTGGTGCAAGGGGTCTTGCTGAGGGTCTGCTTGGAACTGGGGCCCTTGGAGTTGTGTACATAAAGTTAGCATATTCTGGTTCGTACGTGTTCTTGGAAACCTCATGTCCATAGTAATGTTGCTCAGAGGCCTATTCATATTCCACAAGACTAGTGTCGTAGGAGTAGTAGTCTCCTTGGATTTGATTGAATCCCTGACTAAGGTTACCAAAGTTTGTCAATGGGGTGGCGGACACGATAGCTCTCTCAAGATTTTCCTCTATTTGTGCATACTTCACGAGCACTACATTTTGAGGATGTGGGGGTTGTAGCCCTAGTACCGGTTGTGGTTGATTGTATCCTATGTATTCATAATGTCTTGGAGCCATAGGTGGTCCTTCATATGGGTCATATCTAGGGTCTCTTTGCTTTGATCTCTAGGGGGTATCCATATGGTCTATACTATGATGGTGCACATGGTCTCGATTGTCTATTGAAGGGGCAATTTTCAATGCTATGGTTAGTATATTTTTGTTCAATATGGCAATATAAACTAGGTCCTTGGACCTATTGCCTATTGTATTGATAAGGCTATGGGGGAATTAGTCCTCCTTGTACACAAGTATGAGATGGGTGTTCCCCTCTACAATGCATGCATCTTCTTAGCGTGGGTACCCTCAAGGGAGGATTCTAGTAGTTTTTATGTCCTGCGACACCTAGTTTCTTAGCCACTAAGTCTGCAAGTTCCTCTAAATTATTGGTTTGGGAGGTTGCATTACTGGGCATATCTTCAGACTTTATGGAATTCTATGGGATTTTCAAGTCATCTACTACGTTATCTTCCAAGTTTATGCATTCCTATAGACAATCACTTAATGCTCGTAATCATTTCACATAAACTAAAGTTCTTAAGTCCCATTGGTCAAATCGTCTAAGAATAGAGATATCATCTTTTGTTGGGAGGGTCTCTCTGTCATGGGGCATCTGTGTACATGTTGATTGAATCATTAGGCTACTAACTTTAAGGATTCATTAGGATCTTGTTTGAAGCTATGGATTAAAGAAGAGGAGGCATGCTTGATACCCATCTTGGTGAATTCACCAATGAATTCCTAAAAGAATTGCCCAATATTTACAAAATGGTTGGGATCCAAAGGTTGGAACCAAGTCAATGCTATTCTAGGAAGGGTGAGACCAAAGGATTCGATTCATATTGGACAATAAACTCATCCACCTGTTCTACGCATAACACTTGATTAAATTAAGCTATGTGATCATATGGATCTCCAAAACCATCATAATAATTTTTCATGCATTTGGCTACTTGAATAGGCCTTGGTCTTCTACTTGGCTCTGGTGGTCAAAGGACCATAGGGACAACATGACATATTGGTTGTATTCTTGGTCCTCCACCTTGTGGTGGTCTCATTGGGAAGGGTGACCTATTCACATTTCCACTTCTTGGCTTTTCCTGATAGTTGGGATTGATTCCTCACATTGACAAGTGCACATTCGGCCTAACTGGCCCACTTTGTTGACTGGTTTGCCCTAAGCATGGGTTTTCATTGTTCTGCTATGTCCTAGGAGGTTTTGAGAAGAGGTTTCTTGGTCTATAGGAGGGAACACTGGCAACCCAAAGTATCTTAATCTAGATTTGTCAAGGTCATTAACAGTCCAATATCTCCTTTTATTCCCATCCAAGTAGGTAACTCTAGATGAGTCTTCTAGATCTTGTAGTTCATAGATAATGGCAGGGTTGATGCCTTCTCCCTGTATAGGTGAAGTGGCTTGTAGCAATTTTTCTAGTCCACTTACCATATAAGCATCCATCAAGTCATCATCTTGAGGGATTTAATATCCTCTCCATACATTGGTTATTACCAATTTTCCTCTAAGAGTGGTCACCGTTTCTCCACTATCAGGTCTATGTTGGAAAATAATGTCTAAAATAGGTAAAATTTCTCAGCAAGTCTATCATGTAATGATTTTCTTATAGCCTTCTTTTCAAGAGAAGCTCATGGGTAGCATGGTTTAGATCAAACAATCTAAAAGCAATCTATAGTGCCTGAGTTTGATCCCCGTGAATGGCGACATGCAAAAATTAAGTTTCTTGACTTTTTCTTTTGACGATCGCAAAAATTGGCATAGATCCGATATGATTTAGCGATCACATGCTTTTATGAAGGTGGTTTTCACAAGGCTTAAAAATTATATAAGGGGAGCATAGCCTCATTATGTGTTATCTCTCTCAAGTGCTCAACACAAAGGAGGATATCTTGGAGGGCCTCTTGGAGGGAGTGTTCTCACACACTTGGAGGAGGTTTGCTCTACATCTAGAGACATCTGGAGGAGTTCATATCAGCCACATACTGTGAGTAACAAGTCTATATCTGTCCTCACTTGTTCATTCAACATTTTTTGATTTAGATAGTCAAAATTTGGGTTTGCTATAAAATAGTTCCAAACTATTCATATTCTCCATATTCTCTCTCATACACACACATACACACACTCTTAATACCTCTTAGGCACATAATCTCTTTGTCTAGTTTTTGCCTAGATTCAGATATTGTCACTTTGTATCATATTCACACATTTTAATTGACATTGAAATATACATTAATGTAGATGAGCATCCTAGCTTACTGTACACTTTGAAAAACTTGTCTATTCTCTCTCTATCTCTCACTCATCTCATTTTGAGTCTTAAGGTGTGTATTGTTGATTCCTGATGATACCCCTCACTTTTTGGGGGTTTACTGCACAGAATTCGAGGTCGTACTCTCAGAGATCATTGCGCATGGAGATCGATCGCTTCGTACTACCGCTCAGCCGCGTACCTCTCTCGATTTCATACTCCTTAATTGGAGTAACTAATGTGGCATCTCACATGAGTGCCACATGGCACTCATGTGTGTGCCCTTCTAGTGGAGCCCAAGAGATGGTTCACACCATCTCTTCTATAGGGACTCCCTTCATAACATTTCCTTCCCCTTAACTCCATTTTGGTCCTCAAAAATGGTATTGGAAGGTCTAGAAATCAAGAGGGTGGTACTCCCACTATATCCCCATGTATATAAATACATGGTCCTGTCTCCGTGTTGTTTCCCCATATCCTTCCCCTTAAGAAAACTCTTGGGAAGGTAAACTGAAACTGGGAAACCGTCTCTGAAGGGTGCTAACCCGCTCCCATGTGGCACTATCTTCTGAACTATCTTTCCACTTTACTAGACACTCTTTATACAAGTGACTCCTCGTCCGTTTCTCTCGAGTGCGTAGTATGCTCTCTGGCTCATGTGGAATAGATGGAACAGAAATAGGCTCTACTACCTCACTATCTGGAATGAGGTTGTCAGATTCACCCAGCCTTTTCTTAAGCCGGCTAACATGAAAAACTGGATGAATTTGATTATTCTCTGGAAGTTGGAGCTGGTAAGCCATCTTTCCTATTCTCTTAAGTATTTGGAAAGGTCCACAATACCTAGGAGATAATTTTGGACAAGGTCCCGTCTTCATGGTTTCAGACCTAGATGGAACTCTAAGATAGACTTGCTCTCCTACCTCAAAGTTGATATCTCTTCTTTGAGGGTCAGCATAGGCTCTAGCCCTATCCTGAGCTTTCCTAATGCTATCCTTAGCAAGTCTAAGCATATCATTCATTTCTTCCAAGAAGTCCTTTGCAGCTTGAACTTTTTCATTCTGCAAGCCAATTGCATAAGGAGCCCTTGGCTGAAACCCATACATAAGCATAAATGGACTATGCCCAGTGGAAGAGTGCTTGGCACCGTTATATGCAAACTCTACTATAGGTAAGTACTCTTCCCAATTAGTTTGCCTTTCATTCACATATGCTCGAAGCATATCCTCTAGGATTTGGTTAACCCTTTCTGTTTGCCCATCCGACTGTGGATGCTCGGCCGTACTCATGCTAAGCTTTGTATCCAGCCTTTTGAAGACCGCTCTCCAAAAGTGGCTAGTAAACTTCCTATCCCGATCAGAAACTATGTCTAAAGGAAGACCATATAACCGGTATAGGTTCTCAACAAAGAGTCTAGCCAACTCTGGTGTCTTCACTGTAGTACGTGTCGGAATAAACCTAGCCATTTTGGTTAACCTATCCACAATTACCCAGACCGAGTCGTGCCCTCTCTGTGTCTTAGGTAAACCGACTATAAAGTCCATGGAGATACTCTCCCACTTCCCATTGGGAATATCCAATGGGTGGAGTAGCCCTCCAATCCTTAATCTCTCAGCTTTGTTGACCTGGCATTTATTGCACTTAAGCACATACTCTAGGACGTCCTTATGAAGTCCAGGCCAATAAAACTGCCTCTTAACAAGATCATAAGTCTTGTTAACTCCTGGGTGTCCCGCACTAGGTGTGTCATGACACTCATATAAAATATGCCGTCTCATCTCAGTATCTCTAGGGACACACACCTTACCTTTATATAACAGATATCCATTATGGACACTGAAATTCTTCCACTTGAATCCTTCTTGAGTACCCGTCGATACTCCATCCTCATTGGAAACCCGTATATCACGATCCCCATTCTCTATGGCTTCCCAAATCTCGGAATATGCAGGATCAAGCCTACATTTCCCTCTAATAGACTCAAGTAGCTCACTAGTGATCTGAGTAAAACTCAGTCCATTGAGCATAGGCATGCGGCTAAGTGAATCAACCACTACATTAAACTTTCCCTTCCTATACCTAAGCTCATAATCAAACTCTTGAAGGGTCTCTGCCCATCGGGCCTTACGACCTTTAAGGTCTGTTTGATTAGAGAGCCACTTAATGCTCTCTTGATCAAACACTATCGTAACTTTGGCACCATATAAATAATGACGCCACTTCTTCAAAGCATGGACTATTGCATACAACTCCTTCTCATAGACGGAGTAATTCTTTTGAGCCGGTTCTAGTTTCTTGCTCTCAAAAGCTACTGGTCGACCATCCTGTACTAAAACCGCTCCTATAGCAAAATCACTCGCGTCAGTCTCAACCACAAATGGTTTATTGGGATCTGCTATATGTAAAAGTGGAGCTGTAGCAATTGCTACCTTCAACTTTTCCATACTTTGCTTCTGTTCGTCTCCCCAATGAAAGGCTTTCCCTTTCTCTTTAAGCTGTTCCATCATCGGGACAACAATTTTGGCATAGCTCTTAATGAATCTTCGATAGAAACCTGATAAACCTAGGAAGATCTGTAGCTCTTCCAGGTTCCGTGGATGTGGCCATTCCATAATAGCCCTTACTTTTTCAGGATCCATCTGGATTCCATCTTGGGAAACTATATGCCCAAGGTACCTAACCTCTGTCTTGAAAAATTCACACTTTGACTCCTTAGCAAAGAGCGAATTTTCTCTTAGCACTTGAAATACTTTTCTCAAGTGTTCCAAGTGCTCCTGTTCTGATGCACTATAGATCAGAATGTCATCTAAAAAGTCTACTACAAAGTGTCCTAGATAAGGCCGTAAAACACTATTCATGAGTTTCATGAAAGTGGCAGGAGCATTGGTGAGACCAAAAGGCATCACCAAAAACTCATAATGCCCATATCTAGTCCTAAATGCAGTTTTAGGGACATCCTCTTCCCTAATCCTGATCTGATGATATCCTGATCTAAGGTCAAGCTTGGTAAAATACCTAGCTTGATGTAACTGATCAAATAGATCTTCCAACCTAGGCATTGGAAATCTATTTTTGATAGTTACCTTATTAAGTGCTCTATAATCTATACATAGTCTCATAGAGCCATCTTTCTTTTTAACTAGGAGCATTGGCGATGCCCATGGTGAGTTACTAGGTTTGATGAAGCCTTTATCTAAATAATCCTGCAATTGCTTCTCAACCTCCTCATGCTGAGAAACACTAAGCCTATAAGGTGGTCTACAAATAGGGTTAGTGTTAGTAACAACTTCTATGGCATGGTCAATGTCCCCTCTCTCAGGTGGTAGCCCTCTAGGTAAGTCAGTGGGAAAAACATCTCTGTACTCAAACATAAGATCCTTAAAACTTTTAACTACACACTCTTGCAAAAAAGAATAGTAGAAAGTCCTATTCATATTTACATTCAAAGCATGAAAATATACATCAGATGAGCTGTCTGTACAATGCTCCATATCATGACTATACAATAAAAACATATCCTGTACATGCTGTGAACAACAGAGACTATACAACTCTAATGATGAGATGAGAGGTGCACTAGGTACATCTCTCTCTCCCTGAATATAAACTTTACTTCCATTCTTTTCAAACTCGAGTGTGTTATTTTGATAGCTGCGTTTAAGTGTATCTCCCAACCCCCATAGCCACTCTCTTCCTAAGACTAGATCTGTTCTCTCCATATTCATAATTTGGAAGTCCATATGATCTGTATAATCCTGCATCTTGACTTCCAAATTGGATACCATAGTATCCCATATTCTTTTATCTTGTCCTTGCATCATAGATACAATGTATTTATGTGCACTAGGCTGTTGGGGAATCTTCAATTTCTTGACCAAAGCATAGTTTATGAAGTTATGAGTGGCAGAGTCATCTATCATGACTCGCACCCTGGTCCCGTATACACTACCATGTAGCTTGACCAAGTCATGTGGTCCAAACTGCGGTGACCACAATGACTGAGTTAAACAACACGTGTGCTCTATATCCTCGTGCATCACCTCCACTCCCTTGCAGCTAGAGCTGCCATGAATGGGAAGGGTTTGCACTAGGTGGACCGCCTTTTTGCCCCTTTCAGGAGCCGTACTAGACTCTGGTCCTTTCTTCTTTTCTTCCCCCTTCTTGAGTGGACAGTTCCACTGTGAGTGGCTAGGGGATAGGCACCTAAAACACAGGTTCTCTCTTTTGGCCTTCTCAAACTGGTATGTGGATAGCTTAGGCCCTTGTGATCTTTGTTTTTTAATAAAAACCTTGTTTTTCCCAAAAGGCAACTTCTTCTTAAATTTAGTGGTGCTAAGAGGTTTAAGGGGCTGATCTGTCTCCATAGGAGTATACTGAGGACGGTTATGGTCCTCATATATCTGTGCATATTTGATCGCCTCCTCAAACGTCTTAGGCGCATTCCTTCTGACTTCCCTCTTTATGGCTTTATCCAAGCCCCTAACAAACCCTCTGGTCTTCTGAAAATCATCTAGACCTTTAAGCTTCAAAGTGATCTCTCTATAGTGGGATAGATAGACTGAAAGAGGCCTGCCTCTTTGAGTAATCCTATCCCACTCATCCCAATTCCTCTCCTCTTCATTTTCAGGAAGAAACTCTTTTAGAAAAAGAGTCTCAAACTGAGTCCAGTCACTAGGGATAGAGTTCGCCTCCTTAAGACTCATCCACCACTTATAAGCACGTGGGCCGAGGGAAAGACTCGCCTCTAGCACACGATACTCAGGTGGGGTGCCCTTCAATTGATGCAAATCATGCCACTTTTGTAAAAAAGTGTAGATTGCATCCTTATTCCTGTCTCGGTCATCCCCCGTGAAGGTTGGTGGCTTCAAGTCTTTCAGGAGGGGAGCTTCCCTAGAGCTCTCTCCTTTATGCTTACTAGGAAGAGAAGTCTCTTTCCTACTAATCTCTAGAGGAATGGTAGGAGTCTCTCTTTCCTTCCTAGCTAGGAAAGAGGTGACACTAGTCTCAAGGGAGATCATTTGAGACTTAAGTTGCTGTATAAGAGATGTAATGGTACCCAAATCTTTCTCTAACTTAAGGGTTTGCTCTTTCAAGTCAATGAATTGGTCACGAGTGACAAATTCATCTATAAGCTCTTCATAAGTGTACTCTTGCTGTGAAGGCTCTTTTTCTTCTATATTCTCTTCTATTTCTTGTCCTAACTCTACTTCTTCCATCCTAGCATCCTGATCCTCTAGTTGCTCTCTAAGTGGAGAAGTGGTCTCAACTACTTGTTTGCCTTTAGTTTCCATGTTTAAGTACCCTTCCCCCGTTTGCTAACTAGAGAGTATGAAAATGAATGGAAGTAGAGTTTAAATATGCAAGAAGAAGAGAGATATAACACAAGAGCACTTCCCTGATACAAAGTAGAGTTGCGGAAGCTAAATCCAGGTGGTCCTTGATGCTTCAAGCCGCTGATTTTGATTCCTCGCCAATCCCAAAAGAAAATTGGAAATGTCCGCTTGGTCCGGGGAGGTTCTAGACACCATAAACCATCCAAAACAACACCAAAAGTGCGTAGGAAAAACCCCAAACGGGCAAACTGAGTATAACTGAACAATCTCAGAGATTTTCCAATCCTCGCCAGTCCACAAATTGTTGCCCAGCACCTGCACTTCAAGAATTTGAAACTATGCCAAGTGAAAAAATTGGATTTGGAGTCCGGATGAAGAAAAACTAGGCCCGGGAGTGGCCGCCTAGTTCCTGCTGAAGCGCTGCAGAGAGATTTTGGTAGGGCAAATCTCTTCCAAATCCAACACCGATGGTCTCTGAGCGAAGCTTGAAAGCGTAGCTTTGAAACGTGACCAAGATTTTTAAAATCCGATATGGTATGAAGAAGATATGGTCCGGAGAAGTGGGGTATGTCACCGGTGGGAAATGAAAAACTTCATCTTCATGAATAGATGGGTTTGGAAAGCTCAAAACTGAGGAATGAAAGCTTCTTTCACCAAACCAACACCCCCATCCCATAACCACAGCCCATAATACATATATACCTCATGATTCTTACAAAATCTTGATCTAAGTCATGGATTTGTAGCTCCAAAATTTAGGAAAGAAAACTCGAAATTTTCTCCTAACAGAAGCTCATTGTTACCAATTTCGAAAAACTCAGAATCACCCTCGATGAAGCCAAATATCCCACATAGGGGCGCTGCAGCCGGAGGACTTCTCTATATAAGGAGGAGCAGGTAAGTGTAATCTTCATCCAAGAGGAGGGGATGAGGGAAGGGCCCGTTGGCTGCTCTCTGGCCGCCCGTCGGCTGCTCTCTAGCCGCCCGTCGCCTGGGACGCCTCTGGCCGCCCGTCGCCTGGGACGCCTCGGTATGCGTGTCGTCTACTCCTGTTGCGTGGCGCGTCCGTCGCCTGTTCCCTGGCTCGGATACCAATGTTGATTCCTGATGATACCCCTCACTTTTTGGGGGTTTACTGCACAGAATTCGAGGTCGTACTCTCAGAGATCATTGCGCACGGAGATCGATCGCTTCGTACTACTGCCCAGCCGCGTACCTCTCTCGATTTCATACTCCTTAATTGGAGTAACTAATGTGGCATCTCACATGAGTGCCACATGGCACTCATGTGTGTGCCCTTCTAGTGGAGCCCAAGAGATGGTTCACACCATCTCTTCTATAGGGACTCCCTTCATAACATGTATGCTAAGGTTAATGTTGGAAGATCCTGTAACTTGTGATTATTGTTATGGAGGCCCACCCCACTTCCAACATTTGGTATCAAAGCATAGTTGACATACACCCTTAACAAGATGAGTGACTATAGACTTGAGAATCAAGACAAGCTTGAGGGAATTTCTAATTATCCAATGTGGAGTTTTATGATGATGAATCTATTAGTATCTAAGGACTTATGTAATATCGTCAATGGCACATCCAAGGCCAAGACAAGTTGGAGAAGACATTGCTTCATCTTCTAGAAGACATGCTGTTCCTATTTCTGCTCAACAGGAGGTTAGTGAAGAAGAAGGAACTACTTCATCATCAGGAGTTTGTAGTACTACTAGATTATTTTCTACAGAAGAGCAATCCAAATGGGATTCAATGGATGTACAAGCATCTTCATATACTAGTAGGGGAGTCAAGAGGCATATTATACCTCAAATCAAATATTGTAGAACCTCTCGTCATGCCTAGTTCGAGTTAGAGAATCTCTATTAGAGCAGAAACCTTGCTAGCAAAGCTCATCAAAGGAGACAAATAGCCAATACAAGGATGAAAGTTGGTGAATCAGTTCAAACACATATTTTGAAGCTCAAAGATTTATGAGATCAGTTACTCAATGTTGGAGTCAACATTTTAGATGAAGAAATCATAAACACACTTCTAAACTCATTTCCATCTACATATTGTGCTTTTGTTACTTCTTTATCTCTCTCTACAAGAGATTGAGAAATTTCATTTGAAGAGCTACAATTACTTTTACTTCAAGATGAAGATCAACAAAAAGGTATGGAAGAGAATGATGAATCCACATTATCATCATCAAAGGAAAAGAAGAATAAGGAGACAAAGAAGGAGAAGAAGAGTCAACAATCCAAGACAGAAAGTAATTCTTATATTCCTAGGTCTTCAAGTCCTTTTCCTAATGCATACTCTACATCCAAAGAAAAGTCTTTGACTACATCTGATTCAAATAAAGGAGTATGCCATTACTATAAGAAACTAGGTCATTACATAGAAGAATGCAAAACAAGGATTTTTAATGAGAAGAAGAAAGCATTAGGTAATAGTGCTGAAGATGATCTTGAACCTAAATCTTCAATGGTGGATTCATATGCATGTGTTACTATTGAAGAAGCAACTTTTGAACAGGTAGCATTAAAGGCAATCTTAGGCAATCCTTGGATTTTTGATTTTGGAGCTACTAAGCATATGATAGGTTGCAGAAGGTATTTTCTTTCCTTTCTAGCTCTTTAGGTAGAAGAGTGACCACTGTAGATGGTCATGATTTGGATGTTGTAGGTGTTGGAGAAGTGAACCTGAAGTCTAAAAGAGCAGAAGGAAATTTCAAAATTTCTAATGTTCTTTATGTTTGAGACATGAAGAAGAATTTGCTCTCTATCTTTACTTTCTTGTCAGATTGTTATAAGGTTGTTTTTAAGAAATTTCATGTAAGATCCCCTCACCTAATGAGGAGCATTGTCTACTTTCAAAGTGAAAATAGAAGTGGCGTGTTTGTGTTATCCAAAATTAGTCATGCTAATGTTACTATGTCTACTACAACTAAGGAGAACACAAAGTTATGACATGCTAGATTTGTTCATATTAGTTACATAGCTCTCAAAACATATAAAAAATCAAGGTATGGTGGATAGTTTGCCTACTTTTTCTTTACCAGATGATGTAGAGTCATGTGAAGGATTTCTTGAAGGAAAGATTCATAAAATTACTTTCAAGAAGCATGGATACATCACGGCCACAAGGAAGTTGCATATCAAATTTAAGATGTGAATGGTCCGATGAGAATAGATTATATTCAAGGTTTCAAGTACTTTGTTATGTTTATTGATGTTCGCTCAAGATATTCATGGATTTTATGGTCTTAAAGTGAAGTGAGAGGTTTTTCCTACTTTCAAGAAGTTCTTAGCTATGGTTGAAAATGAAAGTCACGCAAAGATCCAAATTTTGAGAATCGATAGAGGAGGAGAGTACATGTCTAAAGACTTGAAGTCTTTTCTTGAAGAAAAATGTATCTCTCATCAACTCAATATTGCTTACACACTAGAACAGAATGGTGTTGTAGAGACAAAGAATATGATACTTGTTGAGATGATTCATATTATGATGTCATAAAAAAAGCTTTCTCCCAAGTTTTGGTTTGACACAATACGTACAACTAATCACATTCTGAATAGGTCTTCCACAAAAGCTTTGAAGGTCATTACACCTTATGAAGCTTATTATGGGAAGAAACCCAATGTGAATTACTTCCAAGTTTTTGGTTCCCTAGTTTATGTTCACATTGAGAAGAAGGATCATGGTAAGTTTGATATAAAAGACATTAAAGCCCTCTTTATTGGTTATGCAATTGAAAGCAAAGGATATAGATTCTATGTTCCATATACAAGTGATATACTACTCTCACACAATGCATATATAGCAGAAAAGTTAGATTTTTGATAAGAAGGCAGTGATTCCAAATTTCATTAAGGAAGATGATTATGCATTTTTTAGGAGGAGTTTGGATTCTTACATTCAACCATACAAGGGGGGTGATAAACCTTCTCAAACACTAAGAGATATAGGTGAAGAGAGAGTTTCATTACGTACATCAGTACCTAGTCCATCCCTCAATACCTCTTGAAGTTTCAGCTTATGAAATTGGAGAAGGTTCTAGAATTCCAAAAGAAAGAGATATTGAAGAACCAGAAACAATTCCACCACTTTTTAGGAATATGCCAAAGTGGTTATATCAAACATGGAAGGATAGTGGTATAAAGAAATACATCGAAAGAACCAGAAGTCAAACAAGGAGACAAGGAACATACCAAGTAAATTATGCAACAAGTGATATGATTATCACAGGCCCCAAGGATTTAGATCTTCAATTGTTTAAAGGGAAAATTAAGCATAAATTTTATGTAAATGACTTAGGTATTTTACATGATTATCTTGGGATTGAATTCATATACACAGATGAATGTATCTACATGACACAACACAAATACATTGAGAAATTATTGGAAAGGTTTGAGATGATAGATACCAAGCCTATGTAGACACCTATGGATGTCAATGTGTTATTACAATCAGAAGTAGATTCAGAACCATTTGATGTTACATTATATAGTCAAGAAGTTGGTTGCTTGATATATCTATGTAATACATGTCCAAACATTTAGTTTGCAGTTTTTCAAGTATCCAGGTTCATGCATGTCAGATCAAGATTCAATGGAAATTAGTTAAGAGATATTTGCAGACATCATAATTTTTGCAAGTTATTGAACTTTGTAGCATTATGAAATTGAAGGGGGGATTGTTGGAAAACAATGTCTAGAATAGGTAAAAATTCTTAGCAAGTCTAGCATGTAATAAGTTTCTTATAGTCTTCTCTTTAAGAGAAGTTCACGAACGGCATGGTTTAGATCAAACAATCTAAAAGCAATTTATAGTGCCTGGGTTTGATCCCCATGAATGGTGACACACAAAAAATTATCTTTTTGACTTTTTTTTTTGACGTTCATGTAAATTGGCATATATCCAATATGATTTAGCAATCACATGCTTTTATGAAGGGTGATTTTTACAAGGCTTAAAAACTATATAAGGGGTGTGATATCTCTCTCAACTGCTCAATGCTAAGGAGGAGATCTTGGAGGCCCTCTTGGAGGGAGTGTTCTCACACACTTTGAGGAGGTGTGATCTACATCAAGAGACATCTGGAGGAGTTTGTATCAGCAACATACTGTGAGTAACAAGTCTAGATCTGTCCTCACTTGTTCATTCACTAGTTTCTGATTTAGATAGTTAGAATTCAGGTTTGTTGTAAAACAGTTCTAAAATGTTCATGTTCTCCATATTCTCTCTCTCTCTCACATGTACACACACATTCATACCTCTTAGGCACAAAATCTCTTGGATCTAGTTCCTATTTCTACCTAGATTCAGATATTGTTAGTTTGTATCATATTTACACATTGTAATTGACATTAGAATATAAGTTAGTGTAGGTGAGCATCCTAGCTTACCATACACTTTGAAAAAACTATCTATTCTCTCTATCTCTCACTCATCTCATTTTGAGTCTTAAGGTGTGTATGCTAAGGTTAATGTTGGAAGATCCTGTAACCTGTGATTATTGTTATTGAGGCCCACACCACTTCCAATAGTCTAGCATGGTTTTTTGGTTCCTCGACTTCTTCTTTTTCATTCATTCTCTTTGGGTGTTCAATCACTGTGTAGATATGTCCTAGTTTATCCATGTGGAATCCTCCTTCATATTTTATAGCAGATCTTGGTACACTCTCTAAGTTTGTAGATTTCTTCACTCTTGTCATATACCTATTAAGGCTGTCTAGGTAGATAGGTAGCCCGTGCACATTAGTGGAAATATATTGTAGGGATGTCCTATACTCACCTTCTATCATAGAAATAAGTCCTGCCATAGGCATTGAGCTATGCATTTCTTTAGAGGCCATGATTGAGTCTCCTTCTAAGTCACTAGATGTGTATGTATAAATGGTATGAATGCTCCTTTGGGTTTCACTTCCTATAGATGAGATCTTACTTCTTCAACTCCCTAATATGCATCCTGACCTTAGGTTCATTCAGAACCAAGGGCCTTAGGATCTTCTTGGAAGGTCTATAGGGTCTTGGATGGGTCTCAATTCAATAATTGAACATTGGAAATTTTCATTTTCTACCTCTAGGTCCCTTTAATTCTATCCCTATTTCCCCATGATCCATGATGCTACCTTGCCAATGATACTTGATAGTTGAATTTCTAGTTATGATACTCGTGTGGGGCATGATATGTTGATATATTTAAGTAGTGATGTGTGTGAACACTCTAGGACTGCTGGGGCACTTTTTTCCCTCTTTAGGAGGTTTTTTCCCTCGGCTTGTATATACGCCTATTGCCCTAATGGGCTACTTATCTTTGTACATTCTCTAGTAATACATTCAGTATTGTGTGTTGTGCTCCAAGCTTCTTCTTCTTCCTTGCGCTGTTCGTGTGCTTCCGCAGACGTCTAACTCCAATAATTGGTATAAGAGCAGGTCGTCGCTTCATCTAGGGTGCCGTTGACACTCCTCTGGTTGCAGTCTCAGAATCGCACAAATTTTGGTGAGCATACTCAACGTGTTTTCGAGATCAAAATAGGTTCGCTTTGTGGTGCTGAAATTGCGATCTGAGCTCATTTCGACCTTTGAACGCACTATCATAGTGCTTGTGAAGGCTATTTCGTCGTTTTGTACCAAAGGTATATACTAGTTTCTGTTCGCCAGTATAAGCATCTCGAAGTCTGCTACAGGTCTAGCAAAATTCCTCTGGGCAGTTCTGTTCAACTTTTTGAGATACAATCAATTTTTTGCATCAAGTATTTTAGTCACCGGCCATGGTTGAAAGCAGTGATGTATTCCGTATGTTGGCTGTTGAGGATAAGTTGGATGGTACCAACTACCCATTATGGGCTTATATGATGCGACATGTGTTGGTTGCAAAAGGACCATGGAACATTGTGCAAGGTGTCGAGAAACGTCCTATCACACCTGCAACTGTTACAACTGCAGGTACTGAAGCTGATGCAGAAGGTGTTGAAGATGATGATATTCTGCATATTCCTGTTTGTGCTATGGTTTCTACTGCACCTACTACAGAGCAGATTTGCTAGGATGGCACAGATGCCTAGGCACATGCATTGATAGCTTTGTTTGTCAAACGTGCCATTATTCCTCACATTTGCTCTTGCAGAACAACTAAGGATGCTTGGGATACACTTACTACATTGTACCAAACTAGGAATGAGGCTCACGTTGCTTACCTCCGAAAACAATTGGAGAGTGAGCACATGAATGAAGGTGATTCAATGGACAATTTCCTAACAAAGATTAGAGACTTGAAGGAACAATTGATTTCTGCTGATGAGGTTATACCAGATAGCTCACTTGTGCAAACCATTCTGAATGGTCTTCCTGATTCATATCAGAGTTTTGCTTCTACTCTTCGGTTGATGATGAAAGATAATCCAAATGCCTTATCATTTGAGGAGTTAGTCTCTATTCTGTTGCAGGAAGATCAGTCCAGGCAGAACAGGTCCATTATGCGAGTTGCAGATCAAGCTTTCCTGGCTAGTCAGAAGGGCAAAGGAAAATGGAGCTCTTCAGCTAGTAAGCAGAAATCTGCTAATTATGCATATTCGAAGAAGGAAGATAAAGATGAGAAGAAATAAGAAAAGCAGAAATTGTTTCGTAAGTACTGTAAAGGGAATGATCATATCATAAAGAACTGTCCAAAACTGGCTACTAAAGAGGCAAAGAAGAAAGAGGCTGGAATGGTTGTTGCAGAGGCCTCTACACCAAAAACAGATTCTGCTAATCTTGTGCAGGAAGAAGAATGGGTGTTTACTACTGTCTGCAGTTTTGACCCATCTTCTCATGAGCAGTGCATGTCTGCAATAGACTCAGATGTTTGGTATTTTGACAGTGGGGCGACCAAACATATTACCTCGCAACGCTTTTTCCTGAGTAGTTTTCTCATCTTTTAGCTCCCAACTCCCACTATGCTCCAAGTTCTAGGCAATACTATCTTTGCAATACCAATCGTCCAAGTGATCCACGATACTTGCGCAAAAACAAGTGAGTTCAAATGTGGAAAATTTTGGCTTTTAGTCTTTGGCTCTGACTAGAGACTCAAAGGATAATTGGAAAATTTATTTTTTTGTTTTGTGATTTTTTTGTGTGTTTTTTTTTGTAATGAAATATCTACTCTACTTCCATGAAGTCCTTCCTACTTCCTTATCCTAACTCCTTCACTCTCAAACCTAAACCTAAAAACTTGTCACACACACAACAAGCGTATGAAGTAACCAATCACAAATTACTTCTTCATGCTCACTATCTTCACACCAAAGCTATAACCACCACGAACGCACCTTGATTAGAATTGGTCCCCGAAAACCGTGCCAAAAACATGTGTACCAAAGCTCACAATACCTTAGAGATGTGATGAAGGAGACTATACCTCAATCATGAACAGGTGCATATATTGGTGGATTGATACACTCATTAAATTATCAATCCGTGGACTTAGAACCAAACCAAGTGTGTGGGGACAAGACTCTCACGATGGATAATGAAGTGAATGAACAAACAATGCATAAAAATTAGGGATAACTACCTCTCACATCACCTCTCTCATTGAAAATGTGTATCGTGATACTTGTTACAAAAACAAGCACAAATCAAGCCATATCTCTCAGCTTTGAAACCCAAATATACAGCTTCAATTTGAAGCTCTTGGCAAGAAACATCCAATGGCGGTATTTTTAGCTTAATTTGACAAGCATGCTTCAAGTTATGAGAAAAACACAGAGTGGCAAGAAACACCAACTCTAGGTCCACAACTTCTCAAGCTTCACACACACACACACTACAATGGTGAAAAGAGTAGGGGAAAGGGTAGACAACACCTCTCGGCACACATTTCATGCATCACACACATACAAGCTCATGGAGAAGAATATAGACAGTCAAGAAAAAGCCAATTCAAAGTTTTGCTTGATAGTTCTTCACAATGGCAGAAAGGTTTTTACAAAGATTCACAAAGTGACTTATATACATGTACCCTTGAAATGGTCTTTTGACATAGGTGACCAACATTTTTCCTATAAATCACTAAATTTGTACTATTGTACAAGGCTAATGTTATATTCTTCATGGATCATGCATCTAGAGGACTCCTCTAGAGCATTTACATGGCTTCTTGAAGATTTTACAATGGATCTTGAAAAAGAAAAATGGCCAAAAAAATGAAAATTTTGGGCCCCCTTGTATTCACTTATTTCTCTTTCTTTCTTCCTTATCTCTTTGTCTTCTGTCCTCTGCAGCAACCTCCATGTGGCCATTGATATAGCGATTACATATTTGCATAAAGCCGTTGACATTGATAAAGAGGGTTGTGGTGAGGTTTTCTTAACTAGGAGACACCCACATGTTGGGGTATCTTCGGTGATGCAGGTGGAGGACTTATCCAACCTCGCCATAGGAGATATATGATAGTTGTTTATAGGTGCTTGGTAAGTCTAGTTTGTTTCTTATGGTTAAGGGGTTATATGCAGTGGAGTTAGTGATTCACCATACAGGTTCACATGCCAGTTCTTGTAATTTAGCGAGTTTTTTTGACACTAGTCATTGCTCATTTTGCAAAGAAGACTCTAGCAAAAATTTTCCAAATTTTAGTTTTTTCAATTATAGAGTGGTCAATTTTACTCCTTGACACACCTATTCATGTGAGCACATATGTTCTCACATAATCCTTCTGGTTGATCATTGTTATTCATTAATCCAATTTTTATGGGGAGAATTTAATGTTTTTTTTTGAGAATCTGACACTTAGTCATCCCTTTCTTGACGCTTAGTGGTGTCTGGACTATTCTGGCTCCATTATCATTCTAGTTAGTTCTCTATGATCATGGCATCAGAGATCTCAGGCATGTCTGGTGGATTAGGGTCTAGTGCTAGTGTTCCCAAGAGGGGCTACAACTTGGAGGGAAAAGAACATTTTTGACGGAGAGTGTTAATCTCCAAAAGAATAACCTACTCTTGTGATTAGAGCACCTCTATACCAAGAGTAAGTTAAAACTTCACAATACAAAAATTCTGCTGCACGGTTTCTTTAAATTAATCTTCACAGGTTACTTTTGTCTGAAACTGTCATTCTGAACAGTCGACTTTACACCTGTAACTTCTAAGACTTGGTTCTTCTTGAATAGAACCCGTTTAAGCAAATGCTTTTGGTTACAAGTAGCTTATCTTCTGACTTAAAGATTAAGCTCTCACTCATGCAAAACTTTAAAGTATGCACTGAGAAATGATCAAAACATTGATCACCGAAAATGCGCTTGTTTCAGTAAACTTTGAACACTTAACACATATGAATGTTCCTACTGACAATTCTCGGTTTCTGTTTACAATTAAACTCTGAAACTTAAGCTATAGATTGATTAACTATAGACTTAGATATCCTAAAAAGGATTTCACAAATCATCTATCACAGATGAAAACACACAGAAATTTTGGCGCAGTATTTTTCGATTATTCAGAAAGTTACAGTTGAGTGATGAGAGGAAAACTCAACTAACTTTTCATATGTCTCATGACATCTAACTTCTATTCCTTTCTCTAATCTCTACTTTCTCGTATATGCCTTTGATGCCTATACGCCTCTCAATTCTTTCTCGCCTATGCGCCTCGACATTTTTCAGGTATTTATAGATAAATTTGTACAAGCTTATAACACTGACTATACTACTATACATATGTGTACAATTTTTTCCGGTTTTATTCCACGCTCCAAAATTTGTTCTTTTCTTCCTCCTTTCATCCTTCAACTCTTCATGAACTGAAAACTGTAAAAGTGATCATTTCCGGTAACATTCCGGTGACTTTACTGTGACATTCCGGTACTGTTCCGGTGCCCTTCCGGTGATCTTTTTAAAGAAATTTTTGCTGAAGTTCCTGCGGACTTAAAGACCTTCAATTGTTGATTGTCTTGCACCAACAGCTCCCCCTCAATCATCAATTGAGGTTTTCTCTGTCTTCTTTATTCCTGCCATATCTTTAAACCTTTGTAACTTAGGTCCATCCAAACTTTTTGTAAGCATATCAGCTATCTGATCTTTCGTTGAAGTATGGATTACTTCAATCTCTTTATCCATCACCTTCTCTCTTAGAAAGTGATACTGAATCTCAATGTGTTTAGTCCTGGCATGAAAAACAGGATTAGCAGCTAAATATAATGAACTCATGTTATCTCCAAATATAATTGGAGTCCTCTGTATAGTGTCAAAATTCTTCATTAAAATCTTTAGCCAAATCACTTCCTTTGCGGCTTCAACCATGCCTTTGTACTCAGCTTCGGTAGAAGATAAAGCAACTGTATGTTGCTTCTTGGAACACCATGAGATTAGCTTATCTCCCACATAACACATGTATCCATAGGTTGACCTTCTGTCATCTGGATTACCTGCCCAATCTGCATCACTGTAAATTTTGATATTTGTATCTGATGTAAAACCATAATACAAACCTTCTTTGAGTGTACCCTTAATGTACCTCAACACCCTTTGTCCTGCAATCCAATGTTCTTTCCTTGGACAGTGCATGAACTGAGACAATACTCCTACTGCATATGATAAGTCAGGTCTGGTTAAAGTAGCATAGATAAGACTACCAACCAAACTCTGATATTGTCTCACATCCTTGAATTCTTCACCTCCAAACTTACTCAGTTTGTGATTCACCTCCATTGGAGTAGGTGCTATCCGGCAATCATTCATTTTAAACTTGATTAACAAGTTCTTCAAATATCTTTCTTGGGTCACGAATACTCCATGCTGAGTATATGTGATCTCCATACCCAAAAAATAAGACAAGTCTCCCAAGTCACTTATCTTGAACTCCTTTTCCATTTGCTTCTTGAGTCTTTGTATACCTGACTCATCTGTTCCTGTAAGGATTATATCATCAACATATATGCACATGTATATGAAACCATTATCACTTGCTTTTATAAGCAGACTACTATCTGCTTCAGACACCTGAAAACCAAGTTCTTTCAAGAACTTTACAAGTCTGTAATTCCACGCTCTTGGCGCTTGCTTCAAGCCATACAAAGCTCTCTTAAGCTTGCACACATAATCTGGATACCTTTTATCTCTGAATCCTTGAGGTTGCTCCATGAACACATCATCTGAAATATAACCATTCAGAAAAGCATTTTTTACATCTAACTGACATACCTTCCAACCTTTACTCGCAGCAACAGCTATGAGTGTTCTGATAGTTGTCATCTTTGCCACTGGACGATAAGTCTCATCATAATCAACTCCATATGTTTGAGCAAACCCTTTGACAACAAGTCTAGCTTTGTATCTAGACACACTTCCATCTGCAAATCTTTTGGTCTTGTAGACCCACTTGCATCCAATAATCTTCTGGCTATTTGGTTTAGGAACTAAATCCCATGTTTGATTTTCCACCAATGCATCATGTTCTTCTTGCATAGCTTTCTCCCATTTTTCCTTACCTTTTGCCTCTTCATATGTAGAAGGGTCTTCATCTGCTTTCACTATGTAAGCATAATCTTTAGTAGCCAAAAATGAAGTATCATAACTGTACCTTGTAGGTTGCCATCTATTTCTTGATGACCTTCTGAGTTCTCCAGTCCTTGAGGTTTCTGGTTCTTCACACTCAGGATCAAATCTTGGCCTTTCTTCAACTTCTTCCTGCACTTCATAATTTTCTTCTTCATCAATTATTCGAACCTTTGATTTACCTTTCTTTTGACTCACTTCTTCTTCATCACCTGTATTATTATTAACTGTTCCTGCATACCAAGAACTTTGCTCATCAAAGGTAACATCTTTCGATACCAGAAAATGTTTTGTGGATGGATTCCACAACCTGTATCCCATCTGTTTGTCATCATAACCAATGAAAACATATTTTTCAGCTTTAGGTTCCAATTTGTGTCTTAACTGTGATGGCACATATGCATATGCCACACATCCAAATACTCTGCAATGATCCAAGGTAGGTCTTTTACCCCACCAAGCTTCATATGGTGTCATACCTTGCAGGGCTTTACATGGTAACCTATTGACCAAATAAGTAGCTGTATTTACAGCTTCAGCCCACAAATAATTAGGGCAATTTTTCTCATTCATCATGGACCTTGCAAACTCAACAAGAGTCCTATTCCTTCTTTCTGCTACACCATTTTGTTGAGGAGAGTACCTGCAAGTAACTTCCCTTTTTATACCTGCATTCCATAAGTAGTCACTGAATTCGTTAGAGAAATACTCTCCCCCTCCATCTGATCTTAGTCTCTTCAGTTTATGACCTGTAGTTCTTTCTGCATACGCATGATAGTGTTTAAATGTATTAAACACTTCTGACTTATCTTTGATCACATAGATAGTGATCCATCTAGTAGCATCATCAACATAAATCACATAATATCTTGATTCATTTATACTGAAATCCTTTGATGGTCCCCACACATCTGTGTGTACCAACTCAAGCTTCTCTGAGTGCATAAAACCATGCTTGGAATAAGACTTCTTATGAGCCTTACCAAATTGACATGCCTCACATTTGTATGTCATATGTTGACCTGCAACATTAGGCAATCCAAGCACTGAACCATTGTTAACCATATCTTTAATACCTCTTTCATTGAAATGTCCAAGCCTCTTGTGCCAAAGATCTAACTCAGAAATTTTCTGTCCTTCATATGTAAACATGGCCTGACCAATATTGCCTTGAATTTTCAGTGTAAACAGTCTTCCTTCTTTCTTTCCTGAAACTATCTGTTTATACCCTTGACTGGGATCTTCCACGTATACTCCTTCATTAGTGAATCTTACTTCATATCCCTTTTCAACAATTTGTCCTACACTTATCAAATTCTTAGGAATTGTAGGAACATACAGAACCTTACCCAATAAGGTACTGCCGTCTTTGGCTTTCACTGATCCAATCGACTTCACTTTATGCTTTGTGTTGTCACCTGTTTGAACAACATGATTAGAAACTTTATTCTCCAAATCAGTCATCAATGATATATTTCCACTCAGGTGATTGCTACACCCTGAGTCAATGTAGAAGACTCTTTGATCTTCACTCTGACTTTCACAAGTAGCATTTAATATCAATGTTGAATCTTCCTTCTGTTCTGAAGCGTAATTGTAGTAGGTATTGTTATATTGTTGACTTTGGAATCCTCTACCTGCATTTCTTCCAAAGTAACTCCTACCACCTCTTCCTCTGAAATTTCCTCTTTGATTTCTGCCACCTCTTCCTCTTGCATTGTAACTTTGACTATATCCACTATTACTTTGAGTATTATGCCAACAATCATAAGCTAAATGATTTGTCTTACCACAAATCCAGCAGGCTTTGCCTCCATCTTTGTTGTTTCTGCCTCTTCCTCTACCTTTGCCACCTCCTCTTCCTCTTAGGAAGTTGGCTTGGCTAGTTGTTCCTTCATCTTCATTTGCTTGTTGCTTTCCTTTGCTATTCTTCTTTTTATCTTTTGAGTACATTGCGTGACCTGCACTCTTGTCACCATCTCCTTTAACATCATTCTCAAATGTTAGCATATGACCTAGCAACTGATTTAAATCAGGAGTGAAATGGTCAAGTGATAATTCTGTGGACAAAATAAACGGCTTCCATTTGTCATCACCTCTTAAGCCTGTAAGAATTTGCCTTACCAATTTATCCTCTTCGATATCTTCATCAACAGCACCCAATGCATCTGCAATGTCTTTCATTCTTGTCACATAATCTGAAACGGACTGAGAAGCCTTCTTCTTGAAGGTTGTAAACTCTGCCCATAAGGATGCCTTTCTTGACTTAGTAGTATTCTGGAAATGCTCCTCCAATGCATTCCAAATGTCCGTTGCACTTTCAAGACCTCGAATATGAGGTAACAAGTAATCATTTACTGCCATATAGATAATGCTTCTAGCTTGAGCATCTTTCTTCATCCAGTTTTTCAAATCTGCTAACTCTTCCCTAGTTGGAACACTAGGATCTCTGAACTGTGGCTTTTCTTCTTCTCCTGTGATATAAGCTATCAAATCTTTGCTCATAAGATGATCTTCCATCCTCATTGACCACGCAGGATAGTTTTCCCTATCCAGTTTCTCTATCTGCAGAGAATCTCCCATCTTGTGTCTTCCTGTGTATTGAAATCTTCAATCTTTATGAATAATATATGTACCTTTGCTTCAAATTAGACTCCGTTTGTCTTTCTTGATATCGTATGATCTCTTCCTCAGGTTTCGCCTTCAAGCTTTCACCTTTTAGTTCTTCGGTTGTTGAATTCTTTGTAACCGCAGCAATCGGGAACCTCCTTTCTTTGATTTTGATGTCTCCTGCTCTGATACCACTGACGGAGAGTGTTAATCTCCAAAAGAATAACCTACTCTTGTGATTAGAGCACCTCTATACCGAGTAAGTTAAAACTTCACAATACAAAAATTCTGCTGCACGGTTTCTTTAAATTAATCTTCACAGGTTACTTTTGTCTGAAACTGTCATTCTGAACAGTCGACTTTACACCTGTAACTTCTAAGACTTGGTTCTTCTTGAATAGAACCCGTTTAAGCAAATGCTTCTGGTTACAAGTAGCTTATCTTCTGACTTAAAGATTAAGCTCTCACTCATGCAAAACTTTAAAGTACGCACTGAGAAATGATCAAAACATTGATCACCGAAAATGCGCTTGTTTCAGTAAACTTTGAACACTTAACACATATGAATGTTCCTACTGACAATTCTCGGTTTCTGTTTACAATTAAACTCTGAAACTTAAGCTATAGATTGATTAACTATAGACTTAGATATCCTAAAAAGGATTTCACAAATCATCTATCACAGATGAAAACACACAGAAATTTCGGCGCAGTATTTTTCGATTATTCTGAAAGTTACAGTTGAGTGATGAGAGGAAAACTCAACTAACTTTTCATATGTCTCATGACATCTAACTTCTATTCCTTTCTCTAATCTCTACTTTCTCGTATATGCCTTTGATGCCTATACGCCTCTCAATTCTTTCTCGCCTATGCGCCTCGACATTTTTCAGGTATTTATAGATAAATTTGTACAAGCTTATAACACTGACTATACTACTGTACATATGTGTACAATTTTTTCCGGTTTTATTCCACGCTCCAAAATTTGTTCTTTTCTTCCTCCTTTCATCCTTCAACTCTTCATGAACTGAAAACTGTAAAAGTGATCATTTCCGGTAACATTCCGGTGACTTTACTGTGACATTCCGGTACTGTTCCGGTGCCCTTCCGGTGATCTTTTTAAAGAAATTTTTGCTGAAGTTCCTGCGGACTTAAAGACCTTCAATTCTTGATTGTCTTGCACCAACAATTTTGAGATCTAAAAATTTGATGGCACAAACTTTGCTCTATGGAATAATTAGATTAAAGATGTGGTGATTCTTAGGAGGCATTGGAAGCTAGTAAATGGAATCTCAAAGAAGCCTGCTAACATGGATGATGATTAGGATGAGCTTGATGAAATGGATAGGTGTACCATTGGATTGCACTTGACAGATAATGTTTACTTTACAATATTGGATGATGAAAGTGCCATGAGAAAATAATATGAACTTTGCATGGACACAGGTAGTGTTGCTACTCATCTAAATGAGTTTGATGCTATATTCTCTTAGTTATAGGCTCAAAAAATGGATATGGATAATGAAATCAAAGCAGTCTTGTTGTTATGCACCTTGCTATCATCATGGGATATGTTTTGCATAGCTATTAGCAATACTACACCTAGTGGTAAACTGTTCTATGCTGAAATATGTGGAGTGCTCTTGAGTGAGAAGATTCATAGGAAATCTATGGTTGACACTCAGAGTGGAGATACATAGAATGTTCGTGATTCTTACCAAGGAAAGAATCAACAATGTGATAGGAGCAAGAACAATGAAAAGAATGATCAACAAAATAAGAGTAAAAGTGAATCAAGGAAGAGGGAGCTCAAATGCCATCATTTTCAGAAGAAAGGACACATGAAGAAATACTGATATGCATTAAAGAATGCTAAAGGTAAAGGACATAGTGTTGATGGGCATGTTAAACAACTACCTACACCATCTACTTCAACTATGAAGATTTAAGAGATCAATGCTATTTCTAATGATGTTGATGTGTTGAAACTTGATAGTACTATGCCTACTAGGGTTCTTATGGCTAATTTTCTTTCCCATGCATGGCTACTAGATTTTGGTGCTTTTTTCGAACCACATAGAGAATGGTTCTCTACTTATGTAGTAAAGTCTCTTGGTACTATGAGACTTGGTAACTCTTAAGAGAGTGATGTTGTTGGGTCTAGAGATGTGATTGTGCAGTTCATTGATGTTTCAAAATTTTCTATACATAATATATGCCATGTACCTTAGTTATCATATAGTTTGATGTCAGTTGGTCAACTTGATGACCTTGGTTACAAGGTGGTCTTCTATGCTTAGTCCTTTTGCATATCAAATGGAACTATGGTTATTGCAAAAGGAAGCAAAGTTGGCTCACTTTATCCTTTATTTGTATCACAGAAAGAACACTTGTTAGTGGTTATTGAATAGCCTATGGCTTGTATTTGGCATGGCAGTATGGCCATATATGTTGTAGTGGAATGGAAAATCTTTCTTGTTCTGGCTACTTACCTATGTTATCTTTCTCTAATTTTTCATTTTGTGAGCATTGTTAATATGGAAAGAAAACTAGGAATGTGCATAAAATGCACATTGAATCTTCAATTGAGCCTTTAGATCTCATTCATATAGATGTGTGTGGTACTAGGCTCACAAGGTCATTAGGTGGTTGTCTTTACTTTTTCAATTTCAAATCCTTGATTTCCTCCATGTTAAAATCTCTACATAGAAAAATGTCAAAAGCCAAGGAATTAAAAAACTTCTAAGTGTCAATCCTAACAATCTTGATTAGTAGCATAGACCAAAGCAATCATAGAGGGGTGTAAACCACCAAAAGAGAGTGCAAACCAACCATGGTGGAGATCAAGCAAAGAGCCCATGAGGACCATGTTGAGATATCAAGCTCAACATGTGATGATCCAAGATGACACGTATCAATTTTTCGTTTCTTTGACATGTATGGTGGTCACACTGGTATATGTCAGGGATACTTCATTGAGCTTTATTAGATTTATCTATCGAGAGTGATGGCACATTTGTTCCTTGCCAGCTCACTCATTTGCAGACATTAGATTTTTCCTTATGTACTGATCTTTATATATTGCACTTATATTCTAATTTTTTAGGTCATTCTTGTACATTCCTTTTTATGTAATAGAAGAAGATCATTCTTCCTTGCCTCAATCTGACTGTGTGCTTCTCTTTGATTGTGAGAGAGTGTGTGTGATATCTCTTCCTTATCTCCTTCCTCGTGACATGGTATCAGAGCCAGTGTGGCTATACAGGGCTTGTGGAGAAGTCCAATGGTGAAAAGCACGTGAGAAGGCATGGAGAAAGCCTAATTCACAAATGACCTTAGATTGCTACAAAAATTGCTGTGAAGGTAGAAGACCTCAAAATATTTTTGAGGGTTATCCCTTTAGGGTCACTTGTTTTTGTGAGATTGAAGTTTCGGAGCCATCTCAACCTCCATTTTGAGCTACAAGGTGGGGCCCGGATAAAAACTAGGTTAGTTTTAGAAACTGTAACTTGCATCATGTTTGGCAACACTCATATATTCTAGATCCGAAATTTCAAGCAATTCCATGTACTGTTGATACACCAAAACTGTGTTTTTCTGAGATCGAATCGTCATGTCATAGTGCGACAATGTTCAAGTAGAAGTGTTGCTTGTAGTGTTTTGCAGTGTTGTGAATTGCTGCAAAAATGGCAAAATGCATCAGCTTATGAGTGATAAGCTAGATAAGAACAACTTTCATGCTTGGAGGTTCAAAATGATGAATCTCCTGATGGGAAAAGGATACTAGAAGTATCGAAGGAGAGAATGAAAATGCTTCATAGTTACTAGAAAGAAATCAGACTGCACACCAATTAAGAGCATATGAGGAATGGAATCAAGGAGCACGAAAGGTAATGTATTGGCTATCTATTAGCATACAAGATAGCATGATCAAACACATATAGGATGCCAAGACTCTAAAAGAGGCTTGGAACAATTTGGTCAACTTGTATGAGACCAATACAAAGGCATGGAAATTGCAACTCAAGAATAGGCTGCATGCATTGGAAAAGAAGAGCATGTCGATAAATGACTACACCATGAAAATCAAAAGCATATGTGAGTCACTTGCATATATTGGTGTGAATGTAGATGATGATGATAAGGTGGAAGTGTGCCATCGTGGTTTAGGAGCTGCATAAGCAGTTCAGAAATTCTATACAAACCAGGAAAATATTCCAAAATTTGTTGATTTGGTGTCTATGCTGATTATTGAAGAAAAGAATCTTGGTGAGGATTCAAACTACCAAGGAAAATCTAGTTCTGAGAAGGTATTCTACTATGGTAGAGGAAGAGGTAGAGGTAGAGGTTTCATAAGTGGAAGAGGAAACAATAACCAAGACCAAGGTCAACGACAGAATCACACAAGAGGAAGAGGACAATTTTGAGGCAGGGGGGCCAAAGAGGTCATAGAAATTTTCAAAGAAATGATTCAGGTAATGATAGTAAAGGATGCTAGAGTTGTGGTAAACCTAGACACTTTGAACGTGATTGCAGTTTGAAGAATCAAAATAACAAAAGGTTGCAAAACAACTATGCATCCACAAGTGCAGATGATTCTGAGAAGCTGTTCATGGTTCAACATCACATGATGAATACGATGTCTATTGGTGTTTCAAAATTGAATGATAATGTCTAGTATGTTGATTCAGGTGCTTCAAATCACATGACCAGTTATGTGGAATGGTTTAGTACTTTGTAGAATTTGCTAGTTCCTAGATATGTTGAAACAGGTGGTGACACATCACACCCTATCGAGCATACAAGAAATATAGCATTGTCTATGGAGGATGGGAAGGTAAAACACCTAACTGATGTGTTGCATGTTCCAAATATAACAAAGGATCTGGTTTCTGTTGGACAAATGGTTGACCAGTGATTACAAGTTAGGCTTAATGCTGATGGGTCATATGTAGAAGAATACAAATGGGATGGAAGATTGATTGCCAAAGGAAGCAAAGTGGGTAGGATGTTCACCTTAAATGTGAAAATTCTTAAAATGAATGTAGCCATGTTTGCAAAAGGTGCAAGAGTTATTGCTGATATAGAGATGTGGCACAAACAGATTGGACATGCAAACTCACAAAGGCTGAAATTGATGAAGTCAAAGGAGATTCTCCATGGACTACCAAATTTCAAGGTTGCAGAGATGCAAAAGGTCTGTGGAGCAAGTCAATTTAGTAAACAGTCAAGATCATTATTTCCGCATGACAAGCATGTTAGTGAGAATGTGTTAGAAATAATACATACAGATGTTTGGGGTCCTTCAAGGACCACATCTATGGGCGGTTGCAGGTTTTATGTTACTTTCATTGATGACCATACATGAAAAGTGTGGGTATATTTCATGAAAGAGAAGAGTGAGGTGTTCACTCACTTCCAGAATTTTAAAGCTATGGTGGAAAAGAAGACATGGAAGTATATTCACATAGCAAGGTTTGATGGAGGAGGTGAATATATGTCAAATGAGTTTAGCATTTTTCTTAAAATTCATGGAATTTGACATCAATTTTCATGCAGGCACACACCACAATAGAATGGTGTTGCTGAATGCAAAAATAGACATATTGCGGAAATAGCAAGAGCCTTGGTGGTTGAGAAGAATATGCCTCATTGTTATTGGGCAGAAATTGTGCATACGATTGTATACATTATGAGCAAAATTCCAACTACTGTTGTACATCAGGTTACACCTAAAGAAAAGTTCACATGTAAAAAGCCAAACTTACCACATATGAAAGTTTTTGGCTGTATTGCATATGTACATGTTCCAGATGAGCTGAGGATGAAGCTTGATCCAAAAGCAAAAAAATGTGTCTTCATTGGATACTCCCTTGAGCAAAAGGGATATAAATGTTATAACCCACTCACACGACAGGTGAAGGTGAGCAGAGATGTGGTATTTGATGAAATGTCAAGCTTCTATGCAGATGCCAAAGAAGGATTGAACCTTGAACCAAATGATAAAGAGAATGCTGAAAAAAGTGCAAAATCTCAAGTTTTGAGTGGACCGATTGGATCACCAAGCAATAGTTCCAACTCAAATCCAGTGGAATTGCGTGGAAATTTTAGTGTAGCAAATTCATCAAATACATCCAAGAAAGGTAAAGAAAAGCTTTCTACTATTCATAAAACATGTGCAAGTTTTGAAGACATTGATGGAGACTCAAGTGGTTCATAAAAGAGTCTTGATGAGGAACTTGGATTGTCCTCTGTGAAGACCTCAAGAGTTAGAAAGGCACATGGAGATGATACAAGGAAAAGTAACCCAAGACCAAGAAGATCTAGGAGGATGCAGAATTTTGTACAACGATTAACATATGATAGTTACATGGCTCGTCATTGTGCCTACATGACACAGGTAACACAAGATGCTGAACCTTCTTGTTTTGAAGATGCAATTGGAAATGCAGATTGGGAAAAAGCTATGGATGAGGAGATGACTACACTTTATGGAAATGAAACATGGAAGCTGGTTCCATTGTCGCAAGGAAAGAAGCCCATAGGCTACAAGTGGGTTTACAAGGTAAAGCACAATGCTGATGGTAGCATAAGCAGGTACAATGATTGGTAGCAAAAGGATATGCATGCACATATGGCATTGATTATGAGGAAACATTCAATCCTGTAGCTAAAATGTCTACTATCAGAACACTTGTTGCATTAGCTATAACAAAAGGATGGACTTTGCATCAGATGGATGTGAAGAATGCTTTCCTACATGGTGAGCTACAAGAAGAAGTATACATGGACCAGCCACAAGGATATGAAGATTCAAAGCATCCAAAATATGTTTGCAAGTTGCAAAAGGCTTTGTATGGGCTGAAGCAAGCTCCTCGTGCATGGCATGCAAGGATTGCTGATTACTTAACTACATTGGGTTTTCTATGTGTGATGCAGATCATTCACTATATGCAAGGAAGGGTGATGATGGCATCACAATTGTGGCTATCTATGTTGATGACTTGATTGTAGGTGGTGAGAATGAAGAAGGCATCAAAGAGGTAAAGCAACTTCTTATGCTTGAATTTGACATGAAAGATCTTGGTGTGTTGTGCTACTTCTTGGGCATTGAGTTTATACATACAAAAATAGGTATATGGATGTCGCAAAGGCAATATGCCTTGAATATGATGCAAAAGTATGGTATGGCTGATTGTAAGCCAATTTCTATGCCATTAGATCAGAATTTTGAAGTTGGATACTACATCAGCTGAAGCATTGGAAAATGCTACTATGTACAAGAAAGTTGTGGGAAGTCTTATATATCTCACAATTACAAGGCCTAATTTAAGCTATACTGTTGGACTTGAAAGTCAGTTTATGCAGGTTCCCAAGAAGCCACATTTGCATGCTCTCAGGCACACTCTACGTTATGCGAGTGCTACTTTGAATTATGCATTGTTTTATGAAGCTGGTTTAGATTTGCAGGTTCATGGATACACCATTGGTAGCATTCAAGATAGAAGATCTAATAGTGGCTTTCTATTCTCACTTGGGAGTGCAACTATTACATGGAGTAGCAAGAAGCAACCCACTATTGCTCTGTCGAGTACAGAGGCTGAGTATAGAGGTGATGCAATGGAAGCATGTGAGGCATCATGGCTGGAAATGCTACTTGCATATTTAGGTGTGGAAGTGCAAAATCCTATCACTATCTATTGTGATAATCTTAACAGTATACAGTTAGCACAGAACCCTGTTTTTCATGCTAGAACACAACATATTGAGGTATAGTATCACTTCATCAAAGAGAAGTTATTAGCAGGTGATATTGATCTTGTTTATGTGAGAACAGATGAGCAAGTTGCTGATATTTTCACTAAAGCACTTGGAGCAGAGAAGCTAAAGAAGTTTCAGAAGATGCTTGGATTAGTGGACATGACGTTGAGCTTCAGGGGGAGTGTTGAGATATAAAGCTCAACATGGATGATCTAGGATGACACGTATCAGTTTTTTGTTTCTCTGACATGTATAGTGGTCATGTCGGCATATGTCAGGGATACTTCATTGAGCTTTATTAGATTTATCTACCGAGAGTGATGGCACATTTGTTCTTTGCTAGGTCATTCATTTGGGGACATGAGGTTTTTCCTTATGTACTGATCTTTGTATATTGCGCTTATTGTATTCTTGTTTTTTAGGTCATTCTTGTACATTCCTTTTTATGTAATATAAGAAGAAGAAGAAGAGAATTCTTCCTTGCCTTAATCTGAGTGTGTGCTTCTCTTTGATTGTGAGAGTGTGAGGTCTCTTCCTTATCTCCTTCCTTGTGACTGACCAAGGAGGAGTGAGACTTGAATCCAATGGCCACTCCTCCACTCCCCTTGGGGATGGTTGATGGACACCCAACAATGATTAGAGGAGATACTTTGGAGTCTAGTATTTAGGTTGCTACTATAAATTTTGATCTCATATAGGAAAAAAGTCTAGGTTAATTAATTTATCAATAATCCATTGGCCAATAATGATAGATTTAGAGGGATTACTGAGAACCACCACATTGAAGAAGAAAACGATCATTTTTGGCTATAATGTTCTTTTTTGCTCAAGGTTTTATCTAGTTTTTCTTGTTTTTTCTTCACCATTTTTCTTTGATGTGGTAATGTTAGAGAGGGAAGTTTCTCTTTGAGAAGGCTAAGCCATGGGATCTCTATGAGTTTTCCTTTTAGTGGGGGTGCTTTTTTGGTAGTTGTGTCAAGAATAGTAGACCCATTGAGTGAGTCTAGCACCGTGGAACCAATGATTGAGCTCTCACTATCAAGAGTATTTTCCTTACTGGTGGATTATTCCTTGATTGTGTTATTTTCCTATGGGTACTCTTCCAATGCATCAACTTTGTCTATTTTCAAATTTATTTATATCCTTTGGAAAATATAAGAGATTGAGTTCCTTCACTAGGAAGTGAAACTAATTAACTTGTTTGATTGGGTGTGCATGACCTAGCTTTAAGAGTGTCTTTATGGATCCTCCTTCTTCTATTGAAGAGGCACATGGTGGAATTAAAAAATTTCAAGATAACCACTTGCGAATCTTAAAAAGCCATTTCCTCATTTTTGAATACCGTTAAGACATGGTTTGCTGACACAAATTGGCACTTCGTGATTATGATTCCATGAGAGAACTAGTCCTTTAGAAGGCATTATCGAAAGAAGTCCATTGATGGGCATGAGCCAAACAATTGGTTGATCAAGCAAGATTTCCTCAAATCCTTTCATTTCTTCAAGACCTCATCTCCTAGGAGAGAGAAAATTGAGGGATTAATGCCAAAGAGGGAGTGAACCACCATAATTCACATTCTCTTCCTAAGGGGCCACATTTTTGACTAGTGATTGAGCAAAAAGTTCCCCTAACTAGCCAGGATTCTCTTTGGCCATCTCCAAAAGAAAACGACCACCAAGGCCATGTTGGAAACAATGTCCCGAAGGCCCAGTTTTCCAGCCATAAAATTTGTTCAAAAAGAGTTTTCTTAACAAAAAAGGTATGGGCGCCTTGGCTAGGGGAGTGTGCTCTCATACGTAAGATCCGCGTTCAAATCCCATCGGCGACAGCTGTATATTTACAAGAAGATGCTTCTTATGTTCATAGAAAGCATGAAGGGTGGTGGAATTTTCGTGATGGAAGTTTATGTCAGCTTTTCCAAATTTTGGCGGGCATATGTTCGTTGGTTTATGATCACAAGACTTTTGTTTTATTTCTTTTAGAAGTACTTTTCAATAGGAGCACAATACTATAAAAGAAAGACTCCGGGTCACTTTTAGATCATCACACACCAATTGGAAATGCCAACTTTGGTCCCTCATTAGAGACGGTGCTCTAGCACACATGGGGCAGCCATGGTGCACTCTAGGAGCATGTTGAGGAGCCGGTATGGAGTTCTTCTTGGAGAAGAGTGTGCTCACACTCTTGCTTATGGAGAGGACTTTCCCATCAGTAGCTTGGTAGTGTGGATCAGCCATCTACACAATGTATTTGAAGATTGTCTTCTACATGAAGATTTCGATGTTCTTCAAAGACATTGGATGGAGGTTAACATAAAATTTGCATCTTATGTTAAGAATTCAGGTACATATTCTCTTTATGGACACAGATATTACTTGGAGTTTATGGAGGCAGTGGCATCCATATCAGGAGGAGTCCTATTCGGCATATCTAAAGGAGAATTAGTACATGCATGCTACATGCATTTAGATGAAGTATGAGAATTTCTGATAGCAACATGTTAGCATTCTATGCTAATTCTATAAGTATGTGATCTTTGACACACACATCTGATTTAAGGTCTTCCATATCCTAAAATCAGATTAGGGTTTGCTGAATATCAGTTTCACACTGATCTTTCCTCTTTTTGTCACTCATATACACTCTTCTACAACCTATTAGTTCACACATCTCATACATATTTAGATTTCTGTTCCTACATCTGAATATTCTTGTAAATTCTATACATACACTCATCCATCTATTTCTCTTCACATAGAGTGCTTGAGATTTTGACTCCCACATTGTAATTTGACATTTTTATATATGATAGTGTGAGTAAGCAGTGGTTTATGTAACACTTTACACATGTTGTCTAATCCTTCTCTATCTTTGTCTCATCATTTGTATGATTAAGTGTGGTATGTCCATGTTTTCTCAATATTGGAAGATTGCTGAAATTTATGTTGTAAATCCTGGACCTATGGAACTTGGACCTGTGGTATTAGTAATGGGCCTACTAAATTTCCAACATTTGGTATCAAAACATCCAGGTTCATAGGTTCCCAGACTTCCAGGTTTACAACATATAATTTAAGGGCATCTTCTAATATTTGACATTTGACATACACACTTAGTCTAGATGAGTAGAGATTTGAGAATTAGACAATTCAGTCACATGTTTATTTATCAGTGTGAAGTATGAAGTTGATGATCTATTAGTAGCCGAATATTTTTGGAAGAGTATGAAAGTACTTTACAGAAGTATTATTTGAAAACCAAGACTTGATGAAGAGAAGGCTACTTCAAATTCAAGGAAAAACAATGGTTTGGAGAAGATGAAGGAACCATATCAACATGAAATCACATGTATTAGTTTCTACTATCAAATTATCATTTGCAGGTCATATCTTAGAAGAGCAGTTATGAAGAGATTTGAAGGATTCAAGAAGTGCTATTATACACTTTCATTCTTTGATTAGCTACATCAAAACAATTTTGATATATCTCTTTCATGGCAAGAAAGCTTATCTAAGAAGACAAATTTAGAGATAGGATGAGTTTTGTTTTCAGCCAATTTTGTGTTGTAAGTTGGTTGGATATCCAGGTACAAAATTTGATCTAGATACTCTAGAGAGGTAACTAGAGAGGTAATTCACCATTTAGCCAAAAGGTTGGTGAATTCAATCATATCAATCACATTTGAAGTAGAGTTTTGATTCAGAGATATGAGGAGATGGTAAAACATGATTCTATGTTAACTTTCATTTATATACCATGTTTGTTTTGTCTCTTACTCTTAGAACTAGAGGAAGAGAAAAATTTTATTTGAAGAAGTCAAGAGTGTTTGCTACTTCAAGATGAAGAGAACGAAAGGTATGGAAGAGAAGTTTGAAGATGTTGATATCATCATCAGGTGGAAGAAAGATGCAGAAGAAGAAAGTCCAACATTTCCAAAGGGAAAGTAAGACTTCCTTTTCTCTCATATTTTCCATATACCTTTCCTATTTTATCCTCTACACCCAAAGGCAAGTCCACAAGAACATCTTGTGTGAAGAAGAAGTAGTTTCTTGTTTTGCATTATACTTGGTCATGTTTTAGTAGGTTTTGACCAAGAATTGCATTGAGAGAAAGAAATGAAGCTTATATGTTTCGACTCATATGTGTATGAGTTATATATAAGTTGAAGATTTTGAGCAGGCAGCTTATATGTTCCCTCAAAGAATTCTTGGAAGTGTCAATACAGAGCTACTTGGTATATAACAAGATGCAGAGAAGTATTTTTCTTCTTGATCTAACTCTTGAGGTATAAGAGTATTTCTAGTAGAAGTTGGAGACTTGAAGTGAGGTTTTTTTTTTTGGAAAAGGTACCTCATATTTTGTATATTAAGTGTATCCAAAAAATTCAGAGTTTATCAGAATAAAAACTCAGAATTTCAGTATTTTCAGGGAAAATTTAGAAATTCAGTATTTTTCAAGAAAATTCAGATTCTATGTACCAATCAGATGGAGAATCTACTTTCTATGTTTGTCTTGTTTTTTGGATACATGCTTGTATTCAAAAAAGTGTTCCATCAAATCCTATCACTTGATTGAGAAGTGGAGTTAGCCAAAAGAAAGTCAAGCAGATATTATCACATTTCACCCGGGTAGAATATGAAGATATGAAGTATCAACTTGCAACTCCTGGAGTTCTCAAGGTGAGAGTTTGTCCACTTGTATTTCAAGTAGAAGTTTCAAATTCTTGGGAAGGATTTGTTTGCAGAAAGTTTTACAATTTTATGTGAAAAGCATGGATACTTAGAGACATTCAGGTTGCAAATCAAACATTTAGTCATGAAGGTTTGATGAGAGCAGATTCTATACAACTATTTTCTTGGAGAGATCTTGGATAGATCTAGTATGATCTTGTATAATCTTGATAGATCTTGAATGATCTTGAAGATCTTGAGTATTTATGATTTAGTTGTCTATCCTTTGTTTAAAAAATTCTTAGAATTAGAGGAAGTAAGTCAAAGGTTCAAATTCTATCAGATTTGTGTTGCAGAGAAATAGAAGAAGATACTTGTTATGTTGCAAAAGATTATGGATCCTAAAATGCTTTTAGAAAGGTTTTATTGGATCAGCTAACCTTATCTAGATTATGGGAAGCTAAGGAATGGCAGCGAAAGCTATTGGCATGTGCACTGCTAATAAAAAGGGTTCAAATATTTTGCTTCAGACACAAGTATTGATGTTAAGGAAGCAATGCTAAATCACTAAAGATCGGATTGATTGAAAGAAGGAAGACGTTCCAGATTTCAAAAAGTTTGATGTACTTGGAAGAATTCTGGGTACTAGTGTTAAATCATACAGGGGGGTGATGAAACATGAAGACTTATTTTCAACCATATATGAAAGAATACAGAGTCATACCTACAGGTATTCCTATATCAGGTATTCCTATATTTCCTTTGTTAGGTTCTCTTTATGTTCTGACTTTGAAAGAAGAAGGAAGAAGGAGAATGTTTGGATAAAGTTCCTATTAGGTGTTCCTATTCAGGAGAAGGTTCCAAAGTTCTATTGAAGAGAAACTTGATATTTCAGAGAGCTATGTTTCAGAGGTGCACACATTTATGTTTATACCAGATTTTGAAGGAAAGAGGTATGAAGGACTTACAGTTAGAACAAGGATGAATGACAAGATGACATAAGAGATATGAAATTTTGATGAGATTATTGGGTTGAGTTGAGTTGAGTACAGTCAGAGATGAACTAGCTAGTGTTCATAATACACTAAGTTGTGAATTGTCAGTCACAGGTTCGAGGATTCAATTCCTGATTTTGTGTAGTGTATTTACATGACATAGCAGAAGTACATTGAGAAACCTTTTGTAAGGTAAATGCGAATATGTGGATCCTAGTGTATGTTTACATGTTTTGAGAAGATAGGATATAACAAGTTCAGAATCAGTTCATGCTACATATGTTGTCAAGCAGTGATTGCTTGATGTGTACACTATTGGATATCTAGTTTGCATATTTTCTCAGGTATTATGGTTCATATTCAACAATTCAATTTTGGAGAAGACTTTTTGAAGAAAAGTTTTAGACGGTCAATTCGGGAGTACAAGTTTGAAGCTTATGACAGTTTGCAGATGAATGAAGTTTCTTATTCAGTTCACCTTGTACCATTGTGACATTGAAGGGGGGATTGCTAGAAACACTGTCCCAAAGGCTCAGCTTTCCAACCATAAAATTTGTTCAAAAAGAGTTTTCTCAACAAAAAAGGCGTGGGCACCTTGGTTAGGGGAGTGTGCTCTCATACGTAAGCTCCGGGTTCAAATCCCATCGGAAACAGCTGTATATTTACAAGAAGATGCTTCTTATGTTCATAGAAAGCATGAAGGGTGGCGACGTTTTCATGATGGAATTTTATGTTAGCTTTTCCAAATTTTGGCGGGTGTACGTTCGTTGGTGTACGATCACAAGACTTTTGTTTTATTGCTTTTAGAAGTACTTTTCAATAGGAGCACAATACTATAAAAGAAAGACTTTGGGTCACTTTTAGATCATCACACACCAATTGGAAATGCCAACTTTGGTCCCTCATCAGAGGTGGTGCTCTAGCACACATGGGGCAGCAATGGTGCACTCTAGGAGCATGTTGAGGAGCAGCTATGGAGTTCTTCTTAGAGAAGAGTGTGCTCACACTCTTGCTTATGGAGAGGACTTGCCCATCAGAAGCTTGGTAATGTATTTGAAGATTGTCTTCTACATGAAGATTTCGGTGTACTTCAAAGACATTGGATGGAGGTTAACATAAGATTTGCATCTTATGTTAAGAATTCAAGTACATGTTCTCTTTATGCACATACGTACTACTTGGAGTTTATGGAGGCAGTGGCATCCATATCAGGAGGAGTCCTATTCGGCATATTTAAAGGAGAATCAGTACATGCATGCTCCATGCATTCGGATGAGGTGTTAGAGAAGATGTGTTCACATGAGTATGAGGATTTTTGACAGCAACATGTTATCATTCTATGCTAATTGTGTAAGTATGCGATCTTTCACACACACATATGATTTAGGGTCTTCCATAGCCTAAAATCAGATTAGGGTTTGCTGAATATCAGTTTCATGCTGATCTTTCCTCTTTCAGTCACTCATATACACTCTTTTACAACCTATCAGGTCACACATCCCATACATATTCAAATTTCTATTCCTACATCTAAATATTCTTGTAAATTCTGTACATACACTCATCCATCTATTTTTCTTCACATAGAGTGGTTGAGATTTTGACTCCCACATTGTAATTTGACATTTGTATATATAATAGTGTGAGTAAGTAGTGGCTTACGTAACACTTTACACATGTTGTCTAATCCTTCTCTATCTTTGTCTCATTATTTGTATGATTAAGTGTGGTATGTTCATGTTTTGTCAATATTGGAAGATTGTTGAAATTTATGTTGTAAATCCTGGACCTATGGAACTTGGACCTATGGTATTAGTAATGGGCCTACTAAATTTCCAACAGGCCAAACTCAAAGTTAAAGCACAAAATGAACAAGACATCAAATTACCATCCGAGGACCAAGGCTAAGTGTTGGGGGATTCTTAGTTGAAAGGGACTTGAGTGTTTGTAGGAGAAAAATGGAGAAGGAGAAGAAAGAAAAATTGCACATAAAACCTCAGTGCTTTGATTAGCATAAAATATTACAATAGCTTTGTCTAGAATAAGAAAAAATGCTCTCTATGCATATCCATTTAATCCAAAGAAGTACGCATACAAGTACACAAAATATCACAATTACTTGTACATTCGACCTTTGCATCGTTCCTTCACCAAAAAAAGCATAACATCTGATGGAAATGATAAAATGAAGTGAAAAAGAGTTCGAGGAGAGCTATATACAACTTGGAAAAAATTTGCAAAGTGCTAGGTAATCCAAAAGATCTTCAATTTTGTTGATGATGATATGCCTTGAGCTTGGAGATGTTGAGTAGTGGTACCTCCTCACTAGATAAAGTCTTTAACTACACTGCACCCCTAGTACTTCTATAATTTTTATGGTCCTTCCCAATGAGGAAACCACTTGCCTTGCAATTGTGTCTATAATTGTGGTCTATGTAAGAGAACAAACATACAATTTTGTAATTTTTTTGTCCATAATTTTTTATCATGAGCTTCCTTCCTTTTGCTTTGTCTCTCCAATAACTGCTTTACTGCATCTAGTTAAATTTCCTCCAATTTGTTGAGTGCTGATTGTCTAGTAGAGACCCCAAGATTCTTTCTTACATGCACATATTTTGTGTGGGGAGAGCCATGTAAAATCTCAAATGGTTCAATAGGAATTACTCCATAAAACAATTAAAAGGGGGAGTGGCCTATGGCATCTTTTCATGCCAACCTATAGGCCCATAGTGTGCCTAGATAAGCAGTACCCCAGATAGTGGGTTTTACCATACCTTCCTTTCTTAGAAGAGCTATCTGTACTTTATTTGTGGACTCTCCTTGTCCATTGGCCCTTGGATAATATGCATAGGAAGTACGATGGAGAACCTTGTACTTGTTAAAAAACTCATAAAGAACTTTATTAAAAAAGTGCGTTCCTTGATCAATGCAAATTTCAAGTGGACAACCAAACCTACAAAAAATATTGTTGTACAAGAAATACACAACTGTTTGGGCCATATAATATGGAGAAGCAATAGGCTCAACCCACTTTGTTGCATAATAAGTGGCAACCAAAAAATACTTATCCTATCTTGGAAAGGATGCATGATAGATATGCCCTATGAAATATAACCCCTACTTCTCAAATGGTTGCCATGCTATGGAGACAACCAATGGATGTTGTCTTTGCTTTATGGGTTTTGGACCACATCTTTGACATGCATCACATGCATGAACCATTTCCTTTGCATCTTTGGATAATGTTGGCCACCATAAACCAAGATCTACGATTCTATGGCTCATAATATGGCCATAGAGGTTCCTACCAATTGGTCCTTCATGTGCCATCTCGATAATGTGCCTTGCCTCCTCTTCTTCCATGCACTTCCTAAGTCGATTACCCTTACCATATCTATATAGTTTGCCTTCAACAAATGTGTTGGCACTCAAGGTCAAGCAGAAGGTGCAGGAACACATCAAAGAAGTGGACACACAAGAAGAGGGAGCAAATAGGGAGCTCCAAGAAGTGTATGTCAAATTTTCAAAAGAAATCCCTATAAAAACAACGATTTTGATCACTAAAAACCATTGTAAATACCATTTCATAATTTTCCAACTCCATTTTGTTCAAGCCGAGGAGTCCTCAAGCTTGAGGAGTATTATAGGTAGCTACCTAACAATTTTCATAATTTTTAGATTCCGTTTGAGTCCTCAAATAAGCAATAGAACCTAATTTTTAACTAGGCCAAACACTATGTCTGAATAGTGCCAAAACTACTCAAAAAACTATAAAAAGAGCTAGAGAGCTCATTTATGGGGTTGGCTTGTGAGAGAGTTGGCTTGTTAGAGTTTGAAGCTTTGTAAGAGAGTTCTTTTGTAATAGAAGCTTTCCATTGTTCCTCTCTTTGCTCTTACTGTGTGCGTGCGTGTGTGTATGTGTCTGCGTGCTTGTGTGCTTTCATTCATGCACTTGTGCCTTCACTCGCTCATGGTCTTCATACCAGTCCTCACGTCTTCGTAGATTGACAAATAAAGGAGGTAGTGCTTATGCTTGAGCTACACCAAACTTTGGCGCCGTTGTCGGGGAGACAGCTTTGAGGACGAGCATTGTGATGGTAAGATCATAGATTTGCAATGTTGGAAGGTAAAAATAGTCATTTTCTGTTATTTTTCTAAATATTCTTCTCCATCTTCATCATCACCATCTTCATCTTCATAGATTTTTTTGTTTTTGAGTGCATTTTCACCATTTTCACATCCTTTCTCATGTGTGGGAGTGCAAGAAAGAGCTAGGAAGTGTTTGGGAGTGCATGCCCTTGTGTTTTTAATGATTTTTTGCACATTTTGGGCTTGGCAAAAAAATTTGAAATTCCCACCTAAAAACTCAAAAAATTGCGACTTTCTTAGAAAATCACGATGCTCTAGAAAATTCAAAAATTTATTCCCACCTAAAAATTTTGGAGAACATTGCGATTCTTCAAAAGTGAGAAAATCGCGATTCTCCAAAAGTGAGAAAATCGTGATTCTTTGAAGTTAGCATTTTGAGAAAATTGTGATTCTCTGGAGTTAGCATTTTGAGAAAATTGCGATTCTCTAGAGTTAGCATTTTGAGAAAATCACGATTCTCTGGAGTTAGCATTTTGAGAAAATTGCGATACGCTAGAGTTAGCATTTTGAGAAAATCGCGATTCTCTAGAGTTAGCATTTTGAGAAAATCGCGATTCTTTGGATTTGAGGATTTTGAGAAAATCACAATTCTCTGCATTTTGGAATGGAGAAAATCACGATTCTCTGATAGAAATTCAAGATTCTCTGGACTTAGAAAATTTGAGAAATTCGAGATTCTCTAGAAGAAAGTTGCAATTCTCTGGCCTTAGATTTGAGAAAATTGCGATTCTTTGGGTCTGAGGAAAATTGAAAGAATCATAATTCTCTAGAAGAAATTTGCGATTGCCTGCTAGAAATTCATGGTTCTTTGGGCTTGGGAATTTTGAGAAATTCATGATTCTTTGGAAGAAAGTTGCGATTTCTAGGATTTGGTGTGCTTGAGAAAGTCATGATTCTCTCCTAGAAATTTGCGATTCTCTACTAGAAATTCGCGATTCTCTACTAGAAATTCGCGATTCCCTGGTCTTAGTGAGTTTGAGAAATCCGCCATTCTTTGGAGTGGATTTTGAGAGAATCGTGATTCTCTGATAAAAAACACAACTTTTTGGCTACCTGATTTTGCAAAAATTGCAATTCTTTGAGAGGTCTTGTTTGCCTATTTTGACCCCCAAAAGCTTGATAGGACATAACTTTCTCATACTAAATCCGGTTGTTTTGATTTTGAGCTTGTTGGAAACCTCGTTTCGAGTACTACAAAAAACCATTGACTATTTATAATAAAACTAATACATGGAGTTATAGATATAGTATTTTGAAGTTGACCCTCAGGTGGGACTAGGAAACCAAGGGATCTCTAAAGGATTTTGAGCAATACAAGGGGGAATTTCGGGACTAGAAGACAAAGCTTATGAACCTAAGTGTTGGGGCTTCACTCACTAATTAGACATAAAGACATGAAGGTATATGAAGGAAGAAGAAAGAAAGAGAAGTGAAAGCAAAACACTCAGAAAATCAAGCCTAAGTGAAGGGACAAATTCACACTTGTAATATAGTGCAAAATTAAAGTCTAGTCTTGACATAGAACTTCTAGAATTTTGAGTTTGAGTCTAGGAGCATGTAGAACATATGTATATAAGTCAATTTGAGTTGGAAAACAATAAGAAGAATCTGATTTGTAAGTCTAGAGTGAATAGAGAAAAGTCGGGTATTTTGCTAACAGAGATGTTGAGGAAGAACTACTCAGAGTAGAAGAGTTTTCCATGGCTGTGAGCAGCATGAAGCCAAGCCATTTTGTACACATCTTCTCTAATAGATAACACATGTTTGTGGATTTTGTCTAATTTCTCTTGTATAGATATTTCTAAGTGATTACATATCAGTGTGAAAGTTAGTTGACAGTTATGAGTTTTCTGGTGCACTTTTCCCTGATCTTCTAAAGGTAAGATCTCACAGTACAGTGTAAAGTTTTTTATGAGTCACAACTCATTTTGAAGCTACTACCTTCAGCTACAATCGACTAAAATATCTTTGCAAAACAGGACATGTACTCAGAGAAATGAGTCTAATAGTGAAGGTATGTCAAATCGATGAAGTCATTTTTCAGATTTCAGACATATTTCAAATGTTGAAGTGAATTCAAAAGATTCTGAAGTTTTTACTTGAAAGTTTTTCTTGTAATGTGTTGCTTAACATCAGCAAGAACTTCTATTAGTAAATGATTAAAAGAATTTACAAGAATCAAGCTAATACAGATCATATTTGAAGCTAGAAGAAAAAGCCCAGATTTTTGAAGAGTAAATTTTTGAATTTCACTACGTTTAGTGATAAAGGTTTCAAATTGAGAGTGTTACTAAGATAATGATGGTTATGGAGGTATTCTAATATCAATTTAGCTTAGTTCTTGTGGTGTTTCATACACCAACAAGTGGTATCAGAGCAGAAAGGTCCTCAAGAGTGAAAGGAGGTGCAGATACAAGAGGAGTTGAAGAGTTCTTCATTGAAAAGGTGAAAGTTGAGGTGTTCAACACTCATATATTCCAGATCCATAATTTCAAGCGATTCTGTGTACTATTGATACACGAAAACTGTGTTTTTCTGAGATCGAACTATCACATCATAGTGCGAGAGTGTTCAAGCAGAAGTGCTGCTTGTAGTGTTTTGTAGTGTTGTGAATTGCTGCAAAAATGGCAAACGCAGATGGAATGAGTCAGCTTATGAGCGATAAACTGGACAAGAACAACTTCCATGCTTGGAGATTCAGAATGATGGATTTTCTGATGGGAAAAGGCTATTGGAAGTACATCGAAGGAGAGAATGAAAATGCTCTAGAGTTACCAGAAAGGAATCGAACTACAGATCAACTAAGAGCATATGAGGAATGGAATCAAGGAGCACAAAAGGTAATGTATTGGCTATCTATTAGCATATAGTATAACATGATTGGACACATACAAAATGCCAAGACTCCAAAAGAGGCTTGGAACAGTTTGGTCACATTGTATGAGACCAATACAAAGGCACGGAAATTGCAACTCAAGAACGAGCTGCATACATTGGAGAAGAAGAGCATGTCGGTAAGTGACTACGCCTTGAAAATCAAAAGCATATGTGAGTCACTTGCATCTATTGGCGTGAATGTAGATGATGATGATAAGGTGGAAGTGTGTCTTTGTGGTTTAGGAGCTGCATATAAGTAGCTCAGAACTTCCATACACACGAGGGAAAATATTCCGAATTTTGTTGATGTGGTATTTATGCTGATTATTGAAGAAAATAATCTTAGTGAGGATTCAAACTCCCAAGGAAAGCCCAGTTCTGAGTAGGTATTCTACTCTAGTAGAGGAAGAGGTAGAGGTAGAGGCTTGGGAAGTGGAAGAGGAAACAATAACCAAGACCAAGGTCAACAACAGAATCATGCAGGAGGAACAGGATAGTTTCGAGGCAGGGGGAGCCAAAGAGGTCGCATAAATTTCCAAAGAAATGATTCACGTAATGATAGTAAAGGATGCTCGAATTGTGGTAAACTTGGACACTTTGAACGTGATTGTAGGTTGAAGAATCAAAATAACAGAAGGCAGCAAAACAACTATGCATTCATAAGTGCAGATGATTCTGAGAAGTTGTTCATGGTTCAACATCACATGATGAATACGATGTACGATGGTATTTCAAAATCGAATGATAATGTCTGGTATGTTGATTCAGGTGCTTCAAATCACATGACCAGTCATGCAGAATGGTTTAGTACTTTGCAAAAAATGCCGGTTCCTGGATATGTTGAAACAGGTGATGATACATCACATCCTATTGAGCATACAGGAAACATAGCATTGTCTATGGAGTTTGATCGGGGATTACAAGTCAGGTTCAATGCTGATGGATTATATGTAGAAGAGTACAAGTAGGATGGACGATTGGTTGGCAAAGGAAAAAAAGTGGGTAGGATGTTCACCTTAAATGTGAAGATTCCTGAAATGAATGCAACCATGTTTGCAAAAGGTGCAGGAGTTATTGCAGATATAGATATGTGGCACAAATGGATTGGACATGCAAACTTGCAAAGGCTGAAATTAATGCAGTCAAAGGAGATTGTCCATGGACTACCAAATTTCAAAGTTGCAGAAATGCAAAAGGTATGTGCAACATGTCCATTTAGTAAACAATCAAGAGCATCATTTCCACATGACAAACATGTTAGTGAGAATGCACTAGAAGTAGTACATACAGATGTTTGGGGTCTAGCAAAGACCATATCTATGGGTGGTTGCAAGTTTTATGTTACTTTCATTGATGACCATACACGCAAAGTATGGGTATATTTCATGAAAGAGAAGAGCGAGGTGTTCACTCACTTCTAGAATTTTAAAGCTATGGTGGAAAAGCAGACAAGGAAGTACATGCAGACATTAAGATCTGATGGAGGAGGGGAATACATGTCAAATGAGTTTAGTAGTTTTCTAAAAAATCATGGAATTCGGCATTAATTTTCATGCAGGTACATACCACACAGAATGGCATTGCTGAATGCAAAAATTGGCATATTGCAGAAATAGCAAGAGCCTTGATGGCTGAGAAGAATATGCCTCACTACAAATGAGTGCTATAGGAACTTCAAGAATTAGAGAGGAAGAGGATATCAAAGAGGTGGCTACTCACAAACAAGAGGAAGATTCAAACATAATCAAGGCTACAACCATCGCTACAACAACAATTACAATAACAACTATCAAGGTGGATACAAATCAAGAAAGGACTTCAACAATTATACAGAGGATCAAGATTTCCCTTCTTATTATGAACATGACTTCAAAACAAGGTATGAATGATGAATACCTCTTCTACATTGAATCAGGTTGTTCAAACCATGTAGCAGGCAATGTAGCTCAAAACTTCTGATGGGAATACAAATCTATTGATTAGGGTTCTTTATGTACCTACAATCACCAAGAATTTGATGCGTGTTGGATAGATAGTGGAAAAAGGTTTGCAGGTTAGATTAAAAAAATATGGAGCTTTTGTGGAAGACCCCCAACATGGATTCAAGAGAATTGCCAAAGGGATAAAAAACAGGTAGACTATTTACATTTGAGCTTGAGGACACTAGAAACATTGCACTTTACAATTACAAGGATCAAGCATTATCTGAGTTAGAGATTTGGCATAAAAGATTAGGGCATATTGGTGAGAGAACCTTGAAGCAAATATGTAGAGATCAATGTGTGCTTGGGATACTTAATGTATCCAAAAAACATATGATCTATAAATATGGTGCTTGTCAGTTTGGTAAATCACACAAGTTACCCTTTACAAAGAAAAGCTACATGCATGAGGATTACTTGGAACTTGTCCACACAGATGTGTGGGGACCAAGCAATGATCTTTCAATTTTCGGCTCAAGGTATTATGTGTCATTCATTGATGATTTCAATAGGTGGACTATCTTGTAATTTATGAAACATAAAGATGAATTTTTCAGTTTCTTCAAGAAGTATCTTGCACTTGTGGAAAATCAAACAAGAAGAAGTCTAAAGAGGATAAAGTCAGATGGAGGAGGTGAGTACTTCTCCAATGAATTTCATGCATTTTTGCAGGATAGAGGTATCAAAAGGGAGATTACTACAAGGTACACCCCTAAGAAAAATGGGGTAGCAGAGAGGAGAAACAGGTTGATTGTGGAAGCAGCTAGATCAATGCTTAATGAAAAGAAATTACCTATTTATTTGTGGGCAGAAAGTGTATCTACTACCACTTATCTTATTAACAGGTTTCCATCCAAATCACTTGATGGGATGGCCCCATATGAAGCATTGCATGGTGGAAGTCCATCAATTGATCATTGTAGAATATTTGGATGTGTTGCTTATGTGCATGTTCCATCTCAAATCAGAGGTAAGCTAGACCCTAAGGCAGAGAAGTGCATCTTCATAGGGTATGATTTAAATCAGAAAGGATACATGTTTTATAATCCATCCAACAAAGGATTTATGGTCAGTAGAGATGTTGTGTTTGATGAGAATGATTTTTGGTTTGAAAGTGAATGCAAGAAAGTCAAATTGCCATATGACTTGGAAGAGGAGTTTCCAAGTCTCTCCAAGGAGGAGCCATTCAAATTGAAGACATCAAATCAGATGATGAGGACACCATCAACTTAGAAGAATTCAAGGATTGGAAATCAAATGGCAAGGCCAAGATGAAGAGGTTGGAAGAATTACCGGAATCATCCAACCAAGCTCTAAGGAGATCACAAAGGGAGAGTAAGAAGCCAATTAGATATGGGTATGACACTTCATTAGTTACTAAGCATTCCATTTATGTTACTAACGATTTTTCACTTGAAGAGCCTTCTTCATATGAAGAAGCAAGTACCAAGGTAGAATGGAAGCAAGCCATGGATGAAGAAATAGAAGCTCTCCAAGAGAATGATACTTGGGAACTAGTACCCAAGAAGGCATCAATGAAGGTAATTGGTTCTAGATGGATTTACAAAATCAAGAGGAACTCAGATGGATCCATAAACAGGTATAAATATAGACTTGTGGCTAAGGGTTTTACACAAACCCAAGGAATTTATTATGAAGAGACTTTCTCACCTGTGGCCAAAATGCCAACCATCAGAGTATTGGTAAGTGTGGCTACATCTAGGAATTGGAATATGTATCAATTGGATGTGAAAAATGCTTTTCTCAATGGTTTGATTTTAGAGGAGGTTTACATGGCTCAACCTCCTAGTTATGAAGATCGAAGAAAAGTAAATTATGTGTGCAAATTGAACAAAGATCTTTATGGTTTGAAGCAGGCACCTAGGGCATGGAACCATAGCTTAACTACATACCTTCAAGATCAAGGGTTCTTGATGAGTAAGGTAGATTCTTCTCTATTTGTCAAGAGAAGTAATTCAAAGATGATATATTCATGTGTGTATGTTGATGACATCATACTTATAAGTAGTGATGCCAATGGCATCAAACAAATCAAGAACCTAATGATGCAGGAGTTCAAAATCAGTGACCTAGGGTTTCTAAAGTATTTTCTTGGACTTGAGTTAGTCTACACAAATTCTAGAATTTACATTACTCAAAGGAAGTATGTGCAGGACATGTTGAAGAAGTTCCACTTGGAGAATGCAAAGGTAGCTAGCACCCCTATGAAGGTAAATCATAAATTGAGTGCTCATTAAGGTGATTTGCTTGAAGACATTGCAGGATACCAAAGCATAGTTGGAAGTCTAAACTAAGCAACCTTAACAAGGATTGACATAGCTTATGGAGTAAGTGTTTTAAGTCAATTCATGCATAAACCTAGAGCACCTCACTTGGAAGCTGCCAAAAGGATTTGGAAGTATCTCAAGGGTACTCAGAATCAAGGGCTATACTTTCCATACACATCAGATTTTGACATTAAGCTTTACTTAGATGCAGATTGGGCAGGTTGCAAGGATGATAGGAGGAGTACTTCTGGTTATCTTTCTTTTGCAGATGATAAGCCCATTTTCATGGTCTTGCAAGAAGCAACCTACTGTTGCTCTAACTTCAATAGAGGCTGAATACAAGGGATTAGCCAATGCTACACAAGAAGCTATTTGGATTAGATTGCTATATTCAGATTTGGGACTTAACACTCACTCACCTATGATCTTTGGTGATAATGTAAGATCTTTACATCTAGCAGCCAATCCTATCTACCATGCAAGAAGAAAGCATATAGAAATACACTATCATTATGTTAGAGAAGCTATTGAGCAAGGAGTTTCAATTGGCATATGTGTCCACAAATATGCAATGTGCAGATTTACTGACCAAAGCACTTGATGGTACTAAACTTTGTAGGTTCAAAACTATGATTGGATTTCAAGACATTCACAAAGAATCATGGAGTCTAAGCCAAGATGTTTGGCTTGAGGGGGAGCTATTGGTGCAAATGAACAAGCCTTCACTCTTGGCTAGGCTTGAAAGGAAACATGTGCAACTACTTGGGGAAGCATAAGAACCTTAGCTTGTAATTGCTAGATCATTAACCATTGTAAAAGTTGTTTTAACTTGAGGAATCTTGTAAGTGCAAATATCTCGTGATGTTATGAGAGAAAAGAACTATGAACCTCATTTGATAGAACCACTCCTAACTTAGAGGAGAACTTTTAGGTGGAGCCTTATTTGAATTTCAAATTCAAATTCGAAGAAAGTCATTATAAAAGGGACTTGTAAACTTGCGGTCCAAGAGGCCTCTCCTTGGAGCTCAATTTTTTGTTATTTTGTATAGGCTGAGGAGCATGCACTATAGCTCACTCATCGCACTATCATTGGGCATCATAATAATGCCAATGATCTTGTAAAGTTATGTGCCATAATAGATGTCTTTCATTGATCACATCTGTTGTCTTCTCTGCTATGTCTACTCAGAACAGTGAACTTTGCATGACCATATTTCAATGATCTCTTCATCATTCTTCATGTTCTATAGCTTATTGGAACCATATCAAAGTCTAATATAAACTGTCAAAAGGGTTAAAACATTTGGTTCAGCCAATTTGGAGAAATCTGCATTGACGTATTCTCTGGTCATTCTCTGCTCAGTCCCTAAAAAGTCAGGGGTAACCATTTGCTTGCTAAAGTGATTGCTAAGTGTATGGTTTATCATTTTAAGTGATTCCACTTGTAATCATTATCTATCTAAGCTAATTAGATACTTTCAAAGGATTTTGATCAATTGCTACTGCACTGAGAGCATTGAGCAAAAGATCCAGCAGGTGTCAAGACCAAAATAGCAAGTTTTTAATCACTAGCTATTTGTAAAGTTATCTGTTTTGATCTAATTGTTTGAAGCATCAACTCCAAAGTACATAGGTGCTTATTTGGTGTCATTTGAAAGCTAAGAGAGCCTACTACATAATCCTAAAGTGAAATAGGGCAAGTACAAAGCAAGATTTGGCAGCACCACCTCACTTCCTTGAGGTATCTATCCATCTCTTCCAACAAATCAAAGGAAAATCATGGAGCCAATCAAAGTAGCAATTCATATAGGTCTATTATTGAATATTGTGGATCCCAATCAACCCTTGATGGGTGAAATTTATGAATCATCTCTAGGATCTTTATAAACCCTTTCTAGGTCCTCAAGCCGAGTCAGGGAGCCTTGTAGATCAATTAGCTTCAATTGGAGAACTGATTGAAGTAGAGGCTATCATGAGATATACCCTAAATGGTATTAGGGATGATAAGCAATGGCAATCATTTACAACTACTTAGGATCTTATCATGGATGTGTAGACACTTTTCTTTAACATATTCCTTGGACAAAAAAATATAAAGGCAAGAAGAAGGAGGATGGTGATGAAGAAATATCTCAAGCAAACTATGCAAGCAAGAGCAAGTGGAAGGGGAAGAAGAAAGGAGCAAACGAGGAAAAATTTAAATGACAAGAAGTTCAACCTTTTGCTATCTATAACCAGACCAACCACACCATTGAGAATCACTAATTCAATCGAAGAAGAAAAAAAGGAGGAGACAGAGGTGGATTTGGAAACACAAGAGGTAGAGATGGACAAAACTACAACAACAATAATGGAAATCATAACAGAAGGGAGCCCAAAAACTACTCAAAGGATCAATAGCATGAAGATTCATTAATCCTAATGAATCTGAGTCATTAAGAAGGTAAAGAAGATGAAAATTTGTTCTATATAGGCTTTGGTTGTTCAAATAATGTTGTAGGAAATGTTTCTCTTCTATCAGACTTGGAAAAAATTGAGCATAAGCATGAAGTACAAATAGGAGATGATAGAAAACATAGTGTGGAAAGGATTGGTAATGTAAAAGCTCCCAATGGCAAAACAATCATTTTGAGTAAGGTTCTCTATGTACCCTCTATTATAAAAAACCTAATAAGTGTAGGTCAAATATTTGAAAAAAGGCTTACAAGTTAGGTTCACTCATCATGGAGCTTATGTGGAAGATCCATGTCAAGGCTTCAAGAAGATAGTCGGAGATAAAAAGCATGGTAGACTCTTTACTTTCAAAGTATGAGAAACTAGGAATATATCTCTATTCAACTTTGGGTCTTAAAGCCTAAGTGAGCTAGAAGTGTGGCATAAAAGACTTGGTCATGTGAATGAAAGAACCTTGAAGTGTATATGTAGGGATCAAAGTGTTCTAGGGCTGCCAAAAATCCCAAAGCAAAACATGATCAATAGGTGTGATGTTGTCAAATTGGGAAAGCACAAAGACAACTTTTCAACCACAAAGGCTACATCCACAACAATCTCTTGGACCTAGTACACACAGATGTGTGGGGACCAAGGCAAGAACCTTCATTAGAAAGCTTAAGGTATTATGTATCTTTTGTTGATGATCGTAGTAGATGGGAAATTTTGTACTTTATCAATGATACAAAGGAACAATTTGAATGCTTCGAGAAGTATCTAGCATATGTGGAAAATCACATAGGTAGATCATCAAAGAAACTCAGATCTAATGGAGGGGAAGAATACTTCTCCAACAATTTTCATGAGTACTTATAGGATAAAGGCATCAAAAGGGAAGTCAGGACTAGGTGCTCTCCTCTACTAAATGGTACTGCAAAAAGGAGGAACAAAACCTTAGTTGGATCAGCAAGGACTATGCTTGAAGAGAAGAACTTACCACATTATCTTTGGGTAGAAGCCATATCTACTACAATGTATCTTGTGAATAGACTTCCATCCAAATATCTTCAAGGTATGACTCACATGAAGCATGGAATGATAGAAAAACAAGTCTAGGTCATTACAAAGCCTTTGGTTTTTCAGCATATGTACATGTACCTTTACAAATCAGAGGAAAATTGGATGAAAGGGCAATCAAGGTTGTGTTAATTGGATATGATTCAACTCAAGTTGGCTACAAGTTCTACAATCCATTCACAAAACAATTCACCACAAGCAAAACAATTCTAAAGATGTTGTATTTGAAAAACATAGGTCATGGTATGAAGAGGATAAAAAGAAGGTAAATTCACCTTATGATCTTGATTCATATTTTAATCCATTAGGTAGCAAGCATGATACACGTGCAAGAATCTAGAAGTGAATGAGAAGATGAACAAGATGAGAACGAGAGAGACTAAAAGCTCTATAAATCAAGAGGAAAATCTAAAATACAAGAATGTATAGAATGCTCCAAATTCACTCCTAGAAGGTCAACACAAGAAAGAATGCAACCTGAAAGGTATGGTTATGACTCTAGTTTTGTAACCAAACACACTATCTATTTGGACAAAGATTCATGTTAAGAGGAACCATCAACTTATGAAGACCCTAAAGGTAACCCTAATTGGGAGAAAGCCATGAAGGAAGAAAGAGAAGCTCTAAAGGAAATGGAAGCATGGGAACTATTATAAAGTCAAGTGTCACAACGTAAGTTATGACATGAGGGTCCAACATGTTCAGAGGGATCTGAGATCGGACATGATTTGTCCATTCAAGTATAGGACAAAAGTCTCCAGAGTAGACTTAAGCAAAGGTTCTTATGCTCTCTAGACAAGAAAAGGTGCTCGACCAAGTGGTTAATTCATAGATGTTCCAACCATTTCTCATAGATGTTCCAAGGTACATATTGAGCTAATTGCAAGCCTATAAGGTGTATTGACACTCCAAAGGTGCAAGCTTTGATCCTGTGATGGTTGGATGGATCAAACTTCATCATGAGGCACCTCATTTCTCTACCTCCTACAAGCTTCTCCAAGTTTTCTTAATAAGCACTTAAAATTCACGCTTTGAAACAAAAAGACCATTTGAATTTAGTACAATACATCCTCTGCTACATCTTGAAAGAGATAATTCCCACAAAAATATTTAAAATGCAACATGAGTTAGTTTTGTTTTTTGAAAACATGTGTCATGTTTCAAAACATGAGTTAGGTTTCCTTAACATCCTATTGCTTTCACCTCTTACATCCTTTGGTTCTGAGCTGGAGGTCCGGTATATTTTTAAAAATTCATTCCCTCTCTCATTTATGAATAATTGTCTTCCTCCTTCCTAGATCACTTTTTCTTCTACTTTCAATTGAAGTGACTTTTCTATCCTCAACTCTTCCATGAGAGCCTTGTATTATTTGGATCATTGATTATTCTCATCCTGTTTCTATTCAAATTGATGGGCAAAATATTGAGCTTCTAGGATTGGAGAAGCTAGCTGTTGACCTTTGCATTGGACAAGGTAGATATATACAACCATCATACCATAGATTAATATGCTGAAGACCATGTTCCTTTATGATCTCCATCTGCCTTGTACTAGCTTAATTTTTATTTATTTGATTTGGAATGGTGCATAATATTCATCAAGATCAATGTGAAGATCATGTAGTTTCCCCTTATTTACTATGTCTTTGATTCTTGCAATTCCTAGATCAAAGATACATAGGAGGTATGATAGATCAAAGATAAGGACTATGGGAATAGTAGGAGAAAAAATCTAAATATTTTTCGTATGCTCAAGTCAATTTTTTTACAAAGGAAAGATGGCTAGAATGAAAAGAAAAATCAGTTCAAAATCAAATCATACTTTGGAAAGAGTTACATGGAGACGTGAATGGGCTAGTCATGCCCTATTATTACAATATTTCTACTTATGCACCATAGTGCATAGAGAAATAAGATAATGCCTATCCATGAATAAAAAATGTATTGTCTAGGCATGCTGAAGCAATAAAATAATATGGATGGGAGATTGAAAGGTAAATTTAGAATTGCATGAATGCCTAGGTAATGAATTTTATCTACAAAAGTACACTCTATAAATTGTTGGAAGAGATGGATGGATACCTCAAGGAAGTGAGGTGGTACTGCCAAAACGTGCTTTGTACCTACCCTATTTCACATCAGGTTTATGTCGTAGGCCATCTTAGCTTGCAAATGACACCAAATAAGCACTTATGTACTTTGGAGATGATGCTTCAAACAATTAGATCAAAACAGATTACTTTGCAAATAGCTAGTCACTCAAAACTTGCTATTTTGGTCTTGACACCTGCTAGATATTTTGCTAAGTGCTCTTAGTATAGTAGCAATTGATCAAAATACTTTTGAGGGTATCTAACTAGCTTAGATACCTAATGTTTCCAAGTGGAATAACTTAAAATAATGGACCACACACTAAGAAATCAATATAGCATTTGGATGCTTACCCCTGACTTTTTAGGGACTGTATAGAGAATGATTAGAGAGCACTTCGATGCAGAGTTCACCGATTGGCTGAGGCAAATGCCTTGCAAATTTGATAGCATGAAATAGAGCTTGAACTAGTTCCAATAAGCTATAGAGCATGAAAAATGATAGAGAGATTGTAGCAGTTAGGGCACCCAAAGGCCTACACGACAGGGGAGCCAACGAAGGGAGTCAGAACAAAGCGAAGGAACAAGTAGGCAAGGGAGTCAACGAGGATCCGACAAGTAGGCCATTCAGTTTTTTCCCAACTTAACCTCTTTATAACAGTGATTTTCATCACTTCATGAACATTATAAATATCGTTTTTGGTAGATTCAATTCCATTTTGTTCAAGCGGAGGAGTCCTCGAGCTTAAGGAGAACCTAATTTTTAACTAGGCCAGACATTAGGTGTGGACAAGACCAAAGCTAGTCAAAAACTATAAAAAGAGCTAGAGAGCTTATTTTTGAGGTTAGCTTGTTGTAGATTTGAACTTGTATGAGAACTCTTTTGCAATAGAAGTTACTCCATTGTCTCTCTCTTTGTTCTTGCCTTGTGTGCGTGTGTGTATGTGTCTGCATGTTTGTGTGCTTCTCACTCACACACTTGTGCCATCACTTGTTCGAGGTCTTCATACCATCCTCACGTCTTCTTGGATTGACATCAAAGGAGGTGCTACTCATCAGTGAGCTACACCAAATTTTGGCAATGTTGCCGGGGATCGAGCCCGGGTCTCCCGCATGATAAGCGGGGATTCTCACCACTATACTACAACCACTCACCACTATACTCACCACAAAAATTTGGTGTAGCTAAGTGATGAGTAGCACCTCCTTTAATATCAATCCGGGAAGACATGAGGATGGTATGAAGACCTTGAACAAGTGATGGCACAAGTGTGTGAGTGAGAAGCACACAAACATGCACACACATACACACACGTGCACATAAGGCAAGAACAAAGAGAGAGACAATGGAGCAACTTCTTTTGCAAAAGAGTTCTCATAAAAGTTCAAATCTACAACAACCTAACCTCAAAAATGAGCTCTCTAGCTCTTTTTATAGTTTTTGACTAGCTTTGGTCCTATCAAGACCTAGTGTCCAACCTAGTTAAAAATTAGGTTCTAAGGCTATTTTGGAGGCTCAAACGAGCTATGAAAATTATGAAAATTGGTACATAAATACTACTAATACTCATCAAGCTTGAGGACTCATTCGCTTGAATAAAATGGAGTCAAATCTACCAAAAACAGTATTTATAATGTTCATGAAGTGATGAAAATCACTGTTACAAAGAGGTTAAGTTGGGAAAAAACTGAATGGCCTGCTTGCCGGATCTTCGTTGACTCCCTTGCCTACTTGTTCCTTCTCTTTGTTTTGACTCCCTTCGTTGGATCCCCTGTCATGTAGGTCTTTGGGTGCCCTGACTGCTACCAACACCCCCCCTCTCTCGTGTCTGTCGTCTCTGACAGACCCTTGTTGGGCAGAACGTTTCAAATAATATTCGATGACGTTGGTAGCTAAATGGTGCTCTTCTAGCCTCAATCCTTTTGCTAAATCTGTTAGTAGGGCATCCCAATCAATTGGACCTAGAACGTCCAGATATGGCAGACACAATTGTTCGGAGTGTAAGGTTCTCTCCGTAGTGAAGAGTTGGAGGAGATGTGAGGGTCTGGGGATGAATATTTCAGAATGGTATTCCCATAACCCTGTGATGAACATCTCCTCAAATGTTTGCTTATAGCAGGCTAGGAGGTATTTGATTCTTGCGTGCCATGCATATATCACCTGAATGGAGGGGGTTGTGCTCATGTCATATACTAAGTCGAGATTACCTGTAGTGAATCCGACTCCTGAGAAATGGGGATCTTTGATGGTCATGAAGGTTGGAAAGGTGACCAACATTAATTCAAACATTTTAATACACATTTGTGCCATCACGTCAAGTATGTTTCACAGCCTGACTCCCTAGTGACAGATGGTAGAGATCATGTATGCCACTGTAGCCGGTCCTCGTGGTAGTGCGAAGTACACGTAATTTAACCATTTTGCACAGCCTTTAACATTCGTTACAATGATGGCGAGGTCCAGCCATGTGCGTCTTCTCAGGATGGGGGTGTAACATGGATTGTACTTGATGAATAGGGGCATATTATTCCATGTACGAACCATTTTGGGATAAGTTTCCAGGAGACACAGTTGCCAGGTAGGTTGGAAGATGGATCCTTGTGTAGCACTTTCAGGTATATTGTGGGGACCCAATTGAGTGGCAAAGGTTGGAGCTTTGCCACATTGTCGTTGAATCTCTGCATTATAATCGGCTAAGAGCACACAATAGGGCACATATTGATCGTCATTTGTGCCTATCCATCGATGATGAGACATGCGTCGGAAGTATTTTGATTTTATGATAGTGTCCTCAATCTTAGACATTGACTGAATTTGCACCACTACTCGATCGTCATGTGTATTAGCCGTTTTTTTGAGCATCTGCAACCATTCTAGGGCTTCTACCTCAAGTGTATCCAATCCTTCAGAGGTTTGTTGTCCACCCGACATTGGCATGGGAACATTTCTCCTCATATGACTCATCTACTTCTATGGGTACCAATTCTTTTGGTTCTGGCTCTATGACTGGGGAGGGCTGCCTTTCATATTGAAGTAATTTACCTTGCAACTCAACGACGTGTTCTTTTAGTGCATTGACCTCTTCTGTAGTTGGGGTAAAAATTGTGATTTTTGATTGTTCTTCTTTTATCCTTAGCTGTTGGTGAAGAGAATCCCGTTCTTTGCCCAAATCGTCATGCGCTTCTAGCAGATCAGCATAGCTTGCAGAATTGTTTTCATAGTCTCTGAAGGGACTGCCTTAAAGTTTTTTGGGTCGATCTCATGAGGGGAGCCTTCCATTGCTGCCTCTAGGTTTTCCTCATTCTGCTTTTGAAGTCGTTTGTTTTCTTCTAGAGCCATGGCCATGTGCTTCCTTAGTAACGTTAGGTCGCGACAAACTTTGAAATTCTCTAACTGATAAAGTTCAAGTAATGCTATTAGTTTTTTAACTTCAGAAGATTCGGATTGTTCGGGAGCTTCCAATAGGATCTGGTGAGCATGCTCGAGTGTAGTATAATGTTGATTTAGGTCGGCATTCTCTTCTTCTAAGGCAGCAAGCCGCTTCTGTAATTGCTAGTGGTCCGTAGCTATATGATGATGATGGTCTTCTAGGGTCTGATATTGATTCTGCGGCTGATATACACAATGATGTAATGTAGAAAACATATTATTTACATTTAAGAATGGTGGGAAAGTGGAGGATATAGGGGGAATGGGGAAGGGACAATGAATGAAGTGGAAACAAGAGGTGATGTGGGGGGAGGGGGAATGGGAGACTGTGGGAGTGGGGGGGAGAGAGTGGTGCTGTTGCTGGTGAAGTTTCCATGGTTTCAAAAGTGTTTGTGACCGTGTAAATGGGAGCTGTGGTTGGGGTGGATGTGATATCCATGAATAGTGTTGTGAATGTGGGCATGGTAACCCCTCCAAGTTGGGTGCTTGAAGAAAGATGAATTCCCATAACATATATGGCGATGGTGGAAGTTGAGGTGATCGTGTCATGGGGAGAAGTGAATAAAGCAGTTGAGAGGTGAGGAGTGTGGTGATGGTGGTGCCTCATGGTGTTCTTTCATCTGGGTAGTGTCTCTTGGTGTCGTGACATCTATGTGAATTTGCTTCCCGAACCGAAGGGGACGAGTAGACACTCGTTGCTCAAAGCAATGAATGTAAGCGAGAACTGAATGAATGGCTTCATCCAGGCCAAGTGCATCCACGTGAAGGTTCAGGGACTCAATAAATTGGTCGTCCACCCCTTCTTCTCCCAACATTTGACTTATTAGCATCTTCCCTATTTCCAGTAAAAACTTGTGATGCTCCTAGACTCTTTTCATAGTCTCGTACAATCTTTTGATCTATGTAGTATAGGTTGGGGCACCTGCTAGTTCTAAAGTTTCCTCATGCTCTTGGTCGTGTTCCTCGTCTACCTCCTCTTCATTAGTCTCTTCTTCATCTTCATCTACATCCACTATTTTTGGTTGGGTAGGAGCTGAAGTCCTTGTGGTTGGTTGTGGTCCTCGGGCCTGCTCTTCCTCCGTCTCAAGATTAGCCTCATTAATCATCGTGACAATTTCTTCATTTGTTAAATAATCTAGAGTGTAGCCCTCTCGGAACTCCAATTCAGAGGGAATCGGAGGGAAAACAAGACTGGGCCCTTCTGCACTTAGCCTGGGTAAGCGAATAGTAAATGGGCAAACACGTCTTGTTTGAGGTGATGTCACCTCTGGTGTGAGGGTGGCACCCCTTGCTTGGGCACATGGTATTTGGATTATGCCTCTCATTTTCTTAGATGGTGGCCGTGTTGTTGATGGCCTTCTTTGGAACTCTTGGGCCCGAGACCACACCAATGCTCTTTGAATGGGCACATCATAAGCTAAGAACCTGTAAATGATCCCTGTAAGCGCACAACATCCATGAAGCACATTCTTATGTTTCTTGTTCTAGCGCTGATGTGCTAGGTGAATTTGATCAATGATCTAGTGGGGTAGATTGATGGTGAGATTTTCTGTCTTTGCCAAGTACAAGCTAAACCAAATTCTTTTTGGTGGCATGGTGAAGCATTCTTGAGATGGGAAGGCAAAGTGTTGCATGATTGTGCGCAAATGGAGGGTGATGGTCCGCATCATAACTACCATATCTTTTAGTTTGTTGAGATCTTTATGCTTCATTCTTTCGAGAATCAATGTTTCTTTCTCTATGGGGATGTGCATACCCTTCATATCCAGGGCCTCCCGTACTAAGTTGAGGGTAAGTTTGAATCATTTAGCTCATGACTTGGTGTCAATGAGGGGAGCACAAAGGTACTATCACCTCCTTTGGCTCTGCTAGGGGTGATAGTGCTGATTAGGTAGGAACAACGTAGAAAATCAGGTTTGGGTAGCAGTGCTCTAAAGTAGCTGTCCACGCCAACTTCAGTCCATACTGATCTCAATACTTCTGCATCCTGATACTTTTCGACTTCACAGGTAAAGAAATGGTACCTTCCCCACTTGCCATTAAATTCTAGTTCGGCTTCCCAAAAGTATGTGCCCTCTCCAAGTGGTCCTGCGACACCACTGAACCAGTGTGCATGTTTGCCGACTTGTGGTATGTGCCCTTGCGGAGGGTCCTGAATGGGGAGTACATGCACTGCCCTTAGTTCTTGAGGCCTCTTGGTTAGTTGTGGTTCGAGGAGGAGAGTTTCAATGTCTACTATTTGGCCACTAGACTCCACTTGGGAACTGGTTCCTATTGCCTCTGTCATGTTACTTTCTTGCTTGCCAATTCTATGAGAATATAGAAGCACATGTTAACATTGTAGTGGACAAGATATGAGAGTTTGTCCTTGTTACAACATTAACATGAGGCACCATGACAAGTTTAGTGAGTCAGTTGGTGCTCGGTGATTGTGTGTGTAGTTAGTGAACAAATAGTCCCATGAGCTAAGTGGAACGATGCAGTGTTAGGATGATGCAGTTAGTAGGTGGAAATGAATTTACAAATTGGGGTCAGGGGGTTTATTGCAAGCTTTTGGTCGCCAAATATAATGCATGTTTTTAAACTAGGATTGTTGGTGGGCTATGGGAAACTTTGCAAAAGTGACTACTTGAAAACGAGGCTTTTTAGGGACCCATTTACAAGTGATCCTGTTAGTGTAGCAGGTGTAATTGTGTGTGAGTGGAGCTTTGTCTTGTGAAGCTTAAGGGTAGCCACTTGAGCCCTCAAGCAAGCCTTAGGCACCCAGATCTATCTTGATTGTGGGTCGGCCTTCATGGACTGCTTAGGTACCCAGATGAGTGTTACTTTCATGGGAAAATCCTTAAGATTTCTTATTAGTGTCTTGTCGTGGTTTACTAGCATGACATTTAGCCAGATGCTTTAACTTGGTCGCAACAGGATGCTCGCCGTTCCGTACCGATATTTGTTTTGTTGGCTGAGAAACCTTGCTTCATACTCTCCTTTGGCTTTGAGCATAGGCCACCTACGTCCTCTGTATTCCGTACCCCTTAGGCTGCCATGTCTTGGTCGCTTTTGGAAAAGAAGGGAGTTCCATCGTATCTTTAACTTCATAGTTGAAAACATAATCTCTCTACATCACCGAGTTTTGGACAAGAACAAAATCTTTATCTTCATGTGTACTCTTGGAAGGACCAGGAGTTCATGCCTTTCCTAGTTCCTTGAGTGCTTCATTTTCTAGCTCAATTGTAATGCAGTTCTGATTTACCCAGACCTCAAGAAGTCCACTTCTTAGGTTTAGGTTGATTGCATGATCATAGATCCAGTCTTGACCCAAGCCAAGAGGCTTAGTGAGGTCCTCGTCTTGACACACTAGCACTTTAACTGTCACGAGAGCATCTTGAACGTAGAGGGGAAGTTCCACATCACCCATGCAAGGGGTTTTCCACACCTCCCAATCCTATGAGGTATGCTTCTATAGGATTGACACTTAAGTTCAATTTTTGATAGTAAGAAACTTTAACAACACTAGTGGCTGCACCTGAGTCAATCAAAGCCTGTACAGTCCTTGCACTATTTCCTTGTCCTAACTCTAAGGTTACAAAAGGACGTCGGTCAATTATTCTATTGGAACTTACACCTGAGACTTCACACATAGCCATATGATAATGATATCGTAGGGCTGTATAGGCATTTGTCATAGGCTGATCTCTACTCTGTCTTCTCAATTTCATTCTTCGGATGCGTTCCAATGCTTCGACCTATGCTTCCTCTTGGATTCGTTTTTCTTCTTTCTTATGTTTCTTGGTAGTGTTGAGTCAATTGAGCATTTCCTTAGTGAGGGGTTCTTGATATAGTTTAAATCTACATCCACTAATGTAACTAAGGAGGACATCACCTTCTAAGGTGGCTAGTTGGACAACCCCACTTGTTGAATATTCTGTTAATAATCATGGGTCCATAACCCTACTTCTCTAGCTTTCTTGCATGTTGTTTCAGGGTGTACACTAAAACTAGGTCTCCTGCTTTCAAGCCTTTATCCTTGACATGGGTATCGAAGTATGCTTTCGTCTTTTCTTAGCTGCATATATCCCTACATACGCTCTTAGTCTCATTTCACCTAGCCATTCAAGATCAAAGATCCTCGAAGAGAGTTCATGACTTGTCCACTCATGCTCCTATGCTACTTTCAGTGTAGGTATTAAGAACTAGTGGTAGCACTATGTTTTGGCCAAACACCATCTGGAAGGGTGTGGCTTGGAGTACTCTTTTATAGGCAACTCAATATGCCCAAACAACATGGTGTAGCTATTTTTCCCAATCAGAGCATTTATTATTCACTAATTTGGTCATCACATTGCATAGAATCTTATTTGTGCTTTTGGCTTGCCCATTAGCTTGTGGATGATAGGGGGCAGACTTCTTGTGTATCACTAAGAACTCTTGAAGAAGATTTTCAATGACTTCATTCAAGAAGTGAGTGCCTCTATCACTTACTAGCTCTGTAGGTAGCCCATATCTTGTGAACACATTCTCGAATAAGAACTTAGCTATCGTTTGAGCATCGTTCTTAGTTGTGTCTTTCACTTCTACCCATTTAGTTAGATAATCCATGGCCACAATGATGTATTCAACATGGGAACCCTTAGCTGGGGGGTTAATAGGACCTACAAAGTCTATTCCCCACTTAGGGAATGCACATCCACCCATCATAGGTTTCAATGGCATCTCATCTTTATGTATGGGATATTGATTTTCCTGACAAACATCACACCGCTTCACATAGGTATGTGCATCCATGTGAAGGGTTGGCCACCACAAGCCTGCAAACAGGATTGCCTTAATCACACGGTCTGGTCCAAAGTGTCCTCCTGCTACACCTTGGTGAGCAATTTCCAAGATCTTAAGATATTCACTCTCATGGACACACAGTCTTAGGTAACCATCTTTACCACGTTTGTATAAATTATCTCTAATGAGTGAGTAGTCTAGGGCTTCTTGTTCTAAACTTTTTTGCCTAGCCAAAGTCATATCTTGAGGGAATGTTTTCGTCCTTAGAAAGGCTACTAATGGTTCACTCCATCTGGTATTAGAGACACTTGGCATGATCCAAAGGTGGCCTAATATGAACTCCATTTTGTTCAAGCAGAGGAGTGCTCAAGCTTGAAGAGTATTATTAGTATTTATGTACCAATTTTCATAATTTTCAGAGCTCGTTTGAGCCTCCAAAATAGCCTTAGAACCTAATTTTTAAATAGGCCGGAACACTAGGTCTGAATAGGACCAAAGCAAGTCAAAAACTATAAAAAGAGCTAGAGAGCTCATTTTTGAGGTTAGCTTGTTGTAGATTTGAACTTTTATGAGAACTCTTTTGCGATAGAAGTTACTCCATTGTCTCTCTCTCATTGTTCTTGCCTTGTGTGTGTGCATGTTTGTGTGCTTCTCACTCACACACTTGTGCCATCACTTGTTCGAGGTCTTCATACCATCCTCACGTCTTCCCAGATTGACATTAAAGGAGGTGCTACTCATCACTGAGCTACAATGAGCTACCAAGAATGAAGCAAAAACCACCAATGGACACAGGAGTGTCATAAGAGACAGCCCAATCAGAGTGAGAAAAAGCATGCAAATCTGGCCATAGTGATCCCCCTTGGGATAAAACAATCCAAGTAGTCGGATACCACTCAAGTAGCGAAAGATGCGCTTAACTGCCTGCCGATTCTTGACACTTGGGCAATGCATAAACCTGCTCATCACTGAGACAACAAACTAAATATCTAGCCAAGTAATGCATAAGTAAATCAAGCATGTAACAACATGGTGATAGAGAACAACATCAAATGCATCTCCAACATCATGAAGACTCAACCATAAACCTTTCTCCATAAGAGTGGCAATAGGCTTATAGTCTTCAAGGCCAAAATGCTACATAATGTGTCAATATATTTCATTTGACACAAAGCCATTCCACCATCAATGTGCATAAAGTGAATGCCGTAATAATGATGAAAATGCCCCAAATCAAACATCTCAAAATGAGGCATGCAAATCAGCCTTGAAATCAGAAATATGCTTCTCATGAGGACCAGTGAGCAGCATGTCATCAGCATACACAATAATGATCAGGAGCACATCATTAGCACACTTAACATATAAGGTTCTTTCAGTTGGACTGTTCTCAAAACCATGTGAACTTAGATAGACATGTATCTTTTCATACCAAGCACGTGGTGCTTGCTTTAAACCATATAATGCCTTCTTTAACCTGCACACTTGGTTTTCATGCCCTTTTTGCACAAAGCCAGAGGGCTGAAAAACATACACTTCTTCATGAAAGTCACCATTCAGAAATGTTGTTTTAATGTCCAAGTGATGTACATTCCATCCATGATGAGCTGCAAGTGCACACATGTTATGAACAGTAGTCATTGGGAAAGTACGAGCAAAGGTCTCATCAAAATCACTGCCTCTTTCTTGAGCATAACCCTTTGCAACAAGCCTAGCCTTATATCTGTCAAGTGTTCCATCAGGTTTATGCTTCAACTTGTATACCCACTTAGTGCTGATGGCCTTCTTGCCGGCACAAGTCACATAAAGGGCAGATATCGTTTTTCATGATAGCATCTTTTGTGCTTCATGAAACGAAATAGGCTCAGTTTCATCACAAAGACTAGAGGTAGCTATTACAATATGATAGAGGTGCATCTGATTTGTTGTCACAAAAAGTTTACACCAGCCATTTTGGCATATTTTTTGGCTCCTCAATATCAGCTCTCTCATCAGCAAGTGCATCATGTAAATCTACATTAGAATAAGAATGATCTGCATCATCACATGAAACCTATAAAGGCTGAGAAGTTGCCTCATTAGGACCTGTACAAGACTATCCACCTGTAAAAAGAGGAAGCAAAGTACCATACATGTCTTTGGAGCTAATAGATGTCTCCTTCATACATGAAAATAAAGGATGAATAACATCTTCCACAAAACCAACATCATGGCTAACCAAAATGCGTTTTCTCTATGGATGAGACAAATGATAGCCTTTGCTTTCAGAACTATACCCAACAAAAATACATTTTATTGCTTTATCGTCCAATTTCCTATGATGTTGTTCATGCACTAATGTATATGCCAGGCAACCAAAAACATGCAGATGAGCAACAGATGGCTTGCGGCCATGCCAAGCCTCATATGGAGTGATAGTCTACAATGCTTTAGTGGGACACCTGTTAAGTACATGTGCTGCACACATGAAAACCTCAAGCCAAAAACTATGCATGATCTTTTGGAGCCAGTGTTTTGGTATCACCCTCAAGATAGGATTCTTTTCATCACATCAATATTTTGCTCACCATGATGGTTAGTTCCCTTTCTCTCATCGTGAAAGTAGGGGGCGATCGATGGTGATGACAGTTGGTGGTGCTGAGGGCTTAGCTCTGATGATGGTGCAGAGGGTTTCACAAGGGAGACTACTATGAGCATCGCGACGTGGTTCTGTGGGCATCACCATGAGGATTATTGTGAGCATCGCGATGGGGACTACTATGGGCATCACGACAGCTTAGGTTTGGGTGCTTTGTGATGGTCCTTCTACCATGTGGTGTCCGTCGCTGTACTAGCTTCTTGATGGTTCTTTTTATCTTAAGAGTATTTGGCCTTTAAAATTAATAATTAATGGAGAATTTAATTTATCTTTTGGTTTTGCTGAGATGAAAGGGGATGAATGAATAAAAGATAAAGAGAATACAAAAGTGAAATATGTGTGCTTAGGATTAGGGAGTGATGGTTAAGGCTTGGTTGCTCATCGTGACTGGGTGGTTTTTATCTCTTCTCTTGGGGCCTATGCATGCGATCAATGGTTTGGCCTCCATAGGCCTTGGTTGTTTGCTTGCCCTGAATCCCATGGCCGGAGTGCTTCATTTCTTGGTGGTCAACAAAGTAGGATCCCCCATCGATGTTTGGTTCTTGTGAGGTTAACAGGGATCCTCCCGATATCCCTACCCCAGTGGTATCTTTAAGCAGGGAATTTATCATGGGGAAGCAAGAAGAGTTATCATAAACGTATCTTATTGGTCAATTGTTCGGCCCCTTTAGAGTCCGTGCATCTCTGCTTCATAAGGGATGGTTCTCATAGGGTCTGATAATGAGCAAATCTCAGTTTTTACCAGTGAAGTACTTACTTTTGGTCTTCAAGAATGAGGAATTGGCTTTTCAAGTGCTACATATGGGCACTTGGTAAGCTTGGAGGTCTACCCTATGCCTCTTAAAGTGGTTCCTGTTGGAAGAGATGCATGGATACCTCAAGGAAGCGAGGTGGTACTGCCAAAACCTGCTTTGTACCTACCCTATTTCACTTCAAGGTTATGTAGTAGGCCCTTTTATCTTGCAAATGACACCGAAAAAGTAGCTATGTACTTTGGAGATGATTCTTCAAACAATTGAATCAAAACAAATTACTTCACAAATAGCTAGTCACTCAAAACTTTCTATTTTGGTCTTGACACCTGCCAGATCTTTTCCTCAGTGCTCACAGTATAGTAGAGATTGTTAAAATTCCTTTTGGGGGAATCAAATTATCTTAGATAGCTAATTATTACAAGTGTAATCACTTAGAATGATAAACCATACTCTGAGAAATCAATTTAGCAATTAGATGCTTACCCCGACTTTTTAGGGACTGAGCAGTAATTAACCAGAGAACACGTCAACATGGATTTCTCCCAATCGGATGAAGCAAATGTAATGAAAATTTTAAAGCATAAAATAGACTTTGAGCTGGTTCTAAGAACCTATAGATAATGCAAAATGGTTGAGAAATCACTCAGATATGGTGATGCAAAGTTCACTGTTCTCAGTGGACATAACAGAGAAATCAAGAGAGATGATTAATGAAGTGTATGTACCATAACACATGATTATACATACTCATTGGCATTGAAATGATGCATAATGAAGGTATTCTAAGTGAGCTATGGTGTAAGTCACTTAGCTACTACAAATGATTAGAAAAGAAACTATCAATAAGGCCACCTTGGATCCTGAGTTTCCCTCAACTGAAATTCGTAGCTCTTTGTTATTCCTAACTCCACAAGATTTGCTTTACAAGATTCTTTCAAGTAAAACAACTTTTACAGTGGTTAATGATCAAGCAATTACAAGATAAGGTTCTCATGCTTCATCAAATAGTTGCACATATTTTCTCCCATGCCTAGCCAAGTGTGATGGCTTGAAAATTTGGACCAACAACTCCCCTTCAAGCCAAACATCTTGGCTTGCACTTCTCCATGAGTTGTCTTGAATGTCCTGCAATCCAATCATAGCTTTGAACCTGCAAAGTTTAGTACGATCAAGTGCTTTGGTCAACAAATTTGTGCATTGCATGTTTGTAGATACATATGCAAACTGAATCTCTTTGCTTAATAGTTTCTCTCTAACATAATGATAGTGTAGTTCTATATGCTTGGTTCTTGCATGATAAATAGGATTGGCTGCAAGATGCAAAGAACTTCTATTGTCACCAAAGATCATAGGTGAGTGAGTGTAAAGTCCCAAATCTGAATATAGCAATCTAATCCATATGGATTCTTGTGTAGCATTTGCTAATCCCCAGTATTCAACCTCTATTGAAGATAGAGCAATAGTTCGTTGATTCTTGGAAGACCATGAAATTGGCTTATCACCTGCAAAAGAAAGATATCCAGAAGTACTCCTTCTATCATCCTTACAACCTGCCCAATCTGCATCTGAGTAAAGCTTAATGTGCAAATCTGATGTGTATGGGAAGTAAAGACCTTGATTTTGAGTACCCTTGAGATACTTCAAAATCCTTTTAGCAACTTCCAAGTGAGGGGCTCTAGGCTTATGCATGGATTGGCTTAGAACACTTACTCCATAAGATATATCTATCCTTGTTAATGTTGCATAGTTAAGACTCCCAACTATGCTTTGATATCCTGCAATGTCTTCAAGCAAATCACCTTCATGAGCACTCAATTTATGATTTACCTCCATAGGGGTGCTAGCTATCTTTGCATTCTCCAAGTGGGTCTTCTTCAACATGTCTTGCACATATTTTCTTTGAGTGATATAAATTCCAAAATTTGTGTAGAACAATTCAAATCCAAGAAAGTACTTTAGAAACCCTAGGTCACTGATTTTGAACTCCTACATCATTTGGTTCTTGATCTGTTTGATGCCATTGGCATCACTACCTATAAGGATGATGTCATCAACATACACACATAAGTATATCATTATTGAGTTACTTCTTTTGACAAACAAAGAAGAATATGCCTTGCTCATCATGAATCCTTGATCCTGAAGGTAGGTTGTTAACCTATGGTTCCATGAACTAGGTGCCTACTTCAAACCATAAAGAGCTTTTTTCAATTTACATACATAATTTACCTTACTTGGGTCTTCATAGCCAGGAGGTTGAGCCATGTAAACGTCCTTTGAAATCCAGCCATTGAGAAATGCATTTTTCACATCCAATCAATACATATTCCAATTCCTAGATGCAGCCACATTTACCAATACTCTGATGGTTGACATTTTAGCCACAGGTGAAAAAGTCTCTTCATAATCAACTCCTTGGGTCTGTGCAAAACCCTTAGCCACAAGTCTAGCTTTACATGTTTATGGATCCATCTGAGTTCCTCTTGATTTTGTAAATCCATCTAGAACCAATTAACTTCATTGATGCCTTCTTGGGTACTAGTTCCCAAGTATCATTCTTTTGGAGTGCTTCTATTTCTTCATCCATAGCTTCCTTCGATTCTGCCTTGGTACTTGCTTCTTCATATGAAGAAGTTTCTTCAAGTGATGAATCCTTAGCAAGATAAATGGAATGCTTAGTAACTAATAAACTATCATAGCCATATCTGATTGGCTTCTTACTTTCCCTTTGTGATCTCCTTACTAGAGCTTAGTTGGATGATTTTGCTATGTCTTCCAATCTCTTCATCTTGGCCTTGCCTTTTGATTTCCATGCTTTGAATTCTTCTAAGTTGATGGTGTCCTCATCATTTGACTTGATGTCTTCGATTTGGCTTGGCCCCTCATTGGTGAGACTTGGAAACTCCTCTTCCAAGTCATATGGCAATTTGACTTTCCTCGATTCACTTTCAAACCAAGAATCATTCTCATCAAACACAACATCTCTACTGACCATAAATCCTTTGTTGGATGGATTATAAAACCTGTGTCCTTTTTGATTTAAATCATACCTTATGAAGATGCATTTCTCTGCCTTAGGGTCTAGCTTACCTCTAATTTGAGATGGAACATGCACACAAGCAACACATCCAAATATTCTACAATGATCAAGTGATGGCCTTCTACCATGCCATGCCTCATATGGGGTCATCCCATCAAGGGATTTGGATGGCCACCTGTTAATAAGATAGGTGGCAGTAGAAACACTCTCTTCCCATAAATAATTAGGCAATTTCTTTTCATTAAGCATTGATCTAGCTGCTTCCACAAATCAACCTATTTCTCCTCTCTGCTACCCCATTTTGCTCCAGAGTATGCCTGGTAGTAATCTCCCTTTTGATACCTCTGTCCTACAAAAATGCATCAAATGCATTGGAGAAGTACTCACCTCCTCCATCTGACCTTATCCTCTTTAGACTACTTCGTGTTTTATTTTCCAAGTGTAAGATATTTTTTGAAACAATTGAACACTTTCTCTTTGTGCTTCATGAAATACAAGATAGTACATCTACTTAAATCATCAATGAATGAAATGATGGAGATTGTTAATCTCCAAAAGCACAAGTTATCCTTGATGTTAGAGCACCTCTATATAAAGAACAACTCAAAACCTCAACCAATTTTGGAAGACCAATGCCAAATTATCAAACTCTGAACTAACTCTGAAGAAAGTGATTACTCAGAAAAGTCTACTACATTTAATCCACTCATTAACTGATCAAATGTGTAAAGTTTTTAATGAAACTTTGTACTAGGTTTCATCTAAAGGTTGCACACCTTCTAATGCTCAAAAGAGTCAGTACATCTTGAGATATGCTTCAAACAATGTACCTATGTCTGAAACTATACTTCTGTATAGTCGACTTTGACACCTACAACTTCTAATGCATGGTTCTCCTAAATTAGACCTTTTTTACTCAAATGCTTTTATCCACAAGTAGTTTACCTTTCAACTTAAAGAATGAGTGCTTATTTGTGTTGATATATTTAGGTAGTGATGTGTGTGAACACACTAGGACTGCTGGGGCACTTTTTTCCCTCTTTAGGAGGTTTTTTTCCCCCGGTTTGTATATACGCCTATTGCCCTAATGGGCTACTTATCTTTGTACATTCTCTAGTAATACATTCAGTATTGTGTGTTTGTGCTCCAAGCTTCTTCTTCTTCCTTGTGCTGTTTGCGTGCTTCCGCAGACGTCTAACTCCAACAATTGGTATCAGAGTAGGTCCTCGCTTCATCTAGGGCGCCATCGACACTCCTCCGTTTGCATTCTCAGAATCGTACGAATTTTGGTGAGCATACTCAGGGTGTTTCCGAGATCAAAACAACTTCGATTTGTGGTGCCAAAATCGTGATCTGAGCTCGTTTCGACCTAGGAATGCACTATTGCAGTGCTTGTGCAGGCTATTTTGTCTTTTTGTGCCGAAGGTATATACCTGTTTCTGTTCGCCAGTATAAGCGTCTCGAAGTCTACTACAGGTTTAGAAAAACTCGTTTGGGCAGTTCCATTCAACTTTTTGAGATACAGTCACTTTTCTGCATCAAGGTATTTTAGTCACCGGCCATGGCTGAAAGCAGTGATGTATTCCGTATGTTGGCTGTTGAGGATAAGTTGGATGGTACCAACTACCCATTATGGGCTTATATGATGCGACATGTATTGGTTGCAAAAGGACTGTGGAACATTGTGCAGGGTGTTGAAAGACGTCCTGTTACACCTGCAACTACAGGTACTGCAAATACAGGTGCTGGAGCTGATGAAGATGGTGTCGAAGATGATATTGTGCAGATTCTTGTTCGTGCTACTATTTTTGTTGCACCTACTATAGAGCAGATTTGTTGGGATGGCAAAGATGCCCAGGCACATGCATTGATAGCCTTGTCTGTCAAACGTGCCATTATTCCTCATATTCACTCTTGTAGAATAGCTAAGGATGCTTGGGATACACTCACCACATTGTACCAAGCTAGGAATGAGGCTCGTGTTGCTTACCTCCGAAACCAGTTGGAGAGTGAGCACATGAATGAAGGTGATTCTATGGACAGTTTCCTAACAAAGATCAAAGACTTGAAGGAACAATTGATTTCTGCTGAGGAGATTATACCAGATAGCTCACTTGTGCAGACCGTTTTGAATGGTCTTCCTGATTCATATCAGAGTTTTGCTTCTACTCTTTGGTTGATGATGAAAGGAAATCCAAATGCATTATCATTTGAGGAGTTAGTCTCTGTTCTGTTGCACGAAGATCAGTCGAGGCAAAATAGGTCCATTATGCGAGTTGCAGATCAAGCTTTCCTGGCTAGTCAAAAGGGCAAAGGAAAATGGAGCTCTTCAACTAGTAAGCAGAAATCTGCTAATTCTGCATATTCGAAGAAGGAAGATAAAGATGAGAAGAAATAAGAAAAGCAGAAATTGTTTTGTAAGTACTGTAAAGGGAATGATCATATCATAAAGAACTGTCCAAAACTGGTTGCTAAAGAGGCAAAGAAGAAAGAGGTTGGAATGGTTGTTGCAGAGGCCTCTACACCAAAAACAGAGTCTACAAATCTTGTGCAGGAAGAAGAATGGGCGTTTACTACTGTCTGCAGTTTTGACCCATCTTCTCATGAGTAGTGCATGTCTGCAGTAGACTCAGATGTTTGGTATTTTGAGAGTGGGGCGACCAAACATATTACCTCACAGCACAGTTTCTTCTCTTCACTCGAGCCTGCCCCTACAGGGAATACTGTTACATGCGCCAACAACTCCTCTTATCCTGTTATGGGAGTTGGTAAGATCATTTTGACTACTGCTGATGGTAGTTCTTTCACTTTGTGAGATGCTCTATTTGTGCCAGGGATCAAAAAGAACCTATTATCAGTTTCTGCATTAGCCAAGATTGGCTTGGTTGTGAAATTTGTTGATGACAGGTGTATAGTTCATGATCTGTCAAATGGTGATGTGATTATTGCTTCTGGCATTTTATGTCGTGGGCTATATAAGCTCATAGACTATGAAAGATCTGTAAATGATTTGGCATGTGCAGTAAATGATTCTCAGGCTATGTCAGATGCAAAGCTTTGGCATGCACACTTTGGTCATCTGAATTTTGCTAGTTTGCTACGCCTGCAGAAATCTGAAATGGTGTCCTCATTGCCCAAACTTGAGGCACCTGGAAAACATGTTTGTGAAGGCTGTATTTTGGGCAAAATGCAGCGTTCATCCTTTCCAAAAGATGGTTCAGTTTGGGCTACTCAGAAATTGCAGCTTGTACATAGTGATGTGTGTGGTCCTATGAAGACACCTTCTTTTGGAAATTACCTTTACTTCATGACTTCATTGATGATTTTTCCAGGCATGCATGGGTATATCCACTCAAAGCAAAGTCCAAAGTGTTCATGTGCTTCAAACAGTTTTTGGTTTTGGCTGAAAATCTGTCAGCATGTAAAATGGACACCCTCCATTTTGATCGAGGGGGGGAATATATGTCTTCTGATTTTAATGCATTTTTGGCTGAACGTGGGATAAAACACCAGTGTAGAGTGCCATATACACCTCAACAGAATGGAGTTGCTGAACGAAAGAACAGGTCACTCATGGAGATGGCGAGGTGTATGGTCAAGAGTCAGGCTTTACCTCATAGTTTCTGGCTTGAGGCTGTCATGTGTGCAGCATATGTACTGAACAGGTGTCCCACTAAAGCGCTGCACTCTATCACTCCATATGAGGCTTGGCATGACCGCAAGCCATCTGTTGCTCATCTGCATGTTTTTGGTTGTTTGGCATATGCACTAGTGCCTGAACAACATTGCAAAAAATTGGAGGATAAGGCAGTAAAATGTATTTTTGTTGGGTACGGTTCTGAAAGTAAAGGCTATCGTCTATATCATCCACAGACTAAACACATTCTGGTTAGCCGTGATGTTGTCTTTGTGGAAGATGCTATTCAACCATTGCTTTCATGTACTAAGGAGACATCTGTTAGCTCCAAAGACATGTATGATACTTTGATGCCTCTTTTTACAGGTGGATAGTCTAGTGCTGGTCCTAATGAGGCAACTTCTCAGCCTTTGCAGGTTTCATATGATGATGCAGATCATTCCATTTCTGATGCAGATTTACATGATGCACTTGTTGATGAGAGAGCTGATATTGAGCAGGCAAAAACTATGCCAAAATGGCTGGTGCAGACTTTGCGTGATAGCAAATTAGATGCACCTTTGTCATATCGTACTCGTTCAGGCTCTCATAGTGCCTCCTTTGCATCAGATTGCTATGCTATGGCTACGTCTAGTCTCTGTGATGAGAATGAGCCTCTTTCTTTTGATGAAGCACAGAATTCAGAAAATTGGATGGCTGCTATGCAATCTGAATATGATGCTATAATGAAGAATGGTACATGGTCTTTATGTGACTTGCCTCCTGGCAAGAAGGCCATTGGCACTAAGTGGGTATACAAGTTGAAGCGTAAACCTGATGGTACACTTGACAGGTATAAGGCTAGGCTTGTTGCAAAGGGTTATGCACAGGAAAGAGGCATTGCTTTTGATGAGACCTTTGCACCTACATGCCGTATGACTACTCTTCGGAGCATTTGTGCACTTGCAGCCCATCATGGTTGGAATGTACATCAGTTGGACATTAAAACAACATTTCTGAATGGTGACTTGCATGAAGAAGTGTATGTTTTTCAGCCCCGTGGCTTTGTGCAGAAAGGGCATGAAAACCAGGTGTGCAGGTTAAAGAAGGCGTTATATGGTTTAAAGCAAGCACCATGTGCTTGGTATGAGAAGATACATGCCTATCTGATTGCACATGGTTTTGAGAACAGTCCAACTGAAAGCACCTTATATGTTAAGCGTGCTAATGATGTGCTTCTGATCATTGTTGTCTATGTTGACGACATGTTGCTCACTGGTCCTATTGAGAAGCATATTGCTGATTTTAAGGCTGATTTGCATGCCTCATTTGAGATGTCTGATTTGGGGCATTTGCATCACTATTTGGGCATTCAGTTTATGCAAGTTGATGGTGGAATGGCTTTGTGTCAAACGAAATATATTGACACATTATTTCAGCGTTTTGGCCTTGAAGACTGTAAGCCTATTGCCACTCCTATGGAGACAGGTTTACGATTGAGTCTTCATGATGCTGGAGATGCATTTGATGCTGTTCTCTATCAGCAGGCTGTTGGATGCTTGATTTACTTATGCATTACTCGGCCAGATATTCAGTTTGCTGTCTCACAGATGAGTAGGTTTTTGCATTGCCCAGGAGTCACGCATGGGAAGGCGGTTAAGCGCATCTTTCGCTACTTGAGTGGTACTCGGCTACTTGGGTTGTTTTATCCCAAGGGGGGATCACTACCGCCAGATTTGCATGTTTTTCTAACTCAGATTGGGCTGGTTGCTATGACACTCGTGTGTCCACCAGTGGTTTTTGCTTCATGCTTGGTAGCTCATGTATATCTTGGTTGAGCAAGAAGCTGTCTACTGTGACCACTTCCAGTTGTGAGGCTGAGTATAGGGCAGCTTTCACAACGACTGTTGAGTGTGTGTGGCTCAGACGCCTTATGGCTGATTTGGGTGTTGGTCAATCTTCTGCCACCACCAGCTTCACTGACAGTCAGAGCGCATTGGCAGTTGCGAGGAACCCTGTGTTCCATGCTCGCACTAAGCACATTGAGGTGCATTATCACTATGTCAGGGAGAGGTTCTTTGCTGCTGAGATCAGCTTGGCATATGTGCCCACGCAAGAGAACATTGCAGACCTTTTCACGGAGGCTCTGCTTAGGGAGAAGTTTGAAGCTTTCCGCACAGCTTTGGGCTTACTTCCTTTTGTGGAGTGATTTCCACATAGCTTGGCACTTCCTTATACATGAGTGCCAGCTCCTTGTTCACCGCATCACTCCCAGGGGGGATTTGTTGATATATTTAGGTAGTGATGTGTGTGGACACACTAGGACCACCGAGGCACTTTTTTCCCTCTTTAGGAGGTTTTTTTCCCCCAGCTTGTATATACGCCTATTGCCCTAATGGGCTACTTATCTTTGTACATTCTCTAGTAACACATTCAATATTGTGTGTTTGTGCTCCAAGCTTCTACTTCTTCCTTGTGCTGTTCGCGTGCTTCCGCAGACGTCTAACTCCAACAATTTGCTAAAAACATTACACTGTGGAGGGAGATTTGATCAAAACATTGACCACCGAGATTGCACCTGTTTCTATCTTCACTTCTTCACTTTTCACATATAGATGTTCCTACTCCCAATTCTCTCATCCTGATTACAGTTAAACTCTCAAAACTTGTACATAGGTCACTCAACTATAGAATTAGACTTATAGAAAAGCATTCATCAAGAAGATAAACATAGACAGAGCACTGAGCAAAAGATCGAGGTGCAACTTTGTTCTATTCAAAGAAATTTTACATATGAGAGATACATCAAGTTCTTCTCACTTTCAAAAGTCTCTAATGACTTCTAATTCTTGTCATACATCATCTCCACTACATTTATTATATCTATATCAAGTATATATAGATGTTTACATCGCAACTGATCAAGGATATAGAGTTTTTATGAACTAATTACAAGATTAGTGTACACGTATATACAATTCTTCAACTTTTGACCATGCACTAAACTTCAAGCCTCATATGTTGATCTTTGCTTCATTATTTGACTTTAAACTTTGTCCTAATCATCAATTGTTGATTTTCTTGAACCAAAAATGTTGGAAATTCAATAGGCCCATTACTAATACCACAGGTCCATGTTCCATAGGTCCAGGATCTACAACACAGATTGCACCAATCTTCCAATATTGACAAAACATGAACATACCACACTTAGTCGTAGAAATGATGAGACAAAGATAGAGAAAGATTAGACACCATGTGTAAAGTGTTACGTAAGTCACTGCTTACTCACACTATCATATATAAAAATGTCAATTTACAATGTGGGAGCAAAACTCAACCACTTTATGTGAACAAAATTGATAGAAGAGTGTATATACAAATGTAACACTAATATTCATATGTATGGACAAAAATCTGAATATATATGAGATGTGTGACTTAATAGGTTGTAGAAGAGTGAATATGAGTGACAGAAAGAGGAAGGATCAGTCTAAAACTGATAATCAGCAAACCCTCATCTAGCTTTAGGCTATGGAAGACCCTAAGTCCGACACGTGTGTGAAAAGATCACATACTTACAAAAGTAGCAAAGAATGCTAACAAGTTTGCTGCCAGAAATCTTCAAACTCATATGAACATACCTTCTCGAACACCTCATCAAATATGCATAAAGCATACATGTACTCATTCTCTTGTACCTATGTTGAATAGGACTCCTCCTGATATGGATGCCATTGCCTCCATAAACTCCAAGTAGTACCTGTGCACATAAAGAGAATATGTACTTGAATTCTTAACATAAGATGTAAATCTTATGTTAACCACCATCCAATGTCTTTGACGTAACCTGAAATCTTCATGTAGAAGACAATCTTCAAATACATTATGTAGATGGCTGATCCACACCACCAAGCTGCTGATAGGAAAGTCCTCTCCATAAGCAAGAGTGTGAGCACACTCTTCTTCTCCAAAAAGAACTCCATAGCCGCTCGTCAACATGCTCCTAGAGTGCGCCATGGCTACCCCATGCGTGCTAGAAGAGCACCACCTCTAATGAGTGACTAAGCTCCAAAGCTTGTGTTGCAGAAGGTGTAGGATAAATAAACAATAAGCCATGCTCTACTTATATAGCTTTGTGATCACCTCAAAAGCACATATGAAAAAACACAACTCTTAAAGATAAAAGCAATCGTTATGCGATACATCAAGAAAAAAGAACTCCGTCACGATCGCATCATCCAATGAGAAAACCTAAAAAAATAATTTGTGTTTTGCTTTGCGCTACCAGTTGCCGCTGATGGGTTTTGAACCCAGAACCTTGCTTTAAGAGGCTAATGATCTAGCCATGGTGCCCAACACCGATTCCTGTAGAAGGAGAGTGAAACAGAAGCTATACATTCTATACACTGTGAGCAAACTTGATCAACAGACAATGTATCCATGTGATATTGCTTCCAATAATCCCCCCTAGAATATCATATCGGTACAATCTGAACTGGATATACAAACTTCATTGATCTACAAACTATCACAATCTACAAACTATCATAAGCTACAAACTATCATAAGCTTCAAGCTTGTATTCCCGAAATTGACCTTCAAACCTTTTCTTCAAAAGTCTTCTTCAAAATTGAATTTAACTTTCCTTCGAATTTCAAAAACCTGAACTTGCTGAGTATGAACCATATTACTTCTCAAACATACCTCTCTAAAATATCAAGCTTCTCTTCAATAGAACTCTGGAACCTTCTCCTGAACAAGAACATCCCAACAGGGACTTTCTCCAGACATTCTCCTTCTTCCTTCTTCTTTCAAAGCTGGAACATAAAGAGAACATGAGAAAGGAAATAAAGGAATACCTAAAATAGGAATACCTATAGATATGACTTTGCATTCTTCCACATATGGCTGAAAATAAGTCTTCATGTTTCATCACCCTTAACACTAGTATGCAGAATTCTTAAAATATATCAGACTTTATGAAATTTGGAACGTCTTCCTTCTTTCAATAAATTTGATCTTCAGTGATCAATACCTGTATTTCAAACAAAAATCTCTGAACCCTTTTTATTAGCACGCTACACATGCCAATAGCTTCTCCTGTCATTCCTCAGCTTCCCAAATTATAGAATAAGGTTAGCTGATCTATCATAAAAACCTTATTGAAAGCATTTTGGGATTCATAACCTTTTGCAATATAACAAGAATCTTCTTCTATTCCTCTGTAACACAAATATGATAGAATCTAAATCTTTGACTTACTTCCTCCAATGCTAAGAATCTTCACAAACAAAGGAAGACAACTGACTCATACATACTCAAGATCTTCAAGATCTCTCCAACAAAATACCTGTATAGAATCTGCTCTCATCAAACATTCATCAACAAAATACCTGTATAGAATCTGCTCTCATCATGTTTTATCATCTCCTCATATCTCTGAAAAACTCTACTTCAAATGTGACTGATAGAATGAATTCACCAACTTTTTGGCTGAATGCTGAATTACCTTTCTAGAGTTACCTCTCTAGATCCCAAATGTGAGCAAAAACTTCCAACCAACTTACAACAAAAGATTGGCTGAAAACAAAACTCATTCCATCTCCAACAATCTTCCAATATTGACAAAACATGAACATACCACACTTAATCGTACAAATGATGAGACAAAGATAGAGAAAGATTAGACACCATGTGTAAAGTGTTACGTAAGCCACTGCTTACTCACACTATCATATATACAAATGTCAATTTACAATGTGGGAGCAAAACCCAACCACTCTATGTGAACAGAAATAGATGGAAGAGTGTATATACAAATGTAACAAGAATATTTAGATGTATGGACAAAAATCTGAATATATATGAGATGTGTGACCTAATAGGTTGTAGAAGAGTGAATATGAGTGATAGAAAGAGGAAGGATCAGTCTAAAACTGATAATTAGCAAACCCTCATCTAACTTTCGGCTATGGAAGACCCTAAGTCAGACACGTGTGTGAAAAGATCACATACTTACAAAAGGAGCAAAGAATGCTAACAAGTTTTCTGCTAGAAATCTTCAAACGCATATGAACATACCTTCTTGAACACCTCATCAAATATGCATAAAGCATACATGTACTGATTCTCTTGTACCTATGTTGAATAGGACTCGTCCTAATATGGATGCCACTACCTCCATAAACTCCAAGTAGTACCTGTGTACATAAAGAGAATATGTACCTGAATTCTTAACATAAGATGTAAATCTTATGTTAAGCACCATCCAATGTCTTTGAAGTAACCCGAAATCTTCATGTAGAAGATAATCTTCAAATACATTATGTAGATGGCTAATCCACACCACCAAGCTACTGATAGGAAAGTCCTCTGAATAAGCAAGAGTGTGAGCACACTCTTCTTCTCCAACAAGAACTCCATAGCCACTCCTCAACATGCTTCTAGAGTGCACCATGCCTGCCCCATGTGTGCTAGAAGAGCACCACCTCTAATGAGGGACCAAGCTCCAAAGCTTGTGTTGCAAAAGGTGTAGGATAAATAAACAATAAGCCATGCTCTTCTTATATAGCTTTGTGATCACCTCAAAAGCACACATGAAAAAACACAACTCTTAAAGCTAAAAGGGATCGTTATGCGATACATCAAGAAAAAAGAACTCCGTTGCGATCACATCATCCAATGAGAAAAGCTAAAAAAATAATTCGCGTTTTGCTTCGCACTGCCAACTGCTGCTTACGGGTTTTGAACCTGGAATCTTGCTTTAGGAGGCTAATGATCTAGCCATGGCGCCTAGAGCGGATTCCTGTAAAAGGAGAGTAAAACAGAAGCTATACATGCTATACACTATGAGCAAACTTGATCAATAGACAATGTATGCATATGATTTTGCTTCCAAGAAATAGCTCCCCCTCAATCATCAATTGTGATTTTCTCCATCTTCTTTATACGTGCCATGTCTTTGAACCTTTGCAACTTAGGTACATCCAAGCTTTTGGTTAACATATCTGCAATCTAATCTTTTGTAGAAGTATGTATGACTTAGATCTCTTTATCAATCACCTTCTCTCTCAAGAAATGATATTGAATCTCAATATGTTTAGTGTTGGCATGAAAAACATGATTAGCAGCAAGATACAATAAACTCATATTATCTCCATGAATAGTGGGTGTACTCTGAGGATGTCAAAAGTCTTCATGAGAGTCTTCAACCAAATAGCCTCCTTTGCAGCTTCAACCATACCTTTTTATTGTGCTTCTGTGGATGAGAAAGTAACTATATGTTGCTTCTTAGAACACCAAGATATTAACTTATCTCCCACATAACATAGATACCCATAGGTTGACCTCCTATCATCAGGATTACCTGCCCAATCTATATCACTATATATCTTGATGTTTGTATCTGATGTGAATCCATAATACAAACCTTCTTTGAGTGTACCCTTAATGTATCTTAGCACCCTTTTTCCTACAACCCAATGCTCTTTCATAGGACAAAGCATGAATTGAGACAACACTCCAACTGCATATGAAAAATCAAGCCTAGTTAATGTAGCATAGATTAAACTACCAACCAGACTTTGATATGGTTTCAAGCTGCGTTCACCATATAAGCATAATCTTTAGTGGTAAAAAATGAAGTATCATAGCCATACCTTGTAGGTTGCCATTTGTGCCTTGATGATCTTTTGAGTTCTCCACTTCTTGAAGTTTCTGGTTCATCACATTCAGGATCAAACCTTGGCATTTCTTCAACTTCAACTGATGCTTCATTGTTCTCTTCTTCATCAAATATTTGAACCTTTGATTTACCTTTCTTCTGGTTCAATGTTTCTTCACCTGCATTAATGTTAATTGTACTTGCATACCAAGGACCTTGCTCATTGAATGTAACATATTTTGACATAAGAAATTGCTTTGTGGATGGACTCCACAACCTATAACCCATCTAATTATCATAATAACCAATGAACACATACTTTTTAGCTTTAGGTTCCAAGTTATGCCTCAACTGAGATGGCACATATGCAAAAGCCAAACATCCAAACAGTTTGCAATGATCTAAGGTAGGTCTGTTACCCCACCATGCCTCATAAGGTGCCATACCCTACAAAGCTTTACATGGTAGCCTATTAATCAAATATGTGGCTGTATTTATAGCTTTAGCCCACAAATAATCAGGGAAATTTTTCTCCTTCATCATTGATCTTGCAAACTCAACAGGAGTTCTATTTCTCCTTTCTACCACACCATTTTGTTGAGGAGATTACCTACAAGTAACTTCCCTTTTTATACCTACATTCCACAAGGAATCACTCAACTCATTAGAAAAATACTCTCCCCCTCCATCTACCCTTAGTCTCTTCAATTTTTGCCCTGAGATTCTCTTTGCATACACATGATAATGTTTAAATGTATTGAACACCTCTGATTTACCTTTGATCACATATACGGTAATCCACATGGTAGCATCATCAACATAAATTACATAGTATCTTGAACCATTAATGCTAAAGTCCTTTGATGGTCCCCACACATCTGTATGCACCAATTCAAGCTTCTATGAATACATGAAACCATGATTATTATATGATTTGACCAACATTGCCTTGAATCTTCAATGTGAATAGCCTTCCTTCTTTCTTTCCTTAAACATTTTGTTTATACCCATTGCTAGCGTCTTCCACAAAAACTCCATTATTAGTGAACCTTACTTCATAACCTTTCTCTACAATTTGCCCTACACTTGTCAGATTCTTTGGAATTGTAGGAACATACAAAACCTTATTTAAAAGAGTGCTTCCATCCTTGGCCTTTACTGATCCAATGGACTTCACATTACGCTTTGTGTTATCACCTGTTTGATCTACATGATTACTCACCTTATTCTCCAAATCAGTCATTAAGGCTATATTTCCACTCAAATGATTGCTACACCCTTAGTCAATGTAGAAGAATCTTTGATCTTCACTTTGTCTTTCACAAGTTGCATTCATAATTAAGGTTGAATCCTCCTTCTGATCGGAAGCATAGTTGTACTAGGTATTATTGTAGGATTGACTTTGGAAGCCTCTTCCTACATTTCTTCCAAAGAAACCTCTACTACCTCTACCTCTGAAATTACCTCTCTGATTTCTATTAGCTCTTCCTCTTGAATTAAAATTTTGATTGTATCCTCCATCATTTTGATTATTATGCCAACATTCATGAGCTAAATTATTAGTCTTACCACAAATCTAGCAAGCTTTGACACCATCTTTATTGCTTCTACCTCTTCCTCTTCCTTTGCCACCACCTCTTCCTCTTAGGAAGTTAGCTTGGCTAGTTGTACCTTCATCTTCATTCAATTGGTGCTTGCCTTTGTTAATCTTCTTCTTGTCCTTTGAATACATTGCTTGACCTGTAATTTTTTCAACATCACCTTTGACATCCTACTCAAAGCTTAGCATATGTCATAGTAATTGATTCAAATCAGGAGTCAAATGATCTAGTGACATTTCAGTGGATAGAATGAAAGGCTTCCACTTCTCATCTCCTCTCAAACCTGTGAGAATTTTTCTTAACAATTTATCCTCTTCGATATCTTCACCAAATGCTCCTAATGCATCTGCAATATCCATCCTTGCTACATAATCAGAAATGGATTGAGAAGCCTTCTTCTTGAATGTGGTGAACTCTGCCCATAAAGATGCCTTCATTGACTTTGTAGTGTTTTGAAAATGCTCCTCCAAAGCATTCCATATGTCACTTGCACTTTCAAGTCCTCTAATGTGAGGTAGCAAGTAATCATTGACTCCCATGTAAATGATGCTCCTTGTTTGAGCATCGTTCTTCATCCATATCTTCAAATCTGAAAGCTCTTCCCTAGTTGGAACACAAGGATCCCTAAATTTTGGTTTCTCTTCTTCACATGTGATGTATCCTATCAAATATTTGCTCATAAGATGAGCTTCTATCCTCATTGACCAAGTAGGATAGTTTTCTCTATCCAATTTATCTATTTGAAGAGAATCTCCCATCCTTTCTTCACCTATGCAATAAATTCTTCAAGCTTTGTGAATAATGAATGTACCTTTACTTTGAATGTAGTTTCCTTTTCACCTTCTTGATAGCTTGGGGCCTCCTTCTCTAGATTTCACTTCAAACTTTCACCTTTTGAATCTTCAAAGGTTGATTTTTGTATAACTACAATAGTTGGGGTCCTCCTTTCTTCAATTCTGATGACTCTTGCTTTGATACCACTAATTGGAGAGTTTTAATTTCCAATAGAACAAGTTATCCTTGATGTTAGAGCACCTCTATATCAAGAACAAATCAAAACCTCAACCAATTTTGGAAGACCAATGCCAAATTATCAAACTTTGAACTAACTGTGAAGAAAGTGATTACTCAGAAAAGTTTCCTACACTTAATCCACTCATTGAATGATCAAATGTGTAAAGTTTTTAATGAAACTTTGAACACGGTGTTGCCTAAAGGTTTTGCACCTTCAAGTTAAAAGGTCTCAAAAGATTTAGTAGATCTTGAGATATGCTTCAAACAATGTACCTATGTCTAAAACTATACTTTTGTATAGTCGACTTTGAAACCTCCAACTTCTAATGCATGGTTCTCCCAAACTAAACCCCATTTATTCAAATGCTTTTAGCCACAAGTAGCTTACCTTTCAACTTAAAGAATGAGTGCACTTGCTCAAAACTTCACTGTGGAGGGAGATATGATCAAAACATTGACCATCGGGATTGCTCCTGTTTCTATCTTCACTTCTTCACTTTACACATATAGATGTTCCTACTCACAATTCTCTCAGTGTGATTACAATTAAACTCTGAAGACTTGTATAGAGGTCACTCAACTATAGAATTAGACTTGTACAAAAGTGTTCATGAAGAAGTTAAACACAGAAGGAGCACTGAGCAAAAGTTCGAGGTGCAACTTTCTTCTATTCAGAGAACTTTTATGAGAGATACATCAAGTTCTTCTCACTTTCAAAACTCTCTAAAGACTTCTAATTATTTTCATACATCATCTCCACTACACATAGTATATCTATATCAAGTATATATAGATGTTTACATCCCGAATCATCAAGGATATAGAGTTTTTATGAACTAATTACAAGATTAGTGTACATGCATATACAAGTCTTCAACTTCTAAGCATGCACTAAACTTCAAGCCTCATATGCTGATCTTTGCTTCATTCTTTGACTTCAAAATTTGTCCTAATAAAAAACTGTTGATTGTCTTGAACCAACATGAGACACAGTACCTTGATCATGAAATTGAAGGGTCCTTGCTTGGTCCCCACACATTTGTGTGGACAAGTTTCAAATAGTCCTCATGCATATAACCTTTCTTTGTAAAGGGTAACCTGTGTGATTTACCAAACTAACAAGCACCACATTTATAGATCATATGTTGCTTGGATACATTAGGTATCCCAAGCACACATTGATCTCTACAAATTCGTTTCAAGTTTCTCTCACCAATTTGCCCTAATCTTTTATGCCAAATCTCTAACTCAGACAATGTTTGATCCTTGTAATTATAAAGTGCAACGTTTCTAGTGTCCTCAAGCTCAAATGTAAATAGTCTACCTATTTCTTCTCCCTTAGCAATTATCTTTTGGGGATCCTCCACAAACGCTCCATATTTGTTGAACCTAACCTGCAAACCCATTTCCACTATGTGTCCAACACTCATCAAATTCTTGGTGATAGTAGGTACATAAAGAACCCTACTCAACAGATTTCTATTCCCATCAAAAGTTTTGACATTCCCTACCTTGACCACTAAATGCTTGGTGTCATCACCTATCTACACTTGGTGCTTTCCCTTGGGTTCCTCAAGATCAGAACGAAGAGCTACATTTCCTCCTACATGGTTTGAACAACCTGAGTCAATATAGAACAGGTGCTCATCATTCATACCTTGTTTTGAAGTCATATTCATAATGAGAAGAGAATCTTCTTGATCCTCTGTATAATTGTTGAAATCTTTTCTTGATTTGTATCCTCCTTGATAATTGTTGTTGTAGTTGTTGTTGTAGCCATGGTTGTCACCTTGATTATGGTTGAATCTTCCTCTTGATTGTGAGTAGCGACCTCTTTGAATCCTCTTCCTCTCTGATTCTTGAAGTTCCTATAGCACTCATCTGTTGTGTGATTAGACAGTCCACATATATTGCATGGGGAAGAGTTGAAAGGTCTCCCCCTACCTTGCTTACCTCCTCTGCCCCTTCCTCTTGAGTTCTTGCCTCTCCCTACATAGTTAGCTTGAGAAGTAGTGCCTTCATCTTCAATTTTTTTGCTCTTTCCTTTATCTTTCCTCTTTCCTTTATCTGTGTATAGAGCAGAAGAATTACTAACTCTTGATGGTTCTCCAATTTTTTGAGCTTGGCTTCATGAGTAAAGAGTTGGCCTATGAGAGTGGTAAGATCTGGGATTTGCATGTCCATGTAAAGGTCCATAGTAGTTGTGAAAGCTTCCCACTTATCATCTGCCTTGATGCCATTGATTATCTACCTCACTATTTGCTTTGTTCAATCTCCTCTCCTATGCTTGCCAATTGATCAGCCACATCTTTAACCTTGGTCACATACTCTGAAACATTCTGCTTGGGTTGCTTCCTTCGAGTGGTAAACTCAATCCACAATTGATTTTTTCTAGCTCGTGTTGGAAGAAAAATATGAAGATAATGTATCCCAAGTTTCTTGGAAAGTTTTACAATTCCTAATGTGTGGAAGAAGGAAGTTAGAGATAGAGTTAAGTAGATATGACCTTGCTAAAGCATCTTTGGCAAACCATGATTCTTTCAAGCTCCTCTCTTCTAGGTTGTCCTTTGCTTCTGAAAATGGGCATCTCCTCATCTCTTGATATGTATCCATAGAGGATCCTTCCTTGTAGATAGGTCTTCATCCTCAAGGACCATGCTGGATAGTTGTTCCTATCCAATTTATCAATAAATGAAGAGAAACCATCTCCCATTTTACCTTAAATTGCTCTGATACCATTGTTAGAAGAGATGGATGGATACCTCAAGGAAGTGAGGTGGTACTACCAAAACCTGTTTTGTACCTACCCTATTTCACTTCAGGGTTATGGAGTAGGCCCCTTTAGCTTGAAAATGACACCAAAAAAGTACCTATGTACTTTGGAGATGATTCTTGAAACAATTGAATCAAAATAAATTAGTTCACAAATAGCTAGTCACTCAAAACTTGCTATTTTGGTCTTGACACCTATTGGATCTTTTGCTCAATGCTCATAGTACAGTAGCAATTGATAAAATTCCTTTTGGGGGAATCAAAATAGCTTAGATAGCTAATGATTACAATTGGAATCACTTACAATGATAAACCATACTCTGAGAAATCAATTTAACAATTGGATGCTTACCCTCGACTTTTTAGGGACAGAGCAGTAATTGACCAGAGAACACTTTGAGGTGGATTTCTCCTAATTGGCTGAAGCAAATGTAATGAAAATTTGAAAGCATAACTTAGGCTTTGCTGGTCCCAACAAGCTATAGATCCTGCAAAATGGTTGAGAAATCACTGAGATATGGTCATGCAAAGTTCAGTGTTGTGAGTGGACATAATAGAGAAATCAATAGAGATGATTAATGAAGTGTATGCATTATAACACATGATTATACATAATCAATGGCATTGAAATGATGCACAATGAAGGTAGTCTAAGTGAGCTATGGTGTAAGTAAGTTAGCTTCTACAAATGATCAGAAAAGAACTATCAATAAGGCCACCTTGGACCACGTGTTTTACAAGTCCTTTTATAAATATTTTTCTTCAAATTTGAATTTGAAATTCAAACAAGGTTCCACCTAAAAGTGCTCCTCCACGTTAGGAGTTATTCCTTCAACTCAAATTCATAGCTCTTTGTTCTTCCTAACTCTACGAGATTGGCTTTACAAGAATTCTTCAAGTAAAACAATTTTTACAGTGGTTAATGATCAAGCAATTACAAGCTAAGGTTCTCATGCTTCACAAAATAGTTGCACATATTTTCTTCCATGCCTAGCCAAGTGTGATGTCTTGGACATTTGCACCAACAGTTCCCAGATTTTATCCCAAACAAGTCTAAACCCCTATGCTACCTACTCTAGATGAGCTTCCCAACCTTCCTTTTTCTTGTATGACTTCGTGAAAGATATTGTTGCACGTATCGGTCAACTACTGGCCTCAAGGGAGGATGTTGGGGCTTCATCTACAAAGGAGTGAAGTATTCCTTCAATGCTCGATGGCACCTACAAATCTACATCGAGACTGATCTCAACAAAGCCCTCTCCTTGAAGATTTCCATAGACTTAGGGGATGGGAAAGTCTGGGAGTAGGAAATCACTTAAAATTTTTTTCCAAATGTGTGTTTTCACTGTGGTCTTCAAGGACACATGATTAAAGAGTGTTGTAAAAAACACAACACCTAAAAACAAGTAGAACAAAGAAGCCACCAAAGAAGATAAGATAAGTACTAGAGAACAAGCTTGTCTGCCTATCATTGAAGGAAGAGAAAGAGGTATTAGAGACAAACTCAAAAGGGTTCATAGAAGTCAGAGGTAGAAGGAAAAGAAGCCCTTGGGGGTCCTCTAAGAGGAATAATATGGTTGTAGCTCCTCTAAATAACTTGTACTACAACCTCAAAAGGAAGATCAATGATTTGGAATTTCAAGGAGGAAATCTCTATGAAGTAGACACCAAAGGTAAAACCTTGGACATTGCCACCAACAAAGAAGAGTAACCAAGATGGCTATACCACTAGTAAAGAAGATGGTTTCACTATCAACAATGAAGACAACTCAAATAGTAATACGCACCTAAGGGACTTGAAAAAAAACTAATTACCCTTTGGTCAGGGAAAAGGAGGGGGAGATAATCTGCTGCCTGACAAACGGTATTTTTTTTTTATGATTTTACCCGAAGGGAACGTGTATACCTTTAGGTGCTATGCTGATACCGTTTACTTAATGCTACTTCACAGACATGTCTATTTCACCGAGTTTTTCTCCGAGACAGCACCCAGATCGTTACGCCTTTCATGCGGGTCGAAACTTACCCGACAAGGAATTTTGCCCCCTTAAGGGTAAGATATGTGGTCATGACTCCTCATTTTTGAGGAAAAAAGACAAACCCAAGAAGAAAAAAGACAAGGTCCCTTTTTGCAAAGAGGGTAACCATCAATAATGATTATCATATCATTTAACATGAGGGGGTTGATTGATCCCTCAAGAGTGGCTATTATTGGCCAATAGTTTTGGGATGCCTAAACTTGAATTTCATCTGTATTCAATAGATTTCTATCGATGGAGAGGACCTTCAAAAATGACTCAAACGCATCTCTTCGACACATATCTCAATTACCACTTCACATCCTAGAGGGACCGATGACACAATTATTGGAATTAATAACTTTGGGTTTGGTAGATTAGTCAACTCCTACAAGGATGAAAAACATCGTTGGATCATTGCCTCCTCTAGGGGGCCCCTCTAGTTCATGGTGGTCTCTATGTATGCCCCAAACAAGGGATCAAAGAGAATTGACACCTTGATCTTTTTGAACTCACTTTCCCACAATGTGATGCGTTGTAGGGACATGGTGGAAGACCCTTCGGATCTGTGGGACAACAAGGGGCATACCATTTTTAAGAGAAAGTTATTTGGGACAAAATCAAGCTCCACTTGGACCAAGTGGAGATTAAAGATACGAATGGCTTCTCTTGGTTGAACCTCCAATCTCAGGATGACTGGAGGAAAGCAAGACTCAATAGAAGTTATATTGCGCAAAACACTATCCATTAGTGGGGTCAACGCGACATCTCCCAACACACTGACGTCCCCATAGCAGAGCACTACCCTTTTATTCTCATTTCCAAAAAGATTTCCAAACTTAAGAAAGCACCTTGGTTTCATTCTTTGCTGATGTCTTTCTCCCTTCCCTCTATCCATCAAGAAATTATCTTGGTTTGGAACTTGGCGTTTGCAAATGGTGCCTCATTGGTAAAAAGTTGGAGGGCTCTAGTTCAGAAGACTCATCAAAATCTATTCAGGACTCACAAGATGCTTTGCAATGTTTGGTAGAGGTAGAGAGAGAAGCTCTATCGGAGGCTCTGGCATCTTGAAGAGGAAGTGAACAAAGGGAACTACCAATACTAAATGGGACTACCAAAAATCAGAGGCATGCTGAGAAATTCAAAGGAAAAACCTACAAGTATACTTTATAGATTGGTGGGTAGGTAAGACCGAGAAACCAACTAAAGAGATGTGTGGCATCCTCAAGAGGAAGCAAAAAAGAGACTCTATTCCCCTCTTGATTTGTTGTAATGGGATCGAATGCAAAATGGAAGAAGAAAATAGTGCTATTATGGTCGACCACTTCACTCAACTCCTGGGGGTTTTGACACCCCTTTCTCCCCTTAGGAAGATTGCATGGCAACCATCTTGAGATTCTCTTCCTCACGAATATGGAATAATTTGAAATCTCTACTTGAAGCACCCATTTCAGATAATGGGATTCTCCAAGTTATCGATATGTTCCCCAACGCGAAAAGCGTGTGACCTAATGGCCTCACAAATGAGTTTTTCAAGTCGTTTAGACAAGCAATGGCCACTCTGTTGTGCTTGGTTTGGCAAGAAGCATTGGCTTTCAGTGCGCTTCCCAAATGCCTAAACAATGCTATCATCAAGCTTATTCATAAGAAAGGTAACAAGAAGAGGATTGAAAACTCACGCCAGATCATGATGCTTCAAACAGGGTACAAGATTCTTGCAAAAGTAATTGCCAAGAGAATTTCTTACCACTTAAAGAGGTGGCTTAGTGAGGAAAAAAAATGATTCATGAAGGGTAGATCAATACTAAAAGCTATTATTGACATTTGGGAAGCTCTCGATTTTGTTGGAGTCAGAGCAAGATATGGTATTCCTTAAAATTGACTTTGACAAAGTCTACAATGGGCTAGAATGGGACGTTATTCTTCAATCTCTTAAAGATCTTGATTGTAATAAAAAATTCACTAAGATGATCACTACATTGCTAGGAAATGCATCAATGCAAATAAATATCAATGATTAGTTATCAATGGCTATCAAATAAAAATGCTCTATTAGGCAAGGGTGCATATTGGCGCCTTTGTTTTTTGCTATTTACATGGAGGGGCTCATCACATGGAAATGGGCCATATCAAAGGTCTCTCTCTACCTCTCAACCATGTCTAGATGATCATGAGGCTCTTTGCAAATGAAATGAACACATTTGTGCATAATGATTTGACCAGCATTGAAACCTTTTGGGGGTGCCTTGACACATTCTGTGTGGGGTCGAGCTCCAAAATTAACCGCTAAAAAACTACTTTGAGGGCCATCATTGGACCCCCACCCCAACTACAAGTTGACCATGATTTCCAAATCCTAGGGGTCTGGTCTTCCACCTACTTGGTATTCCTATGGGCTTTGGTGTCTCGATGGAGCAATGTTGGAATTGGGTCCTTTCCAAACTTGACAACAAGTCAACATATTGGAAGGGCATGAAAATCAACCTACCAGGGCATGCCATGGTAATTAATACCTTCCAAGTCTCCTCGACCATCTACTTCCTCTCCTCTTGGAGACCGAAGGATCAAGAGCTTAGCACATTGGAAAGAATTTGCAAAAACTTTCTTTGGACGGAGGACCACAAGAGAAGGGGGGTTCTCAAAATTAAATGGTATACTTGCATCAACCAAAAGGATTGTGGGGGTCTGGGCATTTTGGATATTGAAGGCATGGCTGACAAGTTAGTAGCAAAATAGATCATCAAGGCTTGGTGCAACTATGAGATCTCTTAGGCCAAGCTCATTTTCAAGAATACGAATGTGATTACACTGGTGGGCCTGCTTGGTTGGAAGGACCTAGACCTCTTTAAACCTTTATTCTCAACAATTCCGATATCCCCTAAAGGCTCAATCTTGTGTGCTCCATATGGAAGAGTTAAAAAAAATTTAAAAAATCTCTCAGAATTAGAGAAGACTCAAAATGGCAGTCGATATTAGAAAAAATGACTCAATCTAGTTTTTGATCACGAGCATCAGGGGTGTGGCTTCCTGGAACCTCCAGAATGCTAAGGAGCTTTGGAAGAAGGGTTTCAGACATTGGAAACACCTCTAGAAATAGGAAATTGGTGAGCCCATTAGCTTTGAGGACATATACCATAAAATAAGAATGAACTACAAAGAATGGACTCTCCTTCAAAGCAGATGCCTAGATTGGGAATGATAAAAAACCTACCTCCTTATTGGACCAAATCCTTTGTGCCATGAGGGTCTTATTTAGCACAATGGCAATTGCTTGTCCAAAATTCCTAGAATCAAGCTGAACACAGACTATCATATCATGCTTAACAAGAAGTGGTGCCTGACTTAGACAAGGTTGTGTTGGAATTTGAAGTTCATGTCCATCTGGCATCCCCTCATCGAGATCATCATGTGGCAAATTCTCCATCGTGGTATCTAGACCAATATAAAGGCTAGCAAAATCTCTAGTGCTCCTTTGTGGTGCGAGCACTGCCCCCATAGCATTGAGGATCTAGGTCACATTTTCTTTGTGTGCCTCAAGTCTCTCCTGCTCTGTCGGACCCTTGGGTATATATTCAGACTATAAGATCAAATCACTTGGAAGCAAGTGCTTTTGGGTGTAGCGATTGGCTTCTCATTGGCATTGTGGAATGCCATATGAGGGGAAAACCTCTAGAAAGATTTGGAGGGAGCGGTGTCTCTATGATTTTGGACATCCTCCTAAAGACTAGTCAATCAAGAAGTCTGTATTCCTCTCGGCAAAAGAACCTCCAAGTGCAAGAGGTCCCCACCCTTTAGGCATCATAAAGTGTTTCTCATCGAGGACAACAATCTTAAACCCATGTGAGCCCTACCTGAGGGGGACAAGAGGGCTATTAACCTCCTTTTTAACACCCTCTAGATTCACAAGATTTTCTCCTCCTTTGAGGGATTTCGAGGGTCCCAAGGGCACTAGTCCCATTCACTTGTAACTTGTAACGTGCTCTTTTTTTAATTAAAGTTCGTGAGAGTAGGCCAAGGTGGAACTTCCTTTTTGGAAAGAAAAGGGTCTTTTACAAGGAATGAAATATGCTTGTTTACTAAACCTATAAAAAATTGTTCAAATCATATTATGGGATGAATTTGTAGGAAGACCAATAATAAAATCCATAGAAATTTGTTCCCATGGTCCATTAGGTATGGGAAGTGGCATTAATAATCCAAATGCTTTACCATGATGTCGTTTCACACATTGACAGAGAATGCAATGGGAAAATACTATGCAATATCATTTTGCATATTTGGCCAAAAGAATAATTCTTTATAGGTAGAAATAGTACTTTGTATGCCCCTATTACCCATATATGGTGGTTCATGCATCTCTTTCATAAAAAATTATTTGAAAACTTGTGTGATGCATAACTTGTGTTGGAAATACAAGAATCGATTATGGCAAGTGTAGTGATTCTCATTAGATGGTGTAGAATTATTGAAAGTAGTCCATGTTTGTGAAAAATACAAATCAGATGCATAGGTAGGAATCATGTCATGAAATGAATGAATATGAATAGTATAAATATTATTGATTGAAACAATATTTGTTTGTGGGTATGGGAATAGACTAAGGGCATTGGCTACAACATTAGCTTTGCCGAATTGATACTGAATTATAGGCTAAAAATTTTGTATGAATGAAGACCATTTAATGTGTCTTTTGAAAACCAATGGTTGATTTAATGAATGCTTAATAGCTTGTTGTGTTTTGATTAGATCTTCATAACCATAAGGTAATGTTTCCAAATTCTTAAAGCATGCACAATAGCTAAGAGTTCCTTATCATTTGTACTATAATTCTCTTCATAAGATTTAAGTTTCCTACTTTCAAATGCAATGGGATGATCTTTTTTCATTAATACAACACCTATACCTAAAACACTAGTATCTGTAACTACAGGGAAAGGTTGTGCAAAATTTGGTAATTGTAAAATAGGTGCATGAGAATGTGCATGTTTGAGTTTTTCAAAAGATTGTTGTTGTGCTAGTCCCCATGCAAATTTTCACTTTTTCTTCAATGATAATGTGAGTGGAAGTGCTAAATAAGAAAAAAACTTTTCAAATGTAAAACTTTCTATAAAACCTAGCTAACCCTAAGAAAGAGCGTACATCATTCATAGATTGAGGTACAAGCCATTCTTTAATGACTTTAATTTTCTTTGGATCTACATGAATGCCTTCACCAGAAATAATATGTCCTAAATACTCTAATTCTTTTTGGAAAAAAGAACTCTTTTTAAGATTCACATAAAGTTTGTTTTTGTATAACAAATTGAATACTGTTGCTAAACAATTTTCATGGTCATTGTCTTTCTCACTATAGACAAGTATATCATCAAAGTAAACAAGAACAAAAGCTTGGTAATCAAGGGAAATATTATTTATCATATGCGCAAATGTAGCATGTGCATTGGTGAGTCCAAAAGGCATTACCATGAATTCAAAGTGAACAGTTTGAGTTCTAAAAGTACTCTTATAAATTTCATTTTGTGTCATTCGTATCTGATGATACCGAGATTTAAGCTCAATTTGCTAAAGATATGTGCTCCATGAAGTCTGTCTAGCAAATCATCTATGCTAGGAATATGATATTTGTTTTTAATTGTGAGCTTATTGAGTGATCTATAGTCAATGCACATCCTATAAGTCTTGTTATTCTTCTCGACTAAGAGAACATGTGCTCTAAAGGGAGATAAACTATGCCTTATAAGTCCTTTGTGGAGTAGATTCTAAACTTCATTAGCTATTTCCTTTTTATGTAAAGGTTCATGCCTATAATTTATGTGCATTAGGAAGTGTATTTGTATAATGTACCATGTTATTGAAAAAAACAATACATGAATTGTAGCACATTTTACTTGAGTATGACTAATTAATGTAAATGGTTGGAACTCATGCATTCTAGACAAAGAAATATCTTGATTGTTAAACTTAAAACTAATTGTGTGTGTATGATAATCTATGCATGGATTATAATGATGACAAAAAGGCATGCCAAGCATAACATCATAGGAGTGCAAAGGAGCAATTAAGAATGTGCGTTCATCTATGTGTGAACCTATACAAAATCTGACACTTTATGCACTTCACTTGTAACATTATATCTATTTCCTTGAATTGTAGCCTTAAATTTATACATAGAAGGAAGTGGGTTTAACTGGAGATCTTGCACTCGTGTGTAAGAAATAAAATCATGAGAACTACCATCATGATGTAAAATATATTGACAACTTTACCATTAATAGTACCTTGCATGCAAAGTAGAGAATGGATAGAAATTTTGTTGCCCAAGATACTTAGAAGTTTTCCAATGCTTCTTCGGTTCAGTCCGGTTGAGATTCTTCACGAACCACCTCCATGTTGTGTACTTGACCTCCAAGAAATTTTGTTTCATTAGGTTGCAACCTACATTTAGCTTTAGTATGACCAAACTTACCACAATGCTAGCAAGTGATACGGGGCCTTGGCATACGAGTGCCCCTTGGTTTCATGCCGATCTTTCAACCATATGCCTCCCTTTCATTCAAAAGATGATCTCCTTGATCTAGATAGAGGCCTTTAGCACTTGTATCTCTCTGTTGCTCTAGCACAATGGTAAGAACCACGTTAAGAAGCTCCACCTCCTTAATGTCAATCCGCGGAAGAGATAGGAGTGATATGAAGATCGTGAATGTGAGATGAAGTGAGAGTGAAGGTGAGAAGCATGGAGATGCACACACACATACACACACACTACGAAGAGACAAGCAAGACACAATGGAAGGTGAGAAGTCAACTCTATTACTCAAGAACACTCTTACAAGCTCAAAATAGCTCTAAGCTCACACTAACCAACCTCAAAAATGAGCTCTCTAGCTCTTTTTATAGATTCTAGACTAGTTTTGACCGGTTTCACATCTAGTAACCGGCATAGTTAAAAAATAGGTCCTAAGTGCTATTTGAAGGGGTAAACGGTGTTTAAAAATAACAAAAATTGATACGCTCATTCTACCTAAGCTCCTCAAGCTCGAGGACTCCTCGGCTTGCACAAAATGGAGCTATGGATTACAAAATGGGGTTTTCTATGCTACATATGTTACAATGAGTGATAAAAATCACTGTTGAGTGTTTTGAGAATTAATTAAAAACATATTTGTTTGAAAACTTGATCCGACTGGCTCCCTGCTCCGTCGTTACATGCTTCCGCGTCGTCTGTGCCTCTAGCTGCTTCCAACACCCCCCTCCCTCTCGCTTCTGTCGTCCCTGACAGAACCTTGCTGTGAGGTCTGCCAGATATAGTTCTATAGGAGGTCTTGAGCGAGGGTGTGCTCGGATATACGAATGCCTCGGTCCAGATCAGCCTCGAGTTTCTCCCAGTCTATTGGTTGCGGTTCTTCTGGTGGCGGGAGATGATAGTGTGTGGAATAGACCATTCGTTCACAAGAAAATAAGTGTAATAAATGTGTAGGCCTGCTTATGAATACCTCTAAATGGTATTCCCAGAAGCCGGTTGTGAACATCTCTTCGAAAGTCTGCTTGTAGCACGCCGGTAGGTACTTTATTCTGCAATGCCAGGCATAACACACCCGTAGCGATGGCGTTGTACTCATATCATATACCAGATCGAAGTTGCCATGCTCAAAGCCTGGGGTGTTTACATGAGGTGCCTTGACGCGTCGGAAGACTTCAAAAACCATTTGCATCATGTCAAAGATTTTGACAGTCATGTGCGCCGCTATATCGTCCATATGCTTTAGTCTAGGGAGCCAGTGGCGAATTGTAGCCATCATGTAGCCTACAGTTGGTAACTCGATGGGTGGCTTAAAATAGGGGTAATTCAACCAACCCTGGCACTGCTTATTGTTTTGTACCTTAATAGCAAAGGCTGTCCAGGAGCGGCGTCGTGGTACTGGTCCCCAACATGGGTTGTACTTTAAATGAAAAGGTGCCTTTACCCATGTACTCATCATTTCTGGATACTTCTGTAGTAAATCTTTGCGCCACTCTGGTTGATAGATCTCTCCTTGCTGCGCATCGAGTGGTAAATCGTCCTCCTCGAATTGAGTCGCATGCGATGGTTTTTTACCTGTTTCTTTCTCAATGGCTAACTAGTATTCGGCCATTAACATAAAACACGGTTTATACTGTAGCTCATGCCCAGATATGTATCATTGCGGGGCCAATTGAGCAAAGAATGGAGACTGTAAAATTCTTTCTTCTATCATCACCATGGCATGTAATTGTGCCTCTACTCTAGCTGAGTGTGTTGTCCCAAGTTCCTCAATTGTCTTCATCCACGCGGGGGTTGGGAGTTCGTACGTCATCTGACCTTCGGCCGTGACGCATCCACCTGGGATAGGTTGGGGCTCATAGGCCTCTTCAAAGGTTTCTTCCATCGGTATGGTTACAGTTTCTTCATCTGCGGGTAGCTCTGGAGGGGAATCTGGTCGGCGTGGTGCTTCATAGACTGCGATTCGTGATTCAAGATTTGATACCTGGGCCCGTAATGCATTGAGTTTCTCTAAGATGTCAGGAGAAGGGTCCACAGGAGCTGGTATGTCTTGGTGTGCCGGTGCTCGTAACTGGAGTAATTTATGATCGTCTTTGAGTTTCTGTAACTCCTCGTGCATGCGATCGTATTCATCTAGCAGTCTTACATGATCCTCTAGCAGCATCTTCATTGATTCTGAGGGAACGGCTTTGAACCGACTAGGACTCAAAGGTTGGTCTGGGTGGTCGAGAGCTGCTTCTAAGTTTTCTCGGTTCTCATCCTATAAGCGCTGGTTTTCTTCCTTTGCTGCTGCTAGGTGTCTTCGTAGTAAGCCCATATTTCTCGTTAATGTTGCGTTGCGAATTGTCTGGGCCCTAAGCAAGTTTTCAAGATCAGCAGTGGCTTCCTTGGTCTTTTCTTCGCTTTCTAGTTCTAATTTATGATATGCCTCTCCTAATTCTTGGTATCAGCTGTTCAGTGAGGCATTCTCAATAGACAATAAATTAAGCTGCGACTGTAAATCATTGGTTGTCCTCTGCAGGTGCTGATAATTATCGCCAAGAGATGTGAACTCATCTCTTACTTGTGTCATACACATGAACATCTGTCAAAATGCATTATCTACAATGGGTGATAGAATTAATGGGGTGCTAAATGAAGATGCAGTGGGTGTAGATGCAAAGGGAACGGGGAATGGGGGTGGGAAAGTGGATGCGGTGGTGATTGTGGAAAATTGTGATGTGCCTAAATATGTTTGTGCCGTGAGTGAAGTGAGTGGTGGTGCAGTGGGCGGTGAGATGTCCATGTCATTGGAAGGGTCAAGTGCGGTGATTGTGAATACTGGTGTGAGTGTGGGTGCTTGTGACGGTGTAAATACCGGATTTACAAACGTTGATGAGTAGTTTACAGGGGGTTTTTCTTGGACTCCTTGGGGAAAAGGGGGAAACCGAAATACGGTAGGTCGGGGGGGTGAGACAGGGGAAAAGGTTAATGGGGTTAGAAATGGGAAAATGTGTCGTGGAGGTGCGGGGAAAGATGGGAAAGATGGAGGGGAAAAGGTAGTAGATGGAAAGGTGGGTGGCTGAGGGGGGAAACCCGGTTGAGTGGTTGTGGATAGGGTTATAGGAATGGAGGCAATAAAAGCTTCTGCTACTGCGCTGTCGAAAGATGTGGTTGGTCTAGGAGATAGTGGATGAAGGGGAGAGATGGGAGGTGAAGGAGGAGTAGTTGGGGTGACGGGTACTCCGATTACAGTTGTGGTATTTACATTAGTCGTATGGGGTGGGGAGTCGACAAGGATGGCTTCTGCTGCCAACGAGCTTTCAGGGACGAGACGTGCCTCCCTGGCCTGTTCTGAAGATTGTGCTCCTGTTGGGACACGAATGTATTCGCCGGGCTTTGAAAGTAGTCGTACTCTACGGGGGTCAAACTGTGGGAGTGGCTTTCTTTGCAAGTATCTGAGTGCTTCGTTGGAGCCTACTGATTTGACCAACTCTCTAAATCCTTTGATGTATGCATCTTCGAATCGGCCTGTGACAAGTTCTTGTTCTATTATCGCTTGACTCTCTTCCTCAGTCAGCTTTTTTGCGTGCCCAAACTTTTTCCATAGTTCTATACAGCTTCTTAATAGCCAGTGTGTAAGCTGCTGCTTCACAAGTTTCATCTTCATCTGTACTTGTATCACCATGTGTGTCTGTTTGTTGTCCTTGGCCATCTGTCTGTTCATGCTCTTGGGATTCCTGAGTTCCCTGGCTGGCTTCATCGTCGCCTTCATCATCATCTGTTGTTGTTCTTTCATTGTCCGAGCTTGATACGATTTGTCCTTCTGGTTGATCTCGGGGTGTGGTCGGGTAGCTAGGCCTTTCAAATTCTTGAGAAAACATTTGTCCTTCTGAAAACTGGAACTCATTGGAGAATGCATCGGGCATTTCAAAATCGAACGTTGTGTTCAGTGGCTCTGCTTCCAAATTGGCTATCGGGAAAGAAAACGCTTCCGCACCAATAGTGGTGGGAATTTCTGCTGCCGTGGTGATAGGTTCTGGGGTTGTGGCTGCTTGAGGGGCAACAGTACTGGTGGTGCCCTCCGTTACAACTAGTCTTGATAATCTAATACGAATAGGTTGTACTGTGGGAGTGGCTGCTGTCGTTGACTGCTCTGGAGATGGTTGTGGTGAGGGTGATTCTGGCACCTGAAGGCAGGGAATAGTTCCTCTCATGCGCTTTCCGGCTCTGCCTTTGCTAGACTTTCTAGCCTTCTTAGTAGTCCCTTTGAATGCTTTCAACTCGTCGCTGGTCATGGCACGCTCAATCGGCAAATCATATGCCAAGCACATATATATAATTCTTGTAAGCGCGCAGCATCCATTGATGACCTTCTTTCGCTCCCACCTATGTTGTGCTAAATAGAGCTGATCAATTATCCAGCTAGCTAGATCAACCATCTGGGGTCCAGTACATGCTAAGTATAAGCCAAACCAGATTCTTTTGTGGGGCATGGTAAAACGATCCTCAGCTGGGAAAGCAAAATGCTGCATGCATATCCGCAATGGCTTGGAGAGCTCAGGGGTTATAGCTGAAATATCCTCCCACTTAGTTACATCACCACGTTTCATCGGCTCTGGAACTAGCCGTTCTCGCTCCGTCGGAGTGTGCGTTCCATGTATTTTGAGAGCTGTGCGAATTAAATCTTTAGACAAATAAAACCTTCTACATGGAGGGTCATTTACCAAGGATGGTAACATGAATGTGCCGGGTAGATCCTTGTTCTCTGAAGCCGTCAAGGTGGTTACTAAGTAAAAGCATCTGTAAAAATCAGGTTTAGGCAGAGGGTCACTAAAATATTCTGTAAATCCAGCTCGTGCCCAAACATGCGTTAAATCTTGTGTATTCTGTAGTCCTTCAAATTCTCTTGAAAAGAACTGGTACTTGGCCCATGTGCGATAATCAAATGCCAAATTGGCCTCAAATATGAAATCAGCGTCTACTAATGGTCCTGCTAGGCCTTGAAACCAGTGAGAGTTACGATGAATCTTCTCAGTATATCCTCTAGGAGGATCGTCGATTGGCATGGGTCCTGGAAAACCTTGAAACTCTGGTGGTTGCATCGTCGGATGAGATTCCGTGAGTAATTCTCCAATATTGGCCATTGATGCACTGGGGCCAGCTTCTGATGGTCCTTCTTCGGTTTGCATGATGACTGACGAGCTAATGGAAAAGATCTGCTACAAAAGATTAGCACATTAGTATGGAAATTAATTATGATCCCATTAAGGTGAGACCGCAATCCCTTTCCATAGCCGATGTGTAACCCGTGTAGCCAGGTGTTGTGAAGTGATTGATGCTACGATTTTTTGCAATACTAATGCAGGTCTCTAGACACCTACATGCTTCAGATTATGCATACATTTCTTGATGAGCTTTTATTATGAGTGATGTGGGATTATGGTGTTTGAATTTTTACAAGGTTCAAATGTAGGTGATTTATAACAAGGATGAAGATTAGCTGAGGTGGTAGTGGTGTCAGACAATGGGTTAGGGGAAGTTTTCTGGACACGTTTCGGGATCCATTTCCTAAGAGTTTTTGAGCGGATTGTGTGTTTCTTCTGAGGGACAAAAGATGGTATCGTATGTGGTGTTATTGAAGGGTGAAGAGATTTTGGTCGGGTGTATAATACATGGCTTGAATGTTGAACTATAATAAATGGTTTGGGTACCCAAATCTGTGTGGGTGTGGGTCTGTTCATAAGGTACTTCTGTGCGCTCAAATCCCGACACAAATGTGTCAGGAGAAATCGATTTTTTTAACATTCTAGAGCGTCACTTATGCGATGCTTTGGAACACAGGATGTCGCTTCTGTGATGCTAAAACGTCGTAGCAAGTTTGCCAATGTTGCAAATAGCATCGCTACTTAGCGACACTATTTGCGATGCATACTTTTAGCATTGCATAAGTGATGGGATGACCGCTCGTACGAAAAACCCAAAAAGAGGACCGTTGCTAGTGTCGCATAAGCAACAAATCCTTTTTTTTTCAACTCAGGGGTGTCGCTATGCCCCTCTATTTTTTGTAGTCAAGCAAGCAAAGATATGAGGACAAAACTCAAAAAAAAAGAAAAAAATCTACAGATTTATTTTAAAGGTTGGTGGGTGGCAAAAGAAGCTAAATCATTGAAAGAAATGCGTAAAATACTAAAGAAGAAGCAACACAAGTAAGAGGTCCCATACATGTTAGATAATGAGGAGATGAAATGCACTATCACTAAAGGGAATATTGAACTAATTACCAACAACTTCACTCATCTCATGGGGGTGTCCTCACCACTCACTTCTCAAGTGAGAGATTGCATGGCTTCCATCTCTACAATAAGATCAAAATGAATTCCGCAAAATATGGTGCATCTTCTTGAATCCCCCATCATCGGCACATAGAATTTGGAAGTTATTGATTCTTTGCCCATTGGTAAAAGCTTGGGTCTAGATGGTTTCACCAATGATTTCTTCAAAACTTTGAGGAGTCCCTTGGTGAACAAATTACTATTGGTTTGTCACTGCTTTACCTAAATTTATCAATGAAGGGGTGATTAAGCTAATTCACAAAAATGACAAAAAACAAGATTGAAAATTGGTGACCTATCACTATGCCACATACTAGATACAAGATCTTGGTCAAGGTTCTTGTAACTTTCTTTGCCTTGAGAGAAATAGCTCCAAGAGTGAATAGTGGTCTTTATGTCCATGCCTAGTGAATGCATCAAGTAGCTTGTCTTGGAGGCATTGGTTCTTACATTAATAGCGAGCATGTTTAGTGAGAGAACTTGCATTACAAATCTCTCATAGTGTTGTTTATGTGTGGAAAAGATCTTGGGTTTAGCCCCAAAAAGCATAGAGAATCATCCATTTGAGTTAGCATAGGTATTCTTGAGTGAGCTTGGGAGATCATTTATGCTTCAAGGCTGCATAAAGAAGTTGTACATTCTCCCATCACACCCTCTATCCGATCAAGATGGGGAGTATATGTCTTCTAAGTTTAAGGCATTTTTGGATGGACATGATATAAAACATCTATGTATAGTTCCATATACAACTCAAAAACTTTGAGTTGTTGAGAGGAAGAATGGATCTCTCATGGAAATGGCAAGGTGTACAGTCAAAAGTGAAGACTTGTCATATTGATTCTCACTTGAGTTTATTATGTATGCAACTTATGTATTTAACCTACGTTCCACCAAAGCATTGCAATATGTAACTCCATATGAGGCTTCATATGTTCATATGCCATTGTTTTCTCATCTACATGCTTTTTGTTGTCTAGCATATGCATACGTGCATGAACAACACACAAAACTGGTTGATAAGGCTATGAAATATATTTTTGTTGGGTATTGTTCTAAAAGTGAAGGATATCATGCACATACTAATTGCATTTTGGTTATTCGTTAGATATTTTTTCTATGGAAGATGAATTTTATCCCTTTCTTTCATGCACCAAGGAGAACATTAGGTAGCTCAAAGGATAAGTATAGAAATTTTTTACACCGTCGTAAATCTAGACATTCAACTATTAGTCCAAATGAGGAAACTTCTTAGCCGTTGAAAGTTTCAAATAATGATGTAGATTATTCTATTTCTAAAGCATATTTAGATATTGAATACATATAAAGTCTAGGTTGAAATTTTTATCTTGAAGCCATTGACCAAACACGATCGCTCTTTAGGGGTCTAATAGCCCTCAAATGTTCTATGAAACAACAAACATTTACGAAGGGAGAGATCTTTGTTGGTCAGAGATTTATCCCTCTTCTTCTTGTTTTAACCTTCATCTCTTCTTCTTGAGGTTGACGGTTCTTGGCACACAAGTCTTCCTTTGAGGGAGATCTTCCAGGGAAACCCAGCTAGGTCTTTTCCTTTTTGAGAAACCACCATCACTAGGGAATCCCCGAAAAGCGCGGATCCAATAATTGAACTTTCCCTTTGAGTGTTAGCTTTTTTCACTACAAGGAATAAGTGGGTGTATCGATGGTTGAGAAGACACACTTTCATCACTGTGTGATTGCACATTCCATTCCATTGAGCATCGAGTGTGCACCATTGTTTAAATGATGCTCTGATCGACACTTATTTCGAGGTTGTTAGCGATGTTAATTGAAGTGTTGCTAATGTAAGAGTACACATTTAGAGTGTTGAATATGCGATGCTAAATAGTGTCACTTATGCGATGGTAAGAGCATATTGCATATGCGATGCCCACAAACATTGCATATGCAACGAATTAGATGATTTCCTATATGACTTCTCCACATCACTTATGTGATGGTTGCTTTTGACCAAAATAAAAAAATATTCAATTGCTGTTTGATCATCATTTTGTGTGCATCTGATTGAAGAGTGATCCAACATTCATATATGCATTGTGCATATGAGTTTGAGTTCTCTCTTTTGCAATCTCTCTCTTTGTCTCTCTCTCTCTCTCTTCTTCTTTCTCCCTCTTTCTCTTTCAACCTCTCTCTCTCTCTCTGTCTCTCTCTCCCTCTCTCTCTCTCTCTCTCTTTCCCCTCTCTCTCACTCCCTCTCTCTCTCTCTCTGACCCTCCCTCCCTCCCCCCCCCTCTCTCTCTCTCTCCCTCCCCCTCCCTCGCTCTCCCTCCCTCCTACCCTCCATCTCTCTCTCTCTCTCCCCTCTCTCTCTTTGTCTCTCTCTCTCTCTCTCTCCCTCTCTCTCTCCCTCTCTCTCTATTTCAGGTTATTCAAGAAGTTCACCAAGCATAATACACCGCTAAATAATTGTAAGTACAATTTTCATTGTTTGTATATCATTTAAATTGTTTTTTTCAATTAATTAACATAGTCACACTTACACATTCACATGGACATATACACATATACATGCAGATTCAGTCTCATGCATGCACATACACATACACACATGCAGATACACCTACATATAACATACATACATACATATACAAATACACATATACACACACATACACATACACATTCACATACACACACATACGCACATATGCTTACACATACACACATGCATATGCACAAACATATCTACATGCACATGCATGCATGCACATACACATACACATACACAAATACACACATACTTATACAAATGCATATGCATATGCACAGGCACATGCACATGCATGCAAATGCAAATACATGCACATGCACTCACATGCACATGCACATGCATGCTCATACATATACACATGCATATACACAGATACACATATACATGCATATATACACATACACAAACACAAATACACATACAAAAACATACACGTACACCTAGATATACACATACACATACACATACACATACACATACACATACACATACACATACACATACACATACGCATACGTGTACGCGTAGGCGTAGGCGTACGCGTACGCGTACGCGCGCGTACGCGTACGCCTACGCCTACGCGTACGCGTACGCCTACGCCTACGCGTACGCGTACGCCTACGCATACGCGTACGCGTACGCATACGCATACGCATATGCATACGCATACACATACGCATACACATACACATACACATACACATACACATACACATACACATACACATACACATACACATACACATACGCATACACATACACATACACATACACATACACACACATATGCACACATATACACAGATATTCATGCACATACATTCACTTACACAAATATAGATATATACCTACATGTGCATACATACATATACACACACAAGTACACACACATACATACATATCTACACACAAACATACATATAATATGAATTAATTAAACAAATAAAGTAATAAATCACATGTTAAATATAAATTGTTATAAAAATCATTAGTACATTTTTTTCATTAATAGGTACCATAGACACAATTAAAAACATAATTGGAATGAGAAAAGAAACTGTGTATATATATATATATATATATATATATATATATATATATATATATATATATATATATATATATATATATATATATATATATATATATATATATGTGTGTGTGTGTGTGTCTCAATGTAAATAATACAACAAATCTAAAATATCAATCATCTAAATCCCCTCCCTGATCATGATCATCCTCTTCATCATGATGATCCTCATCATCATGATCATCCGCATAATCTGATGTATCTAAAGAGGCATCATGGGTAGAGGGGTCAATACTCTGTGATGATCGATATCATCCTTCTTGTGTATGTCTCTCCACCTCATCCATATGTGCCTCTCCAAAATACTCTTGTATAACATATAACAAAAAACTATAAAACATCAGTAAAAATCAAATAAGTTATATCAAATTTAATAATACTCATAAAAGCATATGGATGATCTCGTATGTACTCACTCAGACATCGATGTCCACAATGTGTAGCAATATAGATTTCCTTTTTCATAGGATAATGACCATAGTCCTTTTGTGCATTGAAAAAAGTAAAAAGTATTAATGATTAGTGGTCAATATAAAATAAAAAGTATAGTTTCAATAATACATACACTTACAAATGTAGCAACAAAACCATGATGGCCCATTTGTCCTAAGCACGACGTATGATTTGACTCAACTCTCTTCTTTGCAAGAACCTTTGTTTATTTAATGAAAGAAAAGCACATTGATTAAACGTCTGTGAATGATTTGGCATGTGCGGTACATGATTCTCAAGCTATGTTAGATGCAAAGCTTTGGCATGCATGATTTGTTCATGGGAATTTTGCTAGTTTGCTACACTTGCAAAAATTTGAAATGGTGTCCTCTCTGCCCAAACTTGAGGCACCTGGTAAACATGTATGTGAAGGCTGCATTTTGGGCAAAATGCAGCATTCCTCACTCCCAAAAGATGGTTCAGTTTGAGCTACTCAGAAATTGCAGCTTGCTCACAATGATGTATGTAGTCCTATGCAGGCAACCTCTTTTGGGAACTATCTGTACTTCATGAATTTCATCGACGATTTTTCTAGGCATGCATGGGTATATCCGTTGAAAGCAAAGTTTGAAGTGTTTATGTGCTTGAAATAGTTTCTCGTTTTGGCGAAAGTTCTGTCCACATGTAAAATGGGCACCCTTTGTTCTGATGGGGGGGGGGTATATGTCTTCTGACTTTAATACAGTGTCGTATACACCCCAAGAGAATGGAGTTGCAGAATGGAAGAATAGTTCACTCATGGAGATGGCAAGGTGTATGGTCAAGAGTCAGGCTTTACCACATAGTTTCTAGCTTGAGGCTGTCATGTGTGCAACATATGTACTTAACAGGTGTCCCACTAAAGCATTGCAGTCTATCACTCCATATGAAGCTTGGCATGGTCGCAAGCCATCTATTGCTCACTTGTGCATTTTTGGTTGTCTGGCATATGCATTAGTGCCTAAACAACAACATAGGAAATTGGACGATAGAGCAGTGAAATGTAGTTTTGTTGGGTATAGTTCTAAAAGCAAAGGTTATCCTTTGTATCATCCACATACTAAATGCATTTTGCTTAGCCGTGATGTTATTTTTGTGGAAGTTGCTATTCAACCACTAACTTTATGTACTAAGGAGACATTTGTTAGCTCGAATGTCATGTATGATACTTTCCTACCTCTTTTTACAGGTGGATAGTCTAGCACTGATCCTAATGAGGCAACTTCTCAGCCTTTATAGGTTTCACGTGATGATGCAAATAATTTCATTTCTGATGCAGATTTGCATGATGCACTTGATGAGAGATATGATTTTGAGGAGGCAAAAACTATAACAAAATGGCTAGTGTATACATTGTGTGACAACAAATTAGATGCTATGTTATGGCTACGTCTAGTCTTTGTGATGAGAATGAGCCTATTTCATTTGATGAAGCACAAAATTCAGAAAATTGGATGGTTGCTATGCAATCTGAATATGATGCTATAATGAAAAATGGTACCTGGTTTTTATGTGACTTTCCTCCTGGCAAGAAGGCCATTGGCACTAATTGGGTATACAAGATTAAGCATAAGCTTGATTGAACAGTTAAGAGGTATAAGGCTAGGCTTGTTGCAAAGGGTTGTGCTTAGGAAATAGGCATTTATTTTGATGAGACCTTTGCTCCTACTTTCCAAATGACTACTATTCGTAGCATCTGTACTACATCTCATCACGGTTGGAATGTACATTAGTTGGAAGTTAAGATTGTAGTTCTGATTGGTGATTTGCATGAATATGTGTATGTTTTTCAGCCCCCTGTCTTTGTGTAGAAAGGACATGAAAACTAGGTGTGCAAGTTAAACAAGGCATTATATTGTTTAAAGCAAGCACCACGTGCTTGGTATGAAAAAATACATGCCTATCTAATTGCACATAGTTTTGAGAACAGTCCAACTGAAAGCATCTTATATGTTAAGCATGCAAATGATGAGCTTCTGATCATTGTCCTGTATGTTGATGACATGCTGCTCACTAGTCCTCATGAGAAGCATATTGCTAATTTTAAGGATGATTTGCATGCCTCATTTGAGATGTGAGATCTAGGGCATTTGCATCATTATTTGGGCATCCAATTTATGCAAGTTGATGGCAAAATAGCTATGTGTCAAACAAAATATATTGACACATTATTGCTATGTTTTGGCCTTGAAGACTACAAACCTATTGCCACTCCTATGGAGGCAGGTTTACGATTTAGTCTTCATGATGCTCAAGATGCATTTGATGTTGTTCTCTATCAGTTGGCTATTGAATGCTTGATTTAGTTATGCATTACTTGGCCAGATATTCAGTTTATTATCTCACAGATGAGTAGGTTTATGCATTGCCTAGGTGTCAAGCATTGGTAGGTGGTTTTACATGCTTTTTTTGACTTTGACTAGACTAGTTGCTATGACACTCGTGTGTCCACAAGTGGTTTTTGCTTCATGCTTGGTAGCTCATGCATATCTTGGTTGAGCAAGAAGTAGCCTACTATGGCTACTTCTAGTTGTGGGGCTGAGTATAGGGCACCTTTCGTAGCAATTATTGAGTGCGTGTGGCTCAGATGCCTTATGGTTGATTTGGGTGTTGGTTAGTCTTCTGCCACCACCATCTTCACTAACAGTTAGAGCACATTGGAAGTTTTCTCTAAATTTCTCTACCTTTCTCTTTCTCTCTTCTTCATTCTCTTATTCTCTCTCTATCTCTTTCATACCCATAACTACAATTTTCAAACTTTCAATATGCCACTTCATGCATGTCTATGTGTGAGAAATATAATAAATAGCTTAACTCTTATCTTTAGAGATTGCTCGCATGGGGTTCCCCTATCGAATTGAATAGTAGAGACATTCATGAGAATAAAGCATCATCTTGTTGAATGGCAATGTGGTTAGGCCAATAGACTTTGATGTGGGAGGTTGAGGTTTCAAAACCCTTAGTCTATTATCGGCTTCTCCATCTTGCATTTTTTTTTTGTTTTTCACCTTCCCCATGCGATGAAGACTCCAATATTTTTTCTTTTCAAACCAAGAACACTCCATGGCTGCTTGTGTTTCACCTCCACCATGAAGATGACAATCCCCCATAATAGAATGGAATCTTTCCCGAAGTGGCAACAACCAGAAGTCCTTTCTTTCATCTCCATCAAGATCTTCCAAGGATCTTTCTCCAAGAAGCTATGATACCAGATGTCAAAAGTGGAGAATGACATATGTGGCATTCACCTCCTAGCCTATTTATAGCCCTCACCTAGCCACCATCTAAAGTTCCTTCCAAGGTCCCTCTACTCATCTAGCCATCATGAATAGGTACCTCATCTGAACTCTCTAGCTTCTTGCCTTGGCTATTCCTTGAGAAATGAACTTCTCATTTGTAAGAGTTTCCTAAAATCTCTCCAAAGAAAACTTGAGAATCAAAAAGAATATCAATGTAGTGTGTGAAACTCACGTCCCATCCTTTATATACTCTTGCATCTGAAATAGAAAGATTTGAAATGCTCTATTTTGGATATGTGGACATGTGACCATCATGCACACTCTTTCCCATTATATTTCTAATACCTTAGGATATCTCACGTGATAGGGACCTTGTTTATGACTAGCCCTTGTCCCACAAAAACATCTGATGGTCACTACTGACCAATGTCTAACACTCTTTCCCCCTTCTAAAGATCATTGTTCTCAATGATCGATAAGGGAAAGTACTTGCGAACCAGAGCTTTTGATTCCCATGTAGAGTATGTAAGTGATAATCCTCTCCAAACTACTAGATACTCTTGGATGACACAAGTTCTCAACCATTTCTATCTCTGATGTAGTATCCTATCTAGAGATGATCTATGATATCACTTTCCAGCAAAGAAACAATACCCTCTATTAGATTATCCTCCCGGGAAATATACTTTTTAAGTTTACTAACATGAAACACTAGATGGAATCAAAAATCTAGAGGAAGCTCTAATCTATCACAAACATCACTAAGCTTCTTAACTATCTTCCAAGGTCCACAAAGACTTGGTGAGAGCTTAGTTCAATTCCTTGTGGATAGTGAAGTAGATCTAGCTAGAACTTGACAAGAAACTCTATCTCCTTCTTCAAAGACTCTAGGATATCCCTTCTTGTTAACATATTCTTTTGCCCTATCAGTTGCTTATTACATATTGGCTTTTGCTATTTCCAAATTTTTGTGGATACTTGTTAGAAACTCTAAAGCATTATGATATTTCTTTGGCATTCATATGCTACTTGGAGCAGTGGGATTCATGCCATAACTTATCTCAAAAGGATACATTCGTGTCACTTTATGAGGTCCATTATTATAAGAAAACTCTACTAATGGCAAATAACTATCCCAATCTGATTTCCTCTCAAACATTTATGCCCTCAACATGTCCTCTAAAATTTTATTGACCCTCTCCATCTAATCATCTATCTATGGCTGATCACCACTACTCATTTTCAGTGACACTTTTAGTTTTTCAAATACAAACTTCAAAAATTTTCATGTGAATCTAACATCCCTATCTAAAACTATGGATATCGATAACCCATACAACATGAAGACATGTTGGATAAATAGCTTCACTATCTGTAGAGCTTCTATCGTTTTTTGCATGGGTATGAAGTGAGCCATCTTGCTCAATTTTTCTACCACTACAAGGATAACATCCCACATCCTTTAGGTCCACGGTAACCCCACTATGAAGTCCATGGATACAATATCCCTATTGTGCTTTGGAATATGTAAAAGATGTAAAAGAGCTCATGTCTTAACCCTTTATGTCTTGTCAACTTGACACACAAAACGTTGTTGGGCATATGTGTGGACATCTCTGGCTAATCAAGGCAACCAAAATGTTCTTCTAACAAGTTGAATGATCTTTTCAACACTAGGATGCCCTGCACAAGGAACATTATGGTTATCATGCATCAATTTTCTTCTCAAACTTGAGATTTTGGTATGCAAACCTTTCCTTTCTCTTTAATTATTTCATTCTCCATTGAGAAATTAGAATATGAACTTGACTTGTTCACTTTACTAGGGAAAGAAACAACTAGAACTATCTCATCTTCTATAATAGAGTCTTCATTGATAGCTCTAATAATATGTAACAAATGTGGATCTTCCACATGTGCTTCCTTTATTTGTTGAAGAAATGAGCTTTCTAGGATTGTAAATCTCATAGATACATTATATGTGATAATGCATCAACTACAACATTTTCTTTGGCTCTTTTATACAGGACTTCCATGTGAAACTCTTGCGTGAGCTCAGCCCAATGAGCTTGTCTACCTCAAATATCTAGCTAACCACAAAAATACTTGAGTGTATGGTGATCTATGTACACCTTAAGTTCTACACCATAAAGATAGTGTCTCCAAACTTTAAGCGCATGCACCATTGCATACAACTCATGTTCATGTAGACGGCAATTGCATTGTGCACTACTCAACTTCTTGCTTTCAAACGTTATTGACCTGCCATCATGGCTCAAAACTATCCCTATCCCTATGCCACTAGCATCTGTCTTCAACTCAAATCGTTTTAGTGGGTCTACCACTTTTAATATTGGTGCCTCTGAAACTCCATCCTTTAGAGTACCAAAATTTTCTTGTTGGTCTTTCTTCCATGCAAAGGTTACTTTGGCTTGAATAAATTTTTTCATAGGTGCCACTAGAGATGAATAGGATGAAATGAATTTTCAATAAAAATCAAAAAGTCGTACAAACGACCATAGCTTCCCCTCATCACTAGGATTTGGCCATGTTTGAATAACTGAGACCTTCTTGGGATCCATCTGAACCCCATTGGCTAATACCACATGCCCTAAATACTCTATCTTTAGAAGAAATAGTTGTCTTATCTTGATTTACAAACAATTGATTTTCTTATAGCTTATTTAATACAAATCTTAAATTGTTTTCATGCTCATGTATAGACCTACTATATAACAAGAAGTCATCTACAAAATCCACCAAAAATTATCCAATGAAAAGACATAAAATATCATTCGTTAACATCATAAAAGGAGCAGGTCCATTAGTCAAACTAAATGGCATAACTAAATACTCATAATGCCCAAAATGGTTCCTAAAATTTGTCTTATATACATCTTGCTCTTTAACTCTTATCTGGTGGTAACCACTTTTGATATCTATTTTACTATATACAATTGCCCCACCAAGAGCATCAAGGAGATCATCTATCATGGGCATGGGATACCTATGCTTGATGGTAATCTTATTGAGTGCTTTATAGTCGATGAACATTTTATAAGATCCATCTTTCTTCTTCACCAAAATAACACGTGCTCCAAAGGGTGCATAGCTAGGTTTGAGAATCCCTTTCTCCATATACTCATTCATGACCTTGTGGACTTCATTTTCCTCCTACAAGCTTATACAAAATGGCAATCGAGCGATGTGACTCGCTTCTAGTACTGATTCAATCCTATATTTAATATTCTTGCATGGAGGTAACCCAAAGGTAATTCTTTTAAAAACAATTCTTGGAATTTTTCTCTTGCTTTATCTAAAAGTACTTCAACATTCCAACTAGAGTTTCCTTAATTGCAAGAATCCATCACTACACAAGATGAGAACACAAAATATACTTTGAATGTAAGTTAATCAACTCCCAAAAATATGGTATCATGCTTACTTTTGGTCATATGATATTTAGTGATGAAGTCCATAGAGATAGACTCCCACTTCTGTTTTGGAAAATCCAAAGGTTGTAGCATTACATGCATTATTTTAAACTCATATTTAACTTGTTGGAACTTTGAACATTCACTAACCTATTTACTGATATCCCACTTCATACATGGCCAAAATTAAGAATATTTTGTTTTAATATACGTCCTTGAATAACATGGATATGCAAAGAAAGGTGCATAATGAAAATCATATAGTATTTGAGCTTTCAATGGAGACTCGCAAGCTATGCATAAACAATTGTTACAATATAAGGATCCATTTTGCAAATGGAATTTGTCTTGATACATTGATCCCCTCTTTGCATGTACAAAATTCAAGATAGGGCATAAAAAGATTCATGCTTCAGTTCTTCTTGAATTTGATTTGAGAAAATCAAAATTTATTACAAAAAGGAGATTAGATAAAGGTTTTTGACTCTTATTCTCCTTACCAACCAAAACCTTAATGTCAAAATCATACTTACTTAATAACTCAATCCAAAACTTTTGTTAGCGATTATTTTGTGAAAACTTATTTTAGACTTCGATTATCTCTTTTCAATTCAAACTTAACCCCCTAACAATAGGAGTCTCCAATGCTTAAGTTCATGTACACAAGAAAGAATTTCTAGATCATGTGTAGGATAATTAAGTTCATATTTTTGTAATTTTATTGATTCATATGCAACCACCCTACCATCCTATGAAAGAACACATCCTATTTGATTACCATTTGCATCACATCCTATGAAAGAACACATCCTATTTGATTACCATTTGCATCACATGCAACCACAAAAGGCATGCCCATTTATTTTCAAAACATAATTTTCAACGATTTTTTGTTTCAATGATTCAAATAATCTTTTATATGCCTCACGCCACACAAATCTTGCATTCTTTTTATTCAAATATGTGAGTGGATTAGCTATCTTAGAGAAATACTTATATGTGCTCTCTCATACTGCACCAATCCTAAAAGAATTCTAACATCCCTTATAGTTTTAGGAACTCGCCAACTATTGCTTTCACTTTATCCTAGTCTATATGAATTCCTTCTTTAGATATGCCTCTTCTTAGATACACAAGTTTGTTCTTAGCAAATAATCACTCACTCCTCTTTCCATGCAACTTTTTTCTCTAAGAGTTTACAAAATTTTCTTGAGATGTACATTATGCTTACAATCCTCTTTAGAGTATATAAACATATCATCAAGAAAACCAAAGATGAATTAAACTAGATAATCATGAAAAATATTGTCCATCAAGCACATGAATATGGCAGCAACATTTGTTAATCCAAAAGGTAAAACTCTAAACTTATAGTGGCAATAACATTTTTGAAAAGTTGTTTTGGGTATGTCATCTAGTCTAATCCTAAATTGGTGATACCGAGATCTTAAGTCGATCTTAGTGAATATAATAGTTCCATTTAATTGACCTAATAAATCATCTATGTGAGGGAGTGGGTACTTAGTTTTGATAATTCTTTTATCCAACCACCTATATTCAATGCACAATCTATAAGATTTTGCTTTCTTCTACTAAAATAAAAGAGGTGCTCCCAAAGGTGAAACACTCTATATTATCAAACCTTTCTTCAAAAGATAATCTAATTGAATCTTAAGCTCCTTTAATTCTTCTATCTTAAATATATAAGGTGTTCTAGAATAATGTTCAATCCTCGGATACAGGTCAATGGTGTGGTCAATCTACCTAGATGGAGGCATACCATGTAGGTGTTCTCAAAATACATCTCCAAATTCTTTCAAAGGATTTTCTACATAAATCAGAGGATTTTTATTATTATCTTCCTCATGAGCATTATCCATATACACTACAAATGTTTTGCAACCGTCAAATATAATCATAATTACACAAGTCCTTGGGAAAGAACTAATCACAATGCAACATAGACTAGAGTTAGGCCACTCACCTCCACTTTGTCTAATGTTGCACCTTCCTCAATGATTTTTATTGCCTTCGCTTGTGTAGGACAAAACATTGCCTTGTTCGGGCATTTATATGTCTAATGCCCTTTCTTGCCGCAATGAGAACACACACCAAGAATTTTAGCCCACTCATAAAATGATGGTACTGCTACCAATGGATGGGTTTATGCCTCCTTTTGGTTTCCACTTGAGCACAATTCTTTCCTTGATTTTTAAAATATAAGCTCTTCCTTGAGTTGTTCATGTTTTTTGTGGTAGCTTATGTCCCTCACAATGAATCTGGTTCTATTTGCCTTTTGAATCCTAAAAAACATCAAACAATCTTGTAAACTTTTAGGAACCACCCAATCAACTATTGTTTTCACTTTATCCTATTCTATATGAATTCCCTCTATGCATATGAATCTTCTTAGGTACACAAGTTTGTCCTTAGCAAAAAGAAACTTACTCCTCTTTCCATACAATTTTTGTTCTCTAAGAGTTTGCAAAGATTTCTTGAGATGTACATTGTGCTCACAATCATATTTAGAGTATAGAAATATATCTTCAAGAAAAACTAAGATGAATTCATGTAGATAACCATGAGAAATATTGTTCATTAACCACAAAAATGTTGTAGGAGTTTTAGTTAATCTAAAAGGTAAAACTATAAACTCATATAATGTGTTTGAAAATCTGTTTTAGCTATTTGATTTTCTTTAATCCTAATTTGGTGATATCTAGATCTTGAGTCAATCTTAGTGAATATAGTTGCTCCATTTTAATGACCTAATAACTCATCTATGTGAGGGAATGGGTACTTATTTTTTATCATTTTTTCATTCAACCCCCTATAGTCAATGCATAATCTTTAAGAGCCATCTTTCTTCCTCTAAAATAAAATAGGTGCTCCTCAGGGTGAAACACTCCATCTTGTCAAGTCATTCTTCAAAAGATCAACTAATTGAATCTTAAGCTCTTTTGATTCATCTATATTAAATATATACGGTGCTCTAGAATATGGTTCACTCCTCGGATACAAGTCAATGGTGTGGGGAGTGAGCCTAAGTGGAGGTATACCAGATAGGTCCTCTAGAAATACATCTGCATATTCTTTCAAAAGATTGACTACATAATTTGGAAGATTTTCATGATTAAGTTCCTCAAACAGATTATTCACATATGCTACAATTGTTGTCCAACCATCGTGTCTGCCATTAATAAGTAGTGCATTGAAAAATGAGAAGAGGATTAAGATTATGCACATCACCTAGAATGTGGATAGGTTCACTTTCTAGCCTTAAAATTGATGTTCTTTGTTCGTAATCAATTGTTGCATAATTTTGAAGTAACAAATCCATGCCTATAATTCTAGCACTCTATTTCTTTTCAATCACATGAAAACTCCCAAAACAAACCTATCAAAAAAAGTAACTATAAGGTTTTCAATGTATCCTTTTGTATAGTGTAGTCATCCATCAACCATCTCCATAGGTCTTGTTATTTGAATATCTAGGGGTATCCCTAAATTTTGTACCAATTTGAAAGATAGAAAAAAATGTGTATGACCCAAATCGATTAGAAATCTCAATTTATGCATACAAATCTACCCAAAATCATAATTAGAGACGCCCTTGGGAAAAAACTAGTCACCATGCAACATAAACTAGAGTTAGGGCACTTAGCTCCACCATCTGCTTTGTCAATTGTTGCACCTTCCTCAATGATATTTCTTTACTGCCTTCACTTGTTTAGGCAGAAAGATTTCCTCCAGTAGGGCATTCATATGTCCAATGCCCTTGTGTGACACAACAAAAACACAAACTGAGTCTTTTTTCCTACTCAATAAAATCAAGGTCTTGCTTCCAAAGGATAGGTTGATGCCTCTTTTAGGTTTCCTCGAGCAAGATTCTTATCTTGATTATTAAATGATGAATACTTCTTTGAATTGTTCACGAAGCCCTTCAATATACTTTCTCTTTTAGGCATCCTCACTAACCTCCAATGCATGTTTGTGAAGAAGTAAAAACTTCTCTTAAACTCATCAATAGACAAGCTATTACTCTGTAAATTACTTCCATAGAACCAGACCACAACGGGTCCAAGCCTCCATATAGGGCTTCCACCATAGCTTTGTCATACCACACAAGTGTAGGATCCAAACCTCTACCTTAGACTCATCACTAAACTGCCAAAGATCAAAGAAAACCTCTAGCTCGCCAATCCATGCCTTGAGATCTTCACTGCTCTTCTTCTCACCATAAAATACGTTCAATTTTGCCTTCTTGAAGACTTGGTTAATGGAAAATGAACTAGCCTCCATATCTTCATAATTGCATTTTTGTGTTCCTCTAGGCACACTAGATGATCTTTCACCTTCATCCACTTCATCATTCAAATCGACCAAAAAATTGTGGTGCCATCTAGTTGTTTTTTGCCTTATTCTTTGCATGATTCACCAACAATCTTGTGAATAAGCTCCTCCTCTTCATGAATCTTTTGTGTCAAACCTACTTTGAAAGTTCCTTCCAATTTTAGGTCGGCTTGGGCCACCTTACAAGATTCACTACTCCACTTGTTTCTTCATGATCAAGGTTCAAGTGTTATGGGCCTTCCATTTCCCACAAATCTTCAACATCTTCACACTCTTTGTTCAAAAACGACTGGGCACCAAATGAATGAATGCCTTCTTTGAAACTCCTTCTAGAAGGAGTATCCTCTTTGGATACACTTGAACCAACTTCCACTTGTACTTTAGAGAATGTTCTCTCTAATATCTTCAACATGAACCTTGAGATGGTTCTTTCAATGAGCTTCTTTACCTTGGGTTCAAGCTTCAAATTATGAGAAACTTTTGAGTTATAGAGAGGAACAAAAGTTACTCATGGAGCTTTGAAAGGCCTGCAAATTATCCTATATGTCGAGCAAAAATGAGTTGAGGATGAGTCTAGAGAAAGCTTTCTCTCTCATTTCTTCCTACTTGAAGAGGAAGTTGTGCTTGTGATCTTCATTCTCTAATTTTTACAGACCTGATGAAGTGCATGGGCACTTCTCCTCACTACCCATGGGTGGGTGGGGCAGTCCCCTTGGAAGGGGGCTCAATAGGACCTCCTCAAAGACCTCCGTGGATGAACCTTTGGGTAGATAAAAGGCGAGCCTTTGTGTGAATAGACACCAAGTTCTTTACCAAAAGTCACAGAGAATCAACATCTCCCATGTGAGCATGACGTCCAGCAAAGAATTGTATTTGCATGGGCATCATTTTGAAAGCAACAAAGTGGCACAAAAATTCAAACTTCTCAGAAAAAATTCCAAACTTCCAAGAATTCAAGATAATGTCCTCCAAAAAGATGAATGAGTAAGAACCAAGCTCTGATTATTACTGTTGTGAAGCTTTCTTCCTAAAGTATAATATCCACCAAGAGAGTGAGTGAGTATGTATCCATCCATCCAACTACACCCATATTCATACCAAAGGTCCAAGGGCTACATATCTTGAGATTCTTTCATGTTTCCGTCCAAGTGTCCTTCCAAATGTCCTTCATGTGCACACTTTCCAAGGTAAATCACATGGCCTCTATTTCAATTGAAGCCTTCCCTTCACGTACAAGTCAAGGTGTCACTTGGGAGAAGCTTCTCCCAAGCCTAAGGTTCTCTTACATTAGGATAATTATTCCGAAGGGTAAAAAACCTTCATAGTAGACTTCAATTGAATAAATTACCAAGTGTTAAAACGGAGAACATGATTTCCTATTTCAAGGGTCTATCCCATTTAAATAATCCAAGGGTTTCCAAGGATAAATACCAATATCCAAGGGTGTAACCCAAGGGTTATATAATAGAGGATTATGAGGTAATCCTCAACCATGTCTTTTGGGGCAAGTGGTTAGACAATCACCTTCCTAGCTTGGAGGTTTTGAGTTCAAATATCATATAGTTCATTATAAACATAATCACATCAACAAGTTGGAAGTTATTTTAGTGTTATCTCCCTACCACCATAATCATCAAGAAGAAAAAAGAAAGTTATCTAGTTTTCACTATAGGGGGATCAAGAAGAGGAAAAGCATCATGAGAAAATGGTGAAGTAGTTACAAACTATATTTGACTTGGAAGATCTATTATTGACAATTAAAGAAAGATGTCAAGGGCTTGATATGCAATTATAATATAATAAAAACATAGTACACTTGAAAGTTGACATAGACACTCAAAAACAATGAATGAGTGATTTTGAGGTGGAGCTTATTGAAGTCAAAGCAAAAATGGAGGATGATATGCATAAAAGAGCTCAAGTAGAGTGGAAAACATCAAGTTTTAAGAGACAAATTGAACAACCCGAGAGCCAAGTTACAACAATCATGAGAAAGAAATCATGAAGTAAGTATGATTGAAACTACATGGGTAAATAGGCTAGAAGCATAAGTGAATACAAAGAGAATAAAGAATTGTGCTTGAAGCTTGAAGGATTAGGAGTTAAATTGAAAGGTCATAAGACAGCAAGAGTTAATAGATTGTAGACAAAAAATGGGGTTTATATGGTTGACACAAATGGCTAAGAGATTCTTATACCTTGGAAATCACCTTGAAATACATACAAAGTTAATTTAATACTGCTAAATGAAAAGAGAAAAATGCTAGAAGAAGATCTTGCTTAGTTGCAGGAAAAGTTAGCAACTAGTTCGCTATCTACCAATTTGGCCACGGTGGACATGGATGACGTCATGATCCAAGATACACCAAAGTCAGATAATTTATCCCAGGTAAATAAGCCTTTATAAGAATGTTTTTACCCCCATAGTATAGAGTAAAATCGAGATCCTCCTATGCTTTCTTTTGAAGAATGGGCACATGATACTTGCATAGATCATGTATAGAACTTGAGACTGAATCATATAAATCGCACATTATATCAGAACTTGATAGCACCAAAATGATGCATTGTTTCCATCCAACCCTAGAACCATATGTAATTTTAAGACAAAAATGATGTGAAACAAGAAAAGTTCATCGCCAAGACGAATAGCTAAAGAAACTTGATTTTAACAAAGATCGAGGATGGAGAACAAAGCTAATAAAATAATATCCATCTTTTCAACATGTCTAGAATGCACAACCACGATCACTAGAACTAAATTCGGTGTAGTACTCTCCAATCACTCGCAGATGATCTTTACCCACATTCTTGGCCCAAAAGAAGGGATTGCATATTGACGAACATTGGCTCAACTACCTTGTTTTGCCTATGCCACTATCACATCATGTGATTGGCACCTCATGGAGTCTTTATCACATAGGTAGAAGATAGAGGGAGAGTTTTCATATTCTCACTTTTTAGAGCAGGCACGGTTCGGACGTGGTCGGGAGGAGGAACATACAAGAATTCTCTGTGTGTGTGCTGAGAAGAAGATGTCGTGCGAGTTGCAGTCATTGCGAATCATAGAGAAAAAGAGTTTATCCGATATAGGAGATAGTTAAACCATGCTTTAAGAGAAAGGATTAGGAAATAATCCTCAACCATAGCTTTTGGGGCAAGTGGTTAACCACATCACACTCCTAACGAGGAGGTTGTGAGCTCAATTCCCAATAGCCACCTAGAGGTGTAGCTTTTTCCTTGTTATTCTTATTTCATTTGAACAATGTAATGACAAGATTATGTGATTTGGATCAATATAATGCATATAACCCTATTAGTTATAGACGCAAAAAAAAGAAAAAAAAAAACTACAAGAAGATCTCTTATAGCATAACCTTTTTACATTGTACCATTACTTATCCTTGTCGAAAGGGGTACAAGAGAAGACAACTATAAAAGAACCCTCCCTCAGTTCTTAAAAAGTTTTGAGTCATTTCAAAAGAGAGCTCTTCTTGTAACATTCCTGTTTGTACGTTTCTTGCACTTTTATGAGTGTTTCCATGAATTTCACATGCTTGCAGCTATTTCTCAACCCAATCCATGCAAGTTGAAACAATTTTTCGTATCCTTCTGACACCATATGCACTTGTTTGAACACCCTTTTTCCATGCAAGTTTATTGAAACTCGTCAATAGTTTATTTTTTATTTGAATAAATGCGAGGAATAAAATACAAAAAAATTCTTCCAAGGGAAGAGAGAACCCATAAAAAAAACTAGTTACAATGAGAACACACCTAAAACAAACGGGCCATCGAACATGGGAGAAAATCATTACAAAAAACAAGAAGGGAACCAATACAAAACCTGGGAGGGCACCAATACAAGAACCAGGGAGGGCACCAATCCGAGTTTTTAGAAATGAATGTACCAAGCTTCGTGAACTAGGGCCATCTATGTGAACTCCTATGAGACTCAGAGAAATCAATTAAAAAATGGTTCTGAATTTTGAAAAACAAAAGTTCTATTTAAGTAAAGACCACTTTTGAATTTAATGTAACAACCATCCATGCAATCTTAGAGCACCAAAATGATGATGTGAAATAGTTTTTGACAAAGGTTCTAAACAAATAAGTAGTGTGCTTATTCAATAGTTCTCTAGAGCACACTATCTCTTCTTTTTTTTTTTAATGTAAAGGAAGTTCGGCAATAACCTACTCTCCCGGACTTGAATTAAATAAAGAAAAGTACAAGAGAAGGGGACTAGTGCCCACGGGACCCCCCAAATCCCACAAAGCAGGGGAAGCTTTTACAGAGCTTAGATGACATTACATCTCTTCTTCCTCCATGGAATCTACTTGGAGTAATTGTTCAATAATAGCCAAATATCTCTTCTTCCTCCATGGAATCTACTTGGAGTAATTGTTCAATAATAGCCAAATAGTGATCGCAAGGCGTACAAGAGAAGGAGAGTGTTAATCAGCAAAGACTATGCGATCATTCTATAAAACAACAAGATTGTGTTCAATCGAGATATGATATAGAATCCGTGCTTTATTGTTAAAATATGGAAAAGAAAGTTGCTTGGGGCATTCTCCAAACATAATTTCACCATGAGAAGGGTAGTTGATGAAAGTGTGGATAATAACAATCAAGGAGTACCCACAAATTTTGGTTGCGGGGACAAGCAACAAACATATGCACGATAAGTTCTAGCTAACTATGGATGGAGAAGGAACATAGTAAGCATACAACTTTATGCACGATTCTAGATCCTAAGAAGGTACATTTAAAACTATTTTTAGTAAACCAATTAATTTGAAACTACTTCCACTAGTCAGGGGCCCAATTTAAAGCCCCACTTGTAATTGAGGTTGGTGGCCAAATTGTGAAAATCAACCCTGTCTTATTCAAACCTTCTACTAGACATGAGACAAGTGAAATTGAGCGACCTTATTTTGAGAAGTAGAGAATGGCATACCTGGGATGCACATCCCAACCTATTGAGAGCCCTCCCCTAGTCCCCATCTAGAGTTCTTTTCAAGATCCCTGTATTGATCTCGTTATGAAGAGTAGGTACTCATCTAGGATCTTTGGATTTTGGCCTTGGCTATCCCCCAAGTAAGGAACTTCTCATTCCTCCAAGAATGTACATTTTTGGAATATAACACTCTTTCCCCCTTCTAAAGATCATTGACGTCAATGATATAGAGGGATCTATGAACTTAATCTTTAATTCCAACTAATAATAGTAGAGTGTATCAAGCTTCTGAAATACTAGATGCTCAAAAGTAGAGCTCTGGGTCCAATGATTCCATAGGTGCACATCATAACTACTCCAAATATCCTTTGACTCCATATCCCTAGACCTTGACCACTAACTTGTGACATCTTATCACCTGTAGAGAAGTTGGGGGCTTGCCCTTGTCTCCAAGAAGTACCCATTGAGAGCTTGTCATATGGTATAACTGTGTAATGAAAAAAATAACTTAATCCGCCAAGGTAATAAAAAATACTATGCTCATCCAAAATCAAGAGTCACCTGTGATCTTCCACAAACTAGTTCAATAACTAAGAAAAACGTTATGCTATCCACGACATTTTGACTATGCCCCAAATATTTGCAAAGAAACACTAAAAAATAAATGGAAATCTTTTCCAAATAGTGCTTAGTATCTAAGCCCAAGTATATCTAGTTGATTTACTCACTATAATGAAATGAAACTCAATAAAGTCTTATCTTGATCCAAAGTATGAATCCAAGATATCAATCCGCCATACAAAAGATATGATGATCCAAACTATAGGCTAAAATCTCAATCTTTCATATCCAATACATAATAATCCTAACTTTGGAACAAAAAATTAATCTATCATATCCAATATATGATGAGCCCAATTGTTGACCAAAATATTTCCCATACCAAGTTAATCCTAGTCCACTTTGTGGTACTAAGTTTGTCATGCTAAGCGATGACTTGTTGTGAAAATAGAGCAACTAGTGGAACTAACACTGCCTTCTCAATAACTATACATGCAATTTGTTCCAAGTGGATAAGACTTGATTTAGATCTCACCATCACTATCTAATCATCACTATGTGATCATCACTATAGTCAAATTACAAAGGCTAGCTATGCGGAGATCATTTGACCTATCAAATGATTTTCAAAATCAATGAAACATAACCTATAGAAAGTTTGTATTATAAGATTTCATCCAAAACAAAAATCATTCACTTTGAGTGTATCAATGAGGAAAACGCCCTTTCTAACATGCCTCGATCACTTGTTTTAGTTCTCTAGCACTACCTTTAGCACCTCTAGTGCAAAGGTCATTATGCCTTTGTAAAAATATATAAATTACTTGAAATTTTTCATAGCTTCAATTAAACTACTGAGATATTAGCTCCCCAAATTGGAATGACTATGGGCATTCCTACAAAGAGCAACATCCAAATCTCTCTAAGGTTGAAACCTCTCTAACTATTTCCTCACCCTTTTTTAAAGGAGAAAATGATGAGACATGTAAATGCTTAGGATTAGACATAATCATCCATTCTTTTGGATGGATTATGATATGAAGGCGTATCCATGTACATACTAATCACTACGTTGGTGAAAACTAATTAGAAATCCAAATCACCTCATTGAAAATTGATTCTTTACATAATGTCTACTTTATTGTGAAGGTGAATATCTATGGCGGTCATTCTAATCATTGTGATTCTTGCACATTCATTAAAACATATCGCAACCAATCACATACAAGCATTTAATACTTGTATGGATGCTCATAACCATATCACTAAATTGTGCCGATGAGGAATAGAATTGTATATCAACTACATACACTCCCATGAAGAGCTATTCATCTGTTATGATGCATTGAAAAGCATCTTCACATTTACTTTCATGGTTTCTACTACTCACTTTATCTCGGTGACTCCTTGCAAGTCATTGGAAATGCTTTGGTTGTTCTTGAGGAATTTATCCTCCAACCTTCTCTTAAAAATAAATATCAATGACAAAGGTCACTTACCTTTGTCTCGTTTGTCTATATACAATGAAATCCTTCATGTTACATTCATAGAATTAATCATGTTTAAACAGTCTAATCTTTTACTCATCATAACAATGAGAAAATAACGAGAGATCTTCTTCAAAGAAACTCTAAGTATGCAAGCACTCATGCCTCTTTTCATGTACTAAAACTCTTTCTCAAGCATCTAATCTTGCTACTACTTTAAAAACACACATAGAACTCCTCCCTCAAAGACTATATCCTTATGAGAAGCCCAATGATTGTAGAATCATTTGTTGGCAATCAACAACGGTCTTCAGCACTAGATCCAACGAATTGCACCAGATAATGGAAGCATCTCAATTCGAATTTGTGACGTGCATGATCTGGATCAGATAATGAGTTTTGATACACTCAAACGTTAAGCTCGTTCTCTGTCAGATTTGTTCGTACACCAATTTTTGTGTTTCTTTTGTCATCAACTTTAATTGTTGAATGATGGTTCAATCTTCAAACACACCAAGATTAATGGAGTTTGAGTCATCGCAGATTTTAAGGGGCCATCGCGACGTTGCCGAGAGCCCATCGCAATGGTGCAGGGCTGCATCACAAGTGGACGTGAGTCATCACGGATTTTAAGGGGCCATCCCAATGCAACCGAGAGTCCATCACGTGAAGGGACATCCCAGGGCATCACGACGGCACACTGGTCACTCGCTTCACGTGCATGGCACTGCGACCTCGATGGGTTCCAACCGGTCTCAAGCGGAGCATCAGAGCTGTTAGGAATAGAGGTGCGTGTGCTGGTAGCTTTTTGCCACTCACAAAGTTCTTCGTGAGGGTTCTTGTTGCAGAGCCATCGCGACTGCCTTGGGGCCTGGGGCACGGAGTTGAAGCTTCATGTCAACGTGGGGGTACCATTGTGATTGTGCTTGCTTCATGGTATTTGTTTCGGCCTTCATTTGCCTTCCATTGCTAGCACAAAAGCATGTTTAGAATTGTCATCGTTGAAGTGTGAGGGGTTGCTTTTAGTGGTCGCTCTCTGTCTTCTCGGTTTGTTCACCAGTCCTATTTTTTGGATCTGTTCTTCAATTCTTATCGTGTGGGAGGGGTTAAGTCGTCCTTCGCGTGGCTAATGTTGTTCATTTCTTTGGTGGTGAGTAATGTGAGAGTGTCGTCGGATAACCCTACCCCCGATGCCACCCTGGGTTATCCAGACTTAAGCTTCTAGTTGCCTCACTTAGAAGGGAGGATGTTTTGGTGAAACAAGAGGATATAAAGAGAACATTTTGTATTGCCTTGAAAGTCGTTTTCAAGTGGTTTATTTTGGATCGAGAAGCCACAAAAAATGTTTTTATGCATCTCCAAAAGGCACCAATGCTGGTCATATCATTATGCACAAAGGCATTCGTGTCATCTACAAATAGTCCCAAGATCATTTTTCCTTTATTGAGAGGAAGAGAGAGGCCTTGAATATGGCCTAAACTAGCATGATGTTTCACAAGGAAGCTCAGACCATCAGCAACAATAGCAAAGACAAGAGGGGCCAAGGGGCATCCTTGCCTAATAGACCACTTTAATCTAATCACTTGAGAAAGTTTACCATTGGTGTTTATCGGAGTAAAGGCATTTCCTAGTAGAGTAGACACATTTCTCAGTAGAGTAGAGACCATAGCAATGTAACCCTTGCTTTGTGGGTTTCGGGGGGTTTCATGGGTACTAAGAACATTCTTTTGTACAATTGTCTTTTCTATTAATTAAAGTTTGGGAGAGTAGGCTGTTGTGCAACTTCGATTTTTGAAACAAAAAGACTATATCCTTCTAATATTATCATGGCATATAACTCCATAAGATAACAAAAATTTGGGCAGCATTTTCTCACTCAAATGGAAATAAAACAAAAATAAATACTCATCAAGGACATAAGCCCTGATGGGGATAAGAACCTTTCTCTTCATCCCATGATGTACAAGAAAAGAACCAATTCTGAAATTTGAAAAGAGAACCTATACATGCATTTATTGAAAATAAAGATAAGTAAGTGAGATCATTTGCACAAAGATGCAATAATGAATGTGGTCGACTCCTAATTGATGGTAAGTATGATAAAAAAGTGATAAGCATCAAAATTCATCATGAATTTCATTTTAAAAGGATCCCTCACTAGTCCATAGCCCAAATAAAAGTTTATAGAGCGATATGTTGGAGGTGCTATAATATGGCATTTGACCATTCAAAGTATAACTCTTGATATGTCGAATCTAGTACAACTTAAATTTCTTGATTGGGATTCATATCAAAAAGTATGTGCCGCATCCTTAAAAGGAAACAAAACATAGAATCGATCCCCCTAATGATAGACTCAAATGGCAATGTATGCAATACGGAAGAAGATAATTTCGGGGTTATTGAAGGGCACTTTACGAGACTCCTGGGGATCTCGACTCCCTCTCCCACCATAGACGGGACTGCATGGCAGCCATATCTAGGGTATCCTCTCATAGGATCCCACTCAACTTTCGTTCCCTGCTTGACACCTCTATCTCAGAAGCACAAATCATTGAAGTCACTGAAGCCCTCCCTTGTGGTAAAAGCCCGAGGCTAGACGGGCTCACTAATGAGTTCCTTAAGTCCTTCAAGTTGGTGGCTGCCACCCCTGTTTGTCTGGTCTAACAAGAGGTGCTCGAGTTTGGCACGGTTCCGACTTGTCTCAACAATGGCATTATCAAGTTAATACACAAAAAAAGGGAAAAGAACAGAATTGAGAATTGGTGTCTGACTACGATGCTCCAAACAGAATATAAGATCATTGCCAAAGTCATAGCCAACAGAGAGTGTGGCTAAGCGAGGTCCAAAAAGGTTTTGTCAAAGGCAAGTCAATTTTGGAAACCATTATAGATATCTAGGAAGGTCTCGACTTCGCAAATGAGTCAAGACAAGATGTGCTCTTCCTCAAGATTGACTTTGATAAAGCCTATGACAAGCTGGAATAGGAATACATTCTAGAGTCGCTTAAAGATCTCGGATGTAGTTAGAAATTCACCAAGATGATCTCGACCCTTCTAGAAAACGCGTCGACTCAAATTAATGTTAATGGAAAACTTTTGAAGGTGATCAAACTTAGAAGATCAATTAGACAAGGGTGCCCGTTGGCTCCCCTTCTCTTTGCCATTGCCATAGAAGGGCTTAGTCGGCTGGTGGAACAACAGGTGGAAGCACGAAATATCAAAGGCCTCCGATTGCCCCATGACCATGGCCAGATCACCATGAGACTTTTTGCGGATGATATGAACGTGTTTGTCCACAACGATAGTACCAACCTGGAGACATTCAGGAGGTGTCTGGATACTTTTTGCGAAGCCTCTGGATCCAAAATCAACCACTCTAAGACCGCTTTCAGAGCTATTGTCAAGATCTAGCTTGACCTTCTCATTGATCATGGTTGTCAAATCATCCCGCAGGGCCAAATTTTCTGGCTTCTTGGGATTCCCTTGGGGTTTGGTATATCGATGGAGTAGCGGTGGAACTAGGTGTTGGCTAGACTCGAAAACAAGCTAAACTATTGGAGAGGTATGAAAATCAATCTCGTTGGTCGTGCAATGGTTACCAACATGTTCCTCATATCATCGACCATTTACTTCCTTTCTTGTTGGATACTAAAAGAGCAAGATTTGTCCAAACTGGAAAGTATTTGCAGAAACTTCCTCTAGAAGAGTGACCACAATAGGAGGGGGTGCCTAAAATCAAGTGGTCCATATTCACCAGCCAAAGAGATAGTGCGGGCCTTGGCATTCTCGACATTCGGTGCATGGCTAACAAAGTTGCGACAAAATGGATGATTAAGGCATGGTGCAATGGCAACGCCTTGTGGGCCAAGTTGATCTTCAGAAACAAGAACGACTTGGCTCTCATGGGATTCTCAAATTTGAAGAATCTTGACATTCTCAGCCTTTTGTTTTCCCCGATCTCGATCTCCCCGAAAGGCTCAAATCTTGTGTGCTCCCTATGGAAGAGTTGGAATAAAGTCAAAAAACTTCACAAGAATAAGTGAAGATTGGAAGTGGGCAGCTGGTGTGAAACAAAATGACTTTCTTTAGTTCCCGATCCATGGCATCCGGATCGTGGAATCTTGGAACATTCGAAACGTCAAGAGGCTATGGAACAAAGGCTTCAAGAAATGGAAATATTTTTGGAAGCAAGACACCAACCAATGGATCAACTTTGAGGATATTAACCCTAGTGTCAACATTTCCTTTGAAGAATGGAACTTTAGAGCGGTCTCACCTGGGACCACTCTAAAGTTCACCTTCTCATGGGGCACGACATGCCGCGCTCGCTTGTTCTCAGATGGCACAATGATACTTGCCTATCAAAAATCTCGAACATCAAAGAAACCATTGATTATCAGGTTAAACTCAACAAGAAGTGTTGCCTCTTGTGGATGCGGCTTCGATGGGGCATGAAGTTCATGGCTATCTGGCACCCCCTCATAGAAATCAAAAAGTCTGTCCTCTTATGGAAAATTCTTCATCATCGAATCTCGACCAACCTTAAGGCTAACAAAATTTGTAGGATACCTCCTTGGTGCAAATGCAACTACCGCTCCATCGAAGATGTTTGTCACATCTTCTTCACTTTTCCCAACTCCAACTGGCTCTAGCAAATTGTCGAAAAGAAAATTAGTCTTCAGAAACATATGAGTTGGAAGCAAGCTCTGAAGGGAGAAGCGATCGGTTGCTTCGCAACTCTCTGGAATGCCATCATAGGAGAGGTCCTATGGAAGATTTGGTGGGAAAGATGTGATTATAACTTTGGTGACTCCCCTAAAGAGTTGTCAATTGAGAAATCATTGATCCTCCTTGGCAAAAGGATCGCTAAGTGTAAGAAATCTCCCCCCCTTCAGGCATCCTCAAGTGCTCCTTTTGATCAACAACAAGCTTAAACCCATGTGTGCCCTGCATGAGGGTGATGAGAGGGTGATTAACCTTCTTTGTAATGCCATCTAAACTCTGGAAAAGCTTCCCCTGCTCTGTGGGATTCAGGGGATCCCGTGGGCACTAGTCCCCTTCTCTTGTACGTTTCTTTTAATTAATTCAAGTCTAGGAGAGTAGGCTACGACCGAACTTCCTTTATTTAAAAAAGTTATGCCTAACATACTAAACCTAGGTATATGTGAGACACCTAATTCTTAGGATAAAATCAGAAAACTAAATGCCCTCAAAGGAATTCTAAAGATACTCTACATAGGACTTTCATCCACTCATTGAAACTCTATTGACGTGTGGATTCTATAGTAGTTTAAAAATCCCTAACCGGATCTTAGACTAGGAAGTTATGTTCGAACTAAAACATATAGATAACTACCTATGCACCTAAGTGTATACGTGAATGTATATGCATAAGTATGCATACAAATGTACATTTTATCATGTTTGTGCATCCATATATATAATTTTGCAGATAAATAAAGATATGTAATCAGTAATCTCACATGTATGCTATTCTATGTATATACATGAAAGCATTTACATAGGTAGTTATGCATGTGTGTGTCTATAGATTTAATGCATATGTACATGCATAGATGCATGTTTGAATAATTGTATACTTATAAACATGAAGAAAATATGCATATGCATCTCTCTCTCCCATAAAAGTGTGCACAAGTACATTCATATATCTAACATATATATATACATGTGTGTGTACACATATGAAAATCCATGTGTTTATGCTTGAGTTCATGAATTTTTCAGCTTTCTCTCTCTGAATTCAAAGTTGAATCTCGTCTAAACTCTCTAACTTTTGGCCTTGGCTATCAACCAAGAAAAGAACTTATCATTCCTCCAACCATGTACATATTTAGAATATAAAACTTATCTTATATGTTGAACTCATTGTCTAATTGTAGAATATGTAATTGTACAACAAGGAAACATTCCTTGGAGTTTCTAAAAGGTCTTAAATAATCCACCGTGGTCAAAAACATGCTGCCATAAACAAACGTACTTTTTGAAGTTTATGTGCCATCTTAAAACGACAAGAGCTGATAGGATTAGAAAAATAGCTAATACAAAAATTGACTTCATCCTAGTTAAGCTGAGAGGTACTAAAATGTCCTAGGTTGTATTTGATTCTCTTCCAAGGCTTCCATATTTTGTGAATGTTTGGAGACACTTTGATGATGAATTCTATCGTTCCAAAATAGATAACTTTAAATGAGTATGCTTCCATGAAAAGAAGCCATAAGAGGAAGTCTTTGAGGGGAAAACCTAATCATCAGTACTCAGTGGTCCTAGGAATCCTTAGTGTAGAGGACCCAAGTCGCTATTAGCTTGGTGGCCATGTGTTCTATATTAACTTTTGAAGCATTTCGTCATCAGTCCATCTATAACATGTCATGGAAAAATTAACAAGAGGGGTTTTGCTACTATAGAGAAATTTCTAAAATCGACCTTGGATCTCCATTACGTGAGATTTAGCTGGGAGTCCTCATCTCTATGCATATGTGCAATTGATAAAATAAACGCACTGTGTCTTGCTTTCTTATTAAGCAAATGGTCGTCATATAGAACGAGATGAGGCTTCTCGGCCAAGGAAAAGAACATAGGTATTTTTTTTAGGATCACCCTCTTGCTAAGAGGGGTGCATATGGAATATGGACTCAAGCTCATTCTCCAATAATCCCAACTTTTCATCTGCATTTTGATGATTTTCCGCCTTAGTTCCATCCGTTCTAGGATTTTCTGCCTTAGTGTCATGGGTCTAGAATAAGTGAAGATTGGAAGTGGGCAGCTGATATCAGACAAAACAACTCTACCTGGTTCCCAGTCCATGGCATCTGGATCATGGAATCTTGGAACATTTGAAACGCCAAGAGTCTATGGAACAAAGGCTTCAAAAAATGGAAACATCTTTGGAAGCAAGACACCAACCAGTGGATCAACTTTGAGGATATTGACCCTGTCATCAACATTTCCTTTGAAGAATGGAACACTTTGCAAAGCAGACGTCTCACGTGGGATCGGTTTAAAGTTCACCTTCTCATGGGGTACGACATGCCGAGCTCTCTTGGTCTTAGATGACACAATGGTAATTGCTTATCAAAAATCCCAAACATCAAAGAAACCATTGATTATCAGGTTAACCTCAACAAGAAGTGGTGCCTATCATGGATGTGGCTTCGATGGGACATGAAGTTCATGGCTATTTGGCTCCTCCTCATAGAAATAAAAAAGTTTGTCCTCTCATGGAAAATTCTTCATCCCGGAATCTGGACCAACCTTAAAGCTAGCAAAATTTATGAGATACCTCCCAAATGCAAACAATGCTACCGCTCCGTCGAAGATGTTTCTCACATCTTCTTTACTTGTCCCAACTCTAACAGGCTCTAGGAGATTGTTAGAAATAAAATTAGATTTCAGAAACATATCAATTGTAAGCAAGCTCTGCTGGGAGAAGCGATTGACTACTCCGTGACTCTTTGGAATGCCACCATAGGGGAGGTCCTATGGAAGATCTGGTGGGAAAGATGTTCTTATAACTTTGGTGATTCCCCCAAAGAGTAGTCAATTGAGAAATCATTGTTCCTCCTTGGTAAAAGGATCCCTAACTGTGAGAAATCCCCCACCCCCCCTTCAGGCATCATCAAGTGCTCCTTTTGATCAACAACAAGCTTAAACCCATGTGGGCCCTGCATGAGGGTGATCAGAGGGTGATTAACCTTCTTTGTAATGCCATCTAAACTCTATAAAAGCTTCCCATGCTCTGTGGGATTCGGGGGATCTCTGGGCACTAGTCCCCTTCTCTTGTACTTTTATTTTAATTAATTCAAGTCTGGGAGAGTAGGCTAAGGCCGAATTTCCTTTATTTAAAAATGTTATGGCCAAAATACTAAACCTAGGTATATGTGAGACACCTAATTCTTAGGATAAAATCAGCAAACTAAATGCCCTCAAAGGAATTCTAAAGATACTCTAGATAGAACTTTCATCCACTCATTGAAAATCTTTTGAAGTGTGGATTCTATAGTAGTTAAAAAATCTCTAATCGGTCCTAGACTAGGAAGTTATGCTCGAACTAAAACATATAGATAACTACCTATGCACCTAAGTGCATACATGAATGTATATGCATAAATATGCATACAAATGTTCAGTACTTTATCATGTTTGTGCATCCATATATATAAGTTTGCATATAAATAAATATATGTAATTTCACATGTATGCTATTCTATGTATATACATGAATATGCATTCACATAGGTATTTATGCATGTGTGTGTCTATAGATTCAATGCATATCTACATGCATAGATGCATGTTTGAATAATTGTATGCTTACAAACATGAAGAAAATATGCATATGCATCTCTCTCTCCCATAAAAATGTGCACAAGTACATTCATATATCTAACTTATGTATATACATGTGTGTGTACACATATGCAAGTCCATGTGTTTATGCTTGAGTTCATAATTCTTTCATCTTTCTCTCTGTGAATTCAAAGATGAATCTCGTCTAAACTCTCTAGCTTTTGGCCTTGGTTATCCCCCAAGCAAGGAACTTATCATTCCTACAAGCATGTACATATTTAGAATATAAAACTTATCTTATATGTTGAACTCATTGTCTAATTGTAGAATATGTAATTGTACAACAAGGAAACATTCCTTGGAGTTTCTAAAAGGTCTTAAATTATCCACCGTGGTAAAAAACATGCTGCCATAAAAAAAACGTACTTTTTGAAGTTTATGTGCCATCTTAAAACGACAAGAGCTGATAGGATGAGAAAAAGAGCCAATCCAAAAATTGACTTCATCCTAGTTAAGCTGAGAGATACTAAAAAGTCCCACGTTGTATTTGATTCTCTTCCAAGGCTTCCATATTTTGTAAATATTGGGAGACACTTTGATGATGAATTCTATCCTTCTAAAATAGGTAACTTTAAATGAGTCTCCTTCCATGAAAAGAAGCCATAAGATGAAGTCTTTGAGAGGAAAACCTAATCATCACTACTCAGTAGTCCTAGGAATCCTTAGTGTAGAGGACCCAATTCGCTATAAGCTTGGTGGCCATGTGTTCTATATTAACTTTTGAAGCATTTCGTCATCAATCCCTCTATAACACATGGAAAAATTAACAAGAGGGGTTTTGCTACTATAGAGAAATTTCTAAAATCGACCTTGGATCTCCATTACGTCAGATTTAGTGGGAGTCCTCATCTCTATGCATATGCGCAATTGACAAAATAAACGCGGTGTGTCTTGCTTTCTTATTAAGCAAATGGTCGTCATATACAACGAGATGAGGCTTCTCGGCCAATGAAAAGAACATAGGTATTTTTCAATTTGAACCACATTTGCACGAATCTTCCTTTCAATTTTCCATTTTAGACCGGCATGATTTATCGCATTCACAGTTTGTTCCACATCTACAAGGCTAGCAACGCTGCATCTCCTCCCCATGAAGATTTGGTGACCATTGGTACTAAAAGAAACATAAGACGACATGTGCACAGAACATGGAGCTTTTGGTGGTGTATAGACTATTACTTGATACCGCTCTATGTTATTGCTTCCTTCGTTGACATCTACATTGCCGATATTGCCAGCATGCCTATACTCATCCTTAGGAGCACCATGCATTTAATCACTTGGATTGATGTGATCAGCTATTGGGGTACCGCCATTGATGGTATCCCTAAATGTAGCAGGAATTTTGTATAACCAATCTACCAAAAAGCATAGAACATTGCAAAATATAAACTCATGAAGATCTATGAATCTACCAATATCACAATTAGCTATCCTCGAACTCTTGTTTCATAAGAGTACAATCCTCCATATCCTAGGGCCTTAAGAAGATGGTTTAAATATGGGAAAATGAACCAAGATAGGCGCCAAAAACCGATCCATCTTGGTACCAAAAAATTCAGAAGTTTACTACGAAAGCCATAGTTTTTTGTGTGTAAAGGAAGTTCATTAGAGTCTACTCTTCCAAACTTTACTTAATGGAAATTACATCTGTACAAGAGAATGGGCTTAGCAACCATGGGACCCCCCTATATCCCACAAAGCAAGGGATGTATAGATTGCTAGAGAATTTTACAAAGAAGGTTGATAACTCTCTCCTCTCCCTCATGTGGGGCCCACTTGGTTTTGATCTTGTTGCTCTTTACTAAGAACACTGTATGATGTCTAAAGGGCAGGTGCTTCTTACAATTGGAAATTCCTTTGCCTAAAAGGAAAAGATATTTTTCGATTGACCATTCTTTAGGAGGACTTTCAAAGTTGGTTGCGGACCACTCTTTCCATATCTTCCATAGAGTCTCCCCTCTTATAGCATTCTATAGTGCTAAGGAGAATTCCATTGCATCACCTAGCAAAGCTTTCTTCCAATTGATTTTTCCCTGTAAGAGCATGATTCTCTCAAGGTCATGCTAGAACGATATTGATTTGGGGTACGAATAGAAGAGATGTCGCAAGTCTTCGATGCCACAAAGGCATTGTTTGCACCATGAGGGCACTCTACAGATTTTGTTAGCTTTTACATTGGTACAGATTCCATGGGGTAGGATTTGCCACAAGCACATACTTTTTTATCTTGATGAGGGGGTGCCAAAGGGATTGGAACTTAAAGCCCCACCCCCACCTTAACAAATCCAGAAATCACTTCCTATTAATAGTGACATGAAACTCCACCTCCTTCTTGAGTCTCAAAATTTTCGCAAGGCTATTGCCATTGTGCCATCTAAGATCCTCAGGTGAGAAGAATCCTGAACAATGAGGAGGCAAGTTCTCGAACACTCTCAAGCATTGAATTTGCTCTACAATAGATGCCATTCTTCATCGTCCACTATTTTAGCTCATCAATGTCCTCAAATCTAATCCACTAGCCACTTTATTTGTTTGAGAGCTATTTCCACAAATGGAAGGCTTTGTCTCAAAGATTCCTAGTTTTTGGAAGTTCGGAGACTCCACTCCTATGATGCCCTTAATAGGGAACCATATCAAACCATTGTATCTAATACTGGTCGCCCATTTCCAATCTTCATTGATTTTGATAAAGTGTTTAACCTTGTTCCAACTTTTCCATAGAGAACAAACCAAGCTCGAGCCTCTAGTAGCCATTGAAAATGGGGAGAACAATACATGAGTCCTAGGAGGCCCACAAGCTTAAGAGCACACTTGTTTCTAAAAGTAAGCTTGGCCTAAGAGCCATCACTATTGCTCCATGCTTTAATTAAATGTTTTGTTGCTAACTTATTAGCCATTCCTTTGATGTCTAGAATGCCCAAACCACCTTAGTCCTTTTGGCTAATGCAAGTAGTCCATTTCATTTTGGGGATACCCCTTGTGTTAGGGTCACCCATTGAGAGGAAGTTCTTGTGAATTCTCTCCAATTTAAAGATTTCTTGGTTTTTGTTCTCCAAAAGGAAAGAAACTAGAGTATTGAAGAGAAGAGGAATGTGTTAATAAGCATATCACATCCTACGAGATTGACCTGCATACCGTTCGAGTACATCAGCTTGCTCTCAAGCTTAAAGAGAGCCTAGTTCGATCATTGCCCCATCGAAACATAGAATCCCATAGGAATACCTAAGAGGTGGAAGATTTGCCCACTAGCAATCAACTAACAAACATGTTCAATAAGCAATTGAGACGGATGCCCAATAACCACCTTGAAAGCCATTTTGTTTATGATTTATTTTGGATCTCCATGCCTCACAAAAAATATATAGAAAACTCCAAAAAGTGTCAATGCTTAATGTGTTTTTACACACAAAGACATTTGTATCATTAGAAGAAAGTCTCGTGATCATTCGATCTTGATTTAGAGCAAGATTGAAACCCTGAATATGACCTAAGTGAGCTTTATGGTTAACAAGGCAGCTGAGACCATTGGCTACAATAACAAAGAGAAGAAGGGCTAATGTGCACCCTTATCTGATAGAACATTTTAATATAATCACTTGAGAGGGTTATCCACTGATATTTATTTGAGCACTTGTGTTTTACATTAGAGTAGAGATCATCTTAATGAACTTTTCGCCATAGCCCAATTCGTTCAATGATTGGAGAATGAAGCCCCACTTGAGTCTATCATAAGCTTTGTCTAAGTCAATTTTAAGGAAGAGGGCATCTTGTGTTGATTCCCCAGCAAGAACCAGACCTTCCCAAACATCAATGATAGCTGCAAGGATGGACCCCCCCCTTGATCAACCCCTTTTTTATCTTCACTGATCCAATCTCAAAGGTGACAGGTACTATGGTTCACAATCACCTTCGCCAAGATCTTGTAACTGATTTGTACCATCGTAATCGAATGCCAATTTACAATTTTAATTTTTTCTTTCTTTTTTGTGAATGAGCTTGATGATACCCTCATGGAGACAATCGAGAAGCGTGCCAAAAGAAAAAACCTCTTACCACACCAAATGTAAGGGAGTGGCCACCACATGCTTGAAGGTCTTGAAAAATGCATTAGTAAGAACATCCAACCCCAGGCTCTTGCCATTAGGAAAGGAATCAATTACCTTTAGAATCTTAGCATCTGAGATGGAAGGTTCACAAAGATCTTTTAGGATTGTGGGATTTTTTTGGTTCTCACTGGTGAGATGGAAGGCATGCAATCTTGCTTGTGAGGAGAAAGAAGCATAGAAACCCCCAAGAGGTGGGTAAAGTGGTTGACAATCAATGTACTATTTTCTTCATCTGTCCTGCATTCAACCCAATCAATATCCAACGTCAATGGAATGATATTGTGTGAGATATAGCTTCTATGGAGTCTAGCTTTCCACAAGTCAAATCCATCCTAGAGGTTTGACCACCAAAAACCAACAACATCCTTGATCTCCACTAGATTGAAGTGTAACTTGACTTGGTCCCAAACTTCCTTCTCGTGTCCATCAATCACCCATCCATTCTTCCCCCATCTTTCCGAAATGACCTCCACTATATTAAAGTTCCCACAAAGAACCACATTGAGGGGCACAAAATCCAATGACTATCAAGTGGAAATTCTTTCCAATTGGATGTAAAGAGCGTACAAGGAGATGATGGAAAACTATAAAGGACCCCCAAAAGAAGCAACAACCCACCAATGGTTCTAGTCAGTAAGGGAATCCACAATTGGAGTGTGCGAACTTATACTGATATCGATAGCCACACCACCATTTACCATGGGGTGTGTGGTAGAGAGCCAGACATGGGAGGAGGAAATACACTTAATCTCTTTTGTAATTCCTCCCCATCGATTTTGATCTCTTGAAGACATATGTTCTAGAGGATTCTATAAATGTCGTGTTGTTTTTATGTCTATATCTTGTTTAATGGCCAAGGGGAACAAATCCCTGAAAAATTCTAGATCAATTGCACTTTGTCTTGATCTTTATTAATAATATTTGATTGATTAATAATGTAAGAAATAAAGTCCTTGGATTTTCTCGTTTTGAGAAGATCAAACATGGGATTTGCGGCAACTTCAACCACTTCCTCTAGCTTTATTTTGCAACATTGAGCTAAAAATTTAGCTTCAATTTGATGAAGAGCATCAACAATGGTTCTTGCAACTAACTGACAAATATTTAGTGAGATTGATCCTCCCTCTTGAAGCTCCTTGTCTAAATATATAGTGAGATTGATCCTCCATTGTAACCTGTAGGACATAATCTCCTATTTACATTTAACAAGAAATAATGATGCATCACGAATGATTCACTTCCACTTTCAAGAAGGACATAGTCTCTAGTTATTGATTATATCACTAAAATGGTTGTGGAGATAGTGCTGCACTGACATGAATTTAGGAAGAAATTGATCCACATGCACCCATCCGACCTTGATTTCTTTCTTGATGGAGAAGTTTAGAAGGATGGGAAAATGATCGGATCCCATTTCTATTTCTTGATGGAGATAAGATAAGAAGGATGGGGCAATGATCCCATTACTGTTTCGAGTTTGGAAATTCATATAAAAAGCTTTGATGATAATATGAAAGAGGATCAATATCTATCCAAATAGCTGGCTGCTCTAAACTAATGCCTTTCTAGTCATTGAACTAGATGATTCAGTATGTTTGTTGATGTATTTTAGAACAAGATGGGCTTTAAGATCATTCCGAATCTCTTTTTCTAACCTAGAGATAGTTCTTCCAAGACCTCTCCATCTATCATCCTTGTCTCCACACATATTCAAGTTACCCAAAATGATTGTTTGACCACAAAAAGTTCTCAAAGTTTTTCCAAGATTTGGATCTTTATGCAACAACATTAGAAGCAAATAAAAACAACTGGATTATCAAATGGGGATTTGAGTTTAATAGCTAGCCAATAGTTGAACGGGGGAATCGCGTGAACTCAAAATGAACTTACAAATAGAGCTGTGGATAACCACACAAGCACCTCCACTTCTTTAATAGTGATTTGTATAAAACCATTGTAATGCTTAGCCAAAATTGTCGACATTCTAGATTGAGGCAAGCCCTTGAGCCTTAATCTATTGGAGAGAGATGAACTAGGGTTATAATGAGATGCTACCCAACCCCAAATTTAATTCCCTAATTTTATCTGGGCTTGAGACATCTTTACGATGGAGGAATATTCATAATTGGTCTCTTATAAGAGAGATTGATTCTATTTTTTTAAACCTAGAATTTGCAATAACCTTTGAAAACTTCACAACATGTGGGGTATTTTGGTCCTTCCTTTTGGAGCTGATCCCCATGATCAAGTCATCTTGTGTCAACTCCAAGAGAGGGAGAGAGTTCTTGATTTCTCTAATTTGTCATCTGCATCCACTATTACTAAATTTGAATATTTTCCATCTTCAAAGTTATCATAAAGACTACCTTTTGGAGATCCTAATTTGGTTTGATCGAGAAGAGCACTAAACCTACTGGAGGCCATATAGATTTTAGGAAGAGTTTGAAGGGACAAGTTGATACAAGATTTGGGCTCAATCAAAGAAAATCCTTCCTCATCCTTGATTTGTCTCCCTTAAATATTCTCTTTCTCTCCTACTATTGATTCTAAGGGGGGGGGGGGGGGATCCTTGGCATAATATCTGAGCTCATGGCAAGTGAGACATACAATGTCATGCAATATGTTCATGTATATCACTTGTTAGCAAACTCATGAGTAAACTTGATGAATTCATCAAGCTGGGGGTCAACGTCAATTTTCACAAGAACTTCGTGGTTCCATTGAGGATTTATGTACGGAGGTTTCTTGATGGAGAATAATCTTCGCTCAACCTCTCCAATGTATGGCATGGTGCATCATCATGAGAGATTAGGGAGTTCTATTCAAGGAAATGTAGCTAGTTTGTCTTTTCGCGGTTCAAAACTAGGCTCCCATCTAAAGAAAACCAAGGGATGCTGCGGATGAGCCGTTGGATTCTACTTAACACTTTATCCACATATTTCTTGGAATCAAAACAAAAAAAGGACCATCCGTTGGGTTGATATTGAATCCGTTGGGCTGGCATATCGACTTTGGAAAACAAGGAATATGAGTATTGTTTAGAGATTTCTAAGGGAAGTCATCGTGCCATGCAAAGACCAACTTGCTCATAGCATCTATCTGTACCCTTGGATTAAAAAAAAAAAAAAAAACTTTTCCTACGAATAATAGAAGACAGCGTGAAGAACTTGAGTCTAAAGTTTTCCTATGGTCTGCTTACTACGAGTGACTGTAGGATTATTCTCCTTCACAGTTTTTTTAGTCTTTTGGGGTCATATATATGAGGCCTGACCTGCATCTATACGTGAGGCCAGCAAGGATAGTCTCACTAATAGGGGAGAGGGGAACGTTACTAAGTGCCATATCTTGTCCTTGTTGCTGCACCTAGTGCACGTCTTGTAGGTCATAGATTGGAAGTAGGTTTCTCCATTGAGAAATTTATTTCCTTTTGCCATTAGAGTTTTGGTGGGGTGTATAATCTTAGACAATTGAGGGGGTTTTGTGAGGCATACCTTAGGAGCCCATTATTATGACCTTTGACTTCTTCATCAGCTATCATGCAACTAACTAACTCTTTGGTCATAGAACAAGGAGAAGAATCCTAGGATGGCTACAAAATCATGCAAAAATGATTACGTAAGCTCTCCTAGGGCTCAAAATGTTATCTAGCCATAATAACCAATCATGAAAAATTTATATATATCTATATACTATGTGATTTTGAGGTTTTTTCCTTGTGCTACTTGATAGCATTTGAGTAGAGCTACACAATGATACCAAGATTGTCAAATTTTTTTGCATCCGACTGAGAGATACATGTGTTTTTTCTATGCATGTGCCTAAGTGGTATCCAATTGTGAATAAGAGGATCATTAAGGTCAATCACTCATTTAGAGCATTCATTCACATCCTTATCAAGCCTTTGATTGCAATCACTTTCAGTTTGCTCCTTGGATTGAAATTTTAAACTGGCTTTTGACCTAGGATGATAGACTTTAGGAGTGGGGAAGAAGACTTATGAAATAGATTTACAAGGATGATTGAAGATGAAGATTGAAATATGAAGAGTAAGTAGAGGAGGAAGAGCACGAAGATTAAGTAGCACATGTTTCCATAATTTTTCTTTTGCCTACATTTTTTAGCTCCTTTTAGTTACCCATATTTCAATTTAAAAATATTTTGTGCTTCAAGTTACAATTTTTTAATCCTCTAAAGCATGAGAAAACCCACTTTTGTAGCCAAAACTTCCTTTTAGGAGCACATAGCCTTCAAGTTAGTATTTAGAATAGTCCAACTAGTTGTATATGACAATTTCTCATGAGATCTAATGAGAATGATGTCTAAATCGCCACCTTTTTGTATAAAAATAAGAAACAACTTATTTTGTTAGAATTTTTTCTCATTCCAATAAACAATCTCTTCTTAAAATCAGTTATAAAGTATCATCTCTACTTATCTTTTATGTCTTGTATCTGTTGTGCCATTTCTTGAAGCAAAAGATGTCCTGACTGCTTGTGAGGCATTAAGGACTCTTCCCGTACTATTTGGTGATCCTATGTGTGTTGCAAGATAGAAAAAAGCTAAACTTCTTTCTCATACATACATAAAGTCAATCTTCTATCATATGTGGATTAAATGATGTGGATTCAATTAAATGAAGTGGTATCATTTGAACTATGTGGATAAAATTAAGCGGATTCATTTGAATTATGTCGTTTAAATGATGTAGATTCATTTGAATTATGTGGATTAAATAAAGTGGTATCATTTGAATTGTGTGGATTAAATAATGTGGATTCATTTGAATTATGTGGATTAAATGAAGTGGTATCATTTGAACTATATCGATCAAATGAAGTGGCATCATTTGAATTATGTGGATTAAATGATGTGGATTCATTTGAATTATGTGGATTAAATGAAGTGGTATGATTTGAATTATGTGGATTACATGACGTGGATTCATTTGAATTATGTGGATTACATGATGTGGATTCATTTGAATTATGTGGATTAAATGATGTGATATCATTCAAATGATTCGATTTCTATGGATTAGATGATATGGATTCTTTTGAGGTAAAACTAGTGTTTAAGTTTTGTAGAGTTGAACGTAAAATATGGAAAGAATGCCAAATGTGAATAATGACCTTGACCATGCTGAATATCAAAAGATTTTGTCTGAGCAAAGTGTTCAATTTGGCAATCAGGATTAGCATTTTTATTCCACCAAGATTTAGAGCCAGAGGGATTAGAACGAGAACCATTGTCAATGAAAGAAGTAAAAAAGATATATCCAAATTATTTTTATTTTATCTTTGGAGTTATAGAAAGGGTAAAAGAAAAAACACCATAAAAGCTTTTTGACTTACAACATAAAGAATTAAAAGAAAGTTTACTACAATGCTTTGTTCAAGTTGAAAGATCATTACCAAATAGTAATCAAATAGTACTATATTTCAGTTAAAAAGTTTTTGTACAATATGTTCTTCATCAACATGTTGATTGGGATGATCACCTGAAGAATGTAGGTATAGGTTTGGGTCATCCTCAAAATTAGGCAGAATTTCCTAATCAAGGAAATGAAGGCCCTCTTCCCCAAAAATAGCCCTACATTCTGCTACCTAAAGAACATAAGATTATCCATGATTTATCATCACAGGGAGCAAAACTATACAATGAAGGATTAATACTTCCTCCTTTAGGAAGAATAATTGACGATCATCAAAAGAGGGTTTATGATTTAGGAAATCAAATGAAAAATCTACAAATATCTCTCGATGCATATGAGAATAGATATGGATATTAGAGTCATCATCATCTTTTGATCATTTCATTACTGATGAATTATTCAATCAATAAAAGACTGAATAGACAAGTTTCTTTTTCATAATCAAAGACATCACTTTATGATAAAGACCTCATTTTTGTAATTGAATCTAACCAAAGTATTGAAAGTACATAATTTTCTTCATTTTGAATATCATCATCTATTATAGGTACCATTTCATCTATTTCTTCCATGTCTAAACCAACATTGTGATCTACATCTAAAATCATGATAACTCCATGAATCATTTGTTAAACTTTCATGAGATTGAAATTCTCCAAAATTTTGTTGTGTTGTTGTAGAAGCTATATTGGTTGGAGCATATAACAAATGCATATTACCTAAAATGTATACCAAATCATTGGCATATGATACACTTAAGTAACTTATTTGTTTTGAATGAAGAAAAATGATATACACTCCAGTTCACAAATATTGCTTGAAGTTGTTACTAAAAGCACTCTCATAGCTATATGTTGCAATTCCACTGCCTCACCACTGTACTCTTTCCACCATATAGGAGATGGATGCTTTTGAATCGCTTCAATGTGCCATAAATCTCCAAAACATCCTTCATTATTTACATAAGCTGTTCTTCTAAGCTGCAACTCAATAAGAAGGATACTTCTCTAGCAATGCCTCCCATCTTTGATCAAAAATCATTTTTACAAGAGTTGGCTTGAATTCCAATACTCCACTAAGTGCAATATAGATAGTTGCAAATCGTGTAGCACAAAAGATATGAAGTGCTTTATTGGGATATTTTGAACAAAAGAGCAAATATGAAAATTGATGCTCTCTAATAAATTTGACCAAATAAGTTGCATCTAATGAACTTTGTTTAATGAAAGATAATCTACCAATATCTTTCAATAATAGATTTAGTGTATGAGCTATGCATGGAACCCAAGTAATGCCTTCATACTTGTTTTGAATTGCAATTCCAACACTTCAAAAATTAGATGCATTATCAATCACTATTGCAGCCACATTCTTCGGACCACCCACACATGATATAGCATGTTCATATATCTTTACAATTGAAAGCTGAACTTTTGTCTTTAAGAGAAGTATCACCAACTTCCACAAACATGTTTCCCTTTCGAAATATAACCATGAAATTAATCAATGGCTTCCTCTCACAACTTGTCCATCCATCCAATGCTATTGTGCATCCATACATGGGTACATAATCAAGCACTATTCACTTTAAGATAGCTTCAGTACTTTTCTTCACTTTATCTACATACTCTATTTGCATTTTATTGTAATTTGGCATGGTCAATCCTTTCTGTGCAATTGACATCAAAGCATCTTCGAAAATAGGATTATGAATAACATTGAAGGAAATCGGACATGCTAAATATGCTTCATTCCATTTAAGATGAAGCTCAAGACAATCTTGCTTTTCAAAAGCTAAGGGTATTGTATTCTTTGATCTAGTATGGACAAAGCATGGTGACACATTATTAGATCCACTATTTTTACTACATTCGTTGGGTCCACTCTTTCTTAACATAGCTAGAGAAAATGGAGTACATGTATCTTGATTATTTGCAAAAATAGTTTGTGATACTTGAGTAGAAATATCATGAGGATCCTCTATTTTCATTCATGCATCTACTTGTTCTTGCTCTAAACATGGACTACTTTGAAAGTGTTGTGAACTACTTATGCTTTTAAATCTTTTTCATGTGATACTTGAGACTTTTTTGTTTGCATAACTTGCAAAGTGTACCCATGTATCACTATCTAGGTTAGAGCATCTTGTAACATTATTGCCTATACTAAAAACTCTTTTTTTGGAGTTGCATTTCCTACATAATGATGTGGAGACTATTTTACCCTCTTGATGAATAATCACATATGACCATTCTTTTCCCTTTACCATAATGATTGCTTTATGAAGACTTTAATATCTACAAAAAGACAACATGAATCAATATAAAATAAGATATACATTCCACTAAATATATATCTTAAAATATATACAAACTAATCTGAATCTCTCTTAAAGTTTTTAAATCTATTAATCTATGTATTTATATTTTCTATCTATTAAAGTTCTCAATCATACACACACATACTATTGTGAAGTAAGAATCAATGTCAAGTTAGAAAATCACAATAGATCTTAATTCTCAATCATACACACACATACAATTACACATACCATTGTGAAGTAAGAATCAATATTGAGTCAGACAATAACAATAGATTTTAATTCTCATGAATTATACACACATATAGTTATACATATTATTGTGAAGTAAGAATCCATGTTGAGTAAAAAAACTACAATAGAATTTCATTCTCAATCATACAGACACATATACTTACACATATTATTGTGAATTAAGAATCAATATTGCATCAAACAATCACAATAGATTTAAATTCTCAATCATACAAATACATACTATTACACATACTATTGTGAAGTAAGAATCAATGTTGAGTCAAACAATTACAATAGATTTTAATTCTCATTCATACACACACATACAATTAAACTTACTACTATGAAATAAGAATCAATATTGAGTCAGACAGTTACAACAGATTTTGTTTCTCAATCATACACCCATATAAAACTACACATACTATTGTGAAGTAAAAATCATTGTTGAGTCAACCAATCACAATAGATTTCAATTCTCAATCATACACAAACATACAATTACACATACTATTGTGAAGTAAGAATTAATGTTGACTCAGACAATCACAATAGATTTTAAATTGAGAATTATATGCACATCCACTTACACATACTATTGTGAAGCAAGAATCAATGTTGAGTCAGACAATCACAATAGATTTTCATTCACAATTATACACTCATATGCACATACACATACTATCGGATGAAACTTTGTAGGATCCCTTTACAATTCAAGGATCTCAAAGGTGTTAATATGTCTACAAGACAAAGCCATCTAGAGACCTAGAAAGTTCTAGTTCACTTATTAACACCTTCTCAACCCTTGAATTATAAAAAAGAAGATAAAACCTTTTCCAACACATAGAATAATTTTTAAATCACTATCACACATACACACACACACATACACATGCACATATGCAATCACATTATATTTTCACTCACAATCATATGACATACATGCACATACACATATATGTACTATTGTGAAGTAAGAATCAATATTGATTCAAATAATCAAAACACATTTTTACTCACAATCATACACATACACACATATAATATTATGAAGTAAGAATCAATGTTGAGTCACACAATCACAGTAGGTTTTAACTCACAAATAAAAATATTTTTCTTTATTTTTTAATACTAAAATACTAAATATTTTTAACAAGAGCGAGGGATACAAGAGGACATCAGTGAGGACAATGATCAACCAAGGGGGACGAATATAATAAAGTGATAGGTAGGAGATGGTTGAAACCCTAGATAGGCAAGAGATGATTGACCCACACCTTAAGAGGGAGAACTAGGAAGTAATCCTCAACCAAGGCTAGAGGGATACAAGAGTAGATCATTGAGGATAATGATCAACCAAGAGGTGAAGAATGTAATAAAGTGATAGGTAGGAGATGGTTGAACCACACCCTAGATAGGCAAGAGATGGTTGAATCACATCCTAAAAGGGATGATTAGGAAGTAATCCTGAACCATGGCTTTTGGGGCAAGTGGTTAGCTCATCACACTCCTAACCAAGAGGTTTTCAGTTATGGTGGATAGTGCATAGGGCATTAAATAAGGGGCAATAGTTTCAAGAATTGCCAATGCTTGATAAAAAATTCTTTGAAGGGAATTCATTTTTCTACAAATTACTCATGGTTTTATTATGCTCACAATTTGAATCGTCATGGGTCTATTCCATATATAATTAAAATTCTATGCAAGTAAATCTAGTGGTAGTGGTCCCTTCTTGCGATAAAACAACCCAAGTAGCTAGGTACCACTCAAGTACTGAAAGATGCACTTAACCATTGCAATGCTTCACACTTCAAAAATGCATAAACCTGCTCATCTGTGAGACAACAAAATGAATATCTAGCCAAGTAATGCATTAGTAAATCAAGCATCCAATAGCCTCCTGATAGAGAACAACATCAAATGCATCACTAGGATCATGAAGACTCAACCATAAACGTGTCTCCAATGGCATGTTATAGATTTGAAGTGAGAAATGTGTTGATGAGAGAGGGACATTGTTCTCTATTGCAAAAGAATCCACATGCATAACAAAGTCTTATGTTTCCATTCATGAATGTCGTTGAAGTTTATGGTACTTATGCAAGATCCAACTATGAGGCTTGACACATACTCACCTCTCATTAATTTCCTCTTCATCATTTATGTATTTTTTGTAAGCTGAAAAGAAAGCTAGGGCTTGAAAATATAGAGAGTGCACCCCAACCTTAAAGAAGAATGTTGAAGTCAACAAGGAAAAGTTATTTATGGTTTGGATAAAATCCAAAATATGATTAGAGAGATAAAATACTCAAAAAGGACGCGAAAGTATCCATATGGAGTGATTTAGAGCACCAAAAGTCAATCAAGGCAATGTAATGACAAGGGACAAGAAGTGAAAAGTGAAGAGGGGAGAGAAGATGCAAGGGTAGGTGAAGAGACACAAACTCCCATGCACATATCTATATATATAGAAGTCATTTGAACATGAAAATGTATGGAGATGACAAGGATATGGCATAGAAGCATATACTGGCCATTATCAGACCAATGGATATTAGAAGATACCTCAATATTGTGCTACAAGGCACATAGATATTCAAGCCGCATACCTTTTCTAAACACATCCACCTAGTGAAGGTGATATCTCTGTATGTACATATCCACTTAATGAATATCATATCTTGTTCGAAAGCTTATCTTTTATATTCTTTGTATGGAAAATACCTCTATCATATGATTCTCTAGTAGTGACAAGGAACATTTCTTGTGAACCTCAGTTTTTTGCTTAGCTTCAGTTGACATGTAATCTATCCTTATACAGTTGGTTGCCTATTCATGTGAACTCCAAATGGAGTGTTCTTTATCTTTTTAGAAAGCTACAAGAGTGTTATACATGTTGATTAAATGTGAGATCCCATGGACCTCTGGTGTATGACTAAATTAGGTTTTAGGAAGCATGTGTCTTATAGGGTAGTTTCTAGAACAGGTTCTCTAACTTCCACTACATATAAGGGAGTCAACTTTCTCCACATTTTGGTACGAAGGCTTTGGTATAGAGCATTTACATTGAAGCCCATGGTTGCACAAAGAAGAGAGCTTGAGGAAGATGTAGAGATGGCAAAGGAAAGCATGGAGCTATGAGCTCATGGAGTATGCAACACTCATGTGCTATGGAGATGAAGCTTTTGTATGTAATACAATTTGTTGCTTTATGTTATTTGAAGTGATACACTCTCTTGTACTACTCTCTCTACATATGTTGATCATTGAATCCTTCTATAAGTGATAATAATTACTTCAATGAAGCTTATGATTAGCCTATAGAAGAAGAGGAAGATTCAAGTAAAGAATCCTTGATGCACAACTAAATCTAGTTGTATATGATCATTCTATGCATGCTATTGATATTGTGTTCAATAGAATGAAGTGAAAAATTCTATTGTGTCAAAAAGGCTGAATATTGAAGCTTCTATGTAAGCTTGATGATAGCATTATATGCTTATGGAATGAAGATGCTTATGTATGCATGCTTGTGAAATTTATGCTCAAGATGAATGCCATTTCTGGACAGCGATGTTTAGGCTGAATATACATTGAATTAAAGTTGACGGTTGATGTCTAATATTAGAATGAGTGCATATGTGGTCATGGATATATAAGTGCATGTTCCATGATGTGTGGATGAGTAATAGGATATTTTATATGCTCAAATGATTGGTGATTTGTATACATGCTTATGTGAATTTATTAGCATGATTGTGAAGCATTAAAGGTTTATGATGTATGGACATATATGAGGTTAAGAACATATGTTTGATGCCAAAAATATTGGTATGATGCAAGGCTACTATGCATGAAATTTGTGGATGTATCTTGTTGTGGATAAAACCCATTGAGGTAAAGTTTCTAAAGAAACCATATGTTTTCTCATGCTATGATAATTAAAATTTATTTGATTCTTTAGTTTAGATACATCAACTGAATGTAGTGCTCCTATTTGGACAAGCCAAATCAAAAGAAAACAAAGCTTGGATGAAGGAAGGATACAAAGCTTGGAGCCAAAGTGAAGGAAGGAGTTAAGTTGAAAGGTTATCAAACATTTCAATTTTGAAGGCTTGAAGATTGGAACCCAAGCTGAAGGTGGCCAAGGCAAGGAGGAGTATAAGACTCCAAAGAAGGGCTGCTATAAAGTGTTGAAGGCTCAACAAGGACTTGAAGACATTCCCCAAAGTTCAAGGAAGAGTCACCATAGAGCAAGGTGATGAAATGAATGAAGATGAAGGAGGTAAAGATGGAAATTGATAGAAGTAACGGTTGATGTAAAGGGTAAGAAAAATCCACACTGATAATGGTGGTAAGATCCAAGCATAGAACATGTTAAGGTCTAGTAAAATGTTGAGGCTAGTAAGACCACCAAAGAAAGTGGCAAGCTTATATAAAGGCAAGTAAGACCATCCCAAGAGGAATGGCATGCCTATGTGGAGTCAAGTAAGACCATCCAAAGAGGCATGGCAAGCTTATGTTAAGGCACGTAAGACCATCCCTAGAGTAATGGAAAGCTTTGTTCAGTGAAAGAAGCACCAAAGACCAAGTGATGGTCTAGTGAAAGGTTGAGGCAACTAATACCACGAAAGAAAGTGGGCAGCCCATGTAAAGGCAAGTAAGACCATCCCAAGAGGGTGGCAAGCCTATATAAAGGCAAGTAAGACCACCCCAATAGTAATTGAAAGCCTTGTTAGGTGCAAGAGGCACCATTGTTCACATTGGAGAATTTCTTATGTTCTTTTGTAGGTGATGAAGAAAGCTTGGAAGATGTGGAAGCTATGAATGCTTCACATGAAGAGGAACTCATCAAAGAGTTCATGTATGATCAGCCCATTTTTTATTTTCCAATTATAAAATCAGCCATGAAGAATGAAGAGAAGTACATGAAGAAAGGGGGAGCTAGCTTGCAAGGATTCGAAGATCGAAGAAGAGTCCAAAGAAGAGAAAGTGTATCCAAAACAAATTTCAGATTTGGAAGAGAAGTAGACACTCTCAAAGAAAGAGTAATAGTAGCCATAAAAGGTAACTTCAAAGAACTAGGATAAGCCACCTCTATGGAAGAAGTGCTCAGAAGGCAAGAAGGAGCCATGACATACAAAAAAAGTCATGAAGACAAGTTACAAGAAAACATGACAAACATGAGGACATCAAAAGGAGAGGCAAAGATTGCACCCATAGACAAAGTCAAAGATGATACAAAGACAAAGAAGGATCAAAGCAAAGCACGCAAGCATAGAAGACATGAAGCCATAACGGTATACAAAGAAGAGAGCTTTCAAAAAGAAAAGACAACAAAGAAGAGAGTGAAGCAACAAAGGTATATGTATCCAAGGTGATTGAGTTTATATGAGGCATGGTTTATGATAGAGATTCAAGATGAGATCTTGTGAAGAGCCAAATAATCAAAGATGAAGCTAGAAGGAATCCAAAGAAGCTTCAAAGCAAAGGAGGGAGATCACAAACCTATCAAAGGAAGAGATCCGAGGACAATAGAAGCAAAAGATGAAGAGGAGAAGAATTGGAGAGTAGCATGGACTTCCAATTGTAGCTCGAGGGGGAGTGTTGAAATTTATGATACTTATGCAAGCCCAATCGTGAGGCTTGACACATAATCACCTATCATTAATTTCCTCTTCATCATTTCTGTATTTTTTGTAAGATCAAAAGAAAGCTAGGGCTTGAAAATATAGAGAGTGCATTCCTAACATTAAAGGAGAATGTTAAAGTCAAAAGGGAAAAGTGATTTATGGGTTGGATAAAATCCAAAATATGATTAGAGAGATGGAAGGTTGTGTTTGATGCCTCCTATAATTTTGCACGAAATTCTCCTTCATCAAAAGGCACAACTGATGTGCTAAGTGCTCTCGTAAATGGTTCTTGAAGTTTTTTGTCATCATCAACGTCCATTTTCTATAGAGAAATATTAAACATTCAAGAGTAGCCAAGTTCATAGGGAAGAAGTTGTGCAAACTTATTTTTTAGCATGAACAAGTCTTGGGCTTCATTTGATGCTATGTGAGGATGATGAGCCAAACTCTTGGACCCATAAAGTCTGAATCTGATGATAATAAAGTCGAAGCCAAACTTCCTCTTTCTTATGTGCTGCTACAGTGATAGGGAAACTAACCAACAATGAACTCGAAGTTGGAAGCTCTTTCACTATGAGTGAGATGAGCATTTGAGGGGTATCTCTCATCCCAATATTTTTAGTTTCTAATAAGTTGACAATGAACTTTTTTTGGTTGCAGTGAGTGAATTAGCACTGCTTGTCTTTTCTTTTGACATGTTTGATGCTTATTCTTAGTCTCTTGAATTTGACAAAGAAATGTTTCATGAAATATTTTATGAAAAGATATGAAGACTTGAATCTTCAAAAACATTGTATAGGATTGGAAATTCAATGATTACTTGGGACAAGTTTAGTTTTCTAGGCACCTAACATGTTGTCCATGGACAATCTTATTTCCATTTCTCCCTCCTTTCTATGAACCCCGCAACACTCCTGGTGAACCCAATGTGAAAGGAGGAGAAATGTAGGACTCTTAAGTTCTGATTCCAACAAGAAAAGAGGAACTAGCAAGAAGTGAGGTCGGATAAAACTTTCCTAGTTGAATGGTTATGGGAGACACCGCAATTGCTCACATGGATGTGATAACTCAATTTTTGCATTTTCAACAAGATGAAAAGAGGCAAAGCGCCATTCAAACATTTCATGAGCGTGTTGTCAAGCAAACTAGATATTTTAATGGTAAAAATATCACACAATTCTGCAAGGAGTATGAGCTAGAAGCTCGATACCTTGAGGCTTAACTTATACCTATGAATTGGAGCTTATAGAGAATTTTGTGTATGTGTCCAAATTGCATCTACCTAACCGATTGATAATGGATGGTCAAGAAAATGGTCATAATACAAGCTAGCAACCACAAAGATGTTTTCAATTGAAGACATGGACAAGTTAACTCGATTAGGATTCGTAAAATGGGTTCATAAGGCTAAAGACCAGTCCATGTAAGACATTAAGGATAAATTTGATCGTCAATTTGATGACCTATCAGAATATGATAAGAAAGCTATACAACATGCGAAGCTATCTCTATTCTTATGAGCAATAGGTATGAAAGCTCATGAGGAGCTCCTTTCACAATTGAACAATATGGAAACTAAGTCCGATCTTATAGAAGAATGGGATGATGTTTAAGGAGGAGTAAAAGGGTATGTAGAGAAGCAAAGAACCATGGAAAAGTTTATGCAAAATTGGCATGAAGATTTGCAAGATGAACAAATGTAGGCTGCACATCAACCTGCTCCAAATCCTCAAGCTAATCCACCGGTTGTGAAAGATGTTGTGTCTCCTAATACTATGGAGGAAATGTTCTAGAAATTTAGTGATCTTACGATTCAAAGTATTAAACAAATGATAGACTTCTAGTCCTCACAATCAACAATAAACAAATCTTCAAAGGCTTTTGAAAACAAGAGATGCATTTGGTGTGACTCCTTAGAGCACAAGAGGTAACCATGCAAGAGCTTTAAAGAGGCATTGGCTAAGAATTTGGACTTTATCAAAGAAAAGATGATTTATGATGCTAAAACCAAAGAAAAGATGAACATAAAATTTGGTCGGGGAGGCATGAGAGTGCTTTTCCTTGAAACCTCTAATAACTTTGCCTCGACTTCTCATATGTCCATGTATGCATGTCAAATAATTGATGACAATGAGGATCCAAAAGCTTGGTCTAGGGTAATGAATCTTTGTGATGACGAAAAATGCACTAAGGAAATTTAAAGATGGCAAGCAATGAAATCCATGGAGTAAGTGGATGAAAGGATCCACTAGATATGCTCTCAATGGTCACATATCTATGCTCATCAATGGAGCATGAAGCACTAGCTAAAGAGAAAAGAAGAAGGATTAATGAAGGTGAGGACGAGAGGAGGAGAACTAGGCTGCAAGTGGAAACATCACAAAACCAAACCAAAATCAATCGACACAAATAAATCAACCTACTCAAATTGTTCCACCACCGTCAATTACAAATTCATCAAATCGAATTCCAATTCAATCTCAATATCGTGCTTTTGTTGAGGTGTTAGTTCCTACACAAACTACTAGCCTTCTTGAAGATCAAGAAATAAATCCTGCAAAATAGAAAAAGGTAAAGCAAATAAACCATCATATATGTTGAAGTCACACATTGAGAAATCGACCAATCTAAAGCAAGTTCTCGAAAAGCACGTACTTGATAGTGTGATTGAGTTTACACTAGGTGAGTTGTTAATCGTGCTTTTGCTGAGGTGTTAGTTCCTACACAAACTACTAGCCTTCTTGAAGATCAAGAAATAAATCCTGCAAAACAGAAAAAGGTAAAGCAAATAAACCATCATATATGTTGAAGTCACACATTGAGAAATCGACCAATCTAAAGCAAGTTCTCGAAAAGCACGTACTTGATAGTGTGATTGAGTTTACACTAGGTGAGTTGTTAGGGATAGCCAAGCGGGAGTTCCTAGAAGTGATTATTGACCTCTTAAGAAGGAAATGACAATCAGTATTTGAAGCTTAGGAATTTGAGAGGATGGTTGATGTAAAAAATCAAGGCTTAAAGATGAAAAAAAATTATTCTAGTGTCTTTCCAGTATTTTTTCGATACATTTTTGATGGCCTAAAAGTCTCGGGGTCACGCAGTCTGGTGCCTCTCTGATGGTTTTCTCGTACTTTTTCCGGTAGTGCGGTATGTTCCGGCATGCAAGTTTTTTGAATATTTGCGTAAAATCTCCGAGATATGGATGACAAGTGGTCCTATTAATTAGAGGCTTCATATCAATAATTTTAGCTATCAAGAAGCCGCAACGACATTCCTAAATCATAGCTTACCGAAAATGTTAAAGGGGCTAATTGAGAGATTCTTACAAAATTGTAAGAACACTTTTAGACAGCCTATGAATGTATGAATCAAACAACTTCGTGGGGAGGCAGATAATGCATCCATACAACGGTAGGGCCTTTATAATATAACTTCCCCATTATAATGTGAATGACCATAAATTGATGGGGGATGATTCTAACAACCCAATGCAACAATGGAAGATGGATGCCCTCCATTAAGCCCACACACAATGATATATTCTCTTTGTTCTGACCTTTTCTCTATACCTATATAACAACTTAAAATGAAACCTTGTTGACTTAAATTGGACTTGAAGGGATACCCAAAAAGATTTTATCCCAAATAGTTATTCTAGCTAGAAGAACCATCCACTGCAACATGGGCTACCTTTTTACAACACTCTCTGCCTATATGTAGAGATATAGCTTCACGAACTTAGTAATTTCTCACAAGTCACTAAGGAAAAGAACATGAAACTTTGGAAAGCTTTGGGGCAATATATGAGGGAAAGAATGAAGATTGAAATAAATGAGAATGTGTATAATGAGAGAGCAAAAAATTCTCTCCAAACTTGTACAATTAGATTTGGAAAACACTAAATACACCTCTAGATCGAGAGGAGCAAAATCAATACAAAATCAGGTAAGCAAGCAAGGGGACTGCTTGCTAGAGTTTAGGACCACTAAACTAAGTGGGAAACTTGTGGAATGCATACAATGCAACAAACAAAGAAGAGATGGTTCTTATCTAGAGTTATAATTTTCCTACAATCTAGTTAACCACCCACCAATCAGTGTAGTTGCACATTTTTGTGTGTGATTGATGATATTTGAGTTTGATTGAGTTTGGTGGAGCTTCTAACTTGATTCCATGACTTTGGGTCCTCCTTTTTTATTGGTCCACTTCCAAAACTTGTGGATGGGTTCTTTTGCATGGTTAAGAGTTGATTTTCAACGCTCCCCCTCAAGTCCCAATGCCTAGGTCATTCATTCCAATGCATGCCTTGAAGTGTTGTAGCTTTACGCGATCCAAAACTTTGGTAAACATATCTGCATATTGGTCCTCTATATTAACATTCTCCACCTTGACATCATTTGACATGATCATCTCTCTAATAAAGTGGTGATACACTTCTATATGCTACGACCTTTCATGGGACACCGGATTTTGAGCCAAGCATATGCTACTGAAATCGTCACAAAAAATAGGTACTTGCTTAACCTGCAAATCAAGATCAACAAACAACTCCTTGATAACCACATAAGGTCACATGAGACTTTTGCTAAGCCTCTATATTCAGCTTTAGTCAAGGAGAGAGCCATAGTTGGTTGTTTCTTTGACATCCACGAGATGGTCATCTTCCCTAGCATGATAATATATCCACTAGTGCTCCTCTTGTCATCTTTGGAAACTACTCAATCAGCATCACAATATGTGTGTACATTTAATCCATCATCAAATGGATAATATAGCCCTTCATTCATTAATCATTTGGGGTACCTAATTACCCTTTTGGCTGCAACAAGATGACTTACTCTTGGTGCCTGCAAAAAGTGAGATAACACTCCAACTACATGTGCAATATCTCGTCTTATCACAGTAGCATACAAGAGAGAACTGATTATTGACATATACATGGTCACATCATTCACTTCTTCACATTCATGATCAGTGAGTTTAGCATTTTCCTCTAATGGATTTGAAATGATCTTGCAATCACAAAAGCCAAACATCATCAAAAGATCTAGAATGTATTTCCTTTGCATCAACTATATACCTTCCTCTTTATATAGTACTTCAATCCTATGGAAGTACCTTAAAATCCCTAAATCAGAGATTCTAAACTCACATCCAAGCTTCCTCTTTATTTCTTTTATGTTCACTTCATCATCCCCTTTAATGATCAAATCATCGACATATATACAAATGAAAACAATTTTTCTACCTTCCTTCTGCACAAAGAGTGATGGGTCTGCATCACTTTGATTGTGTCCAAATTCTACCAAGTAGTCCACAATTCTTTGGTTCCAAGCCCTTGGGGCTTCCTTGAGTCCATAAAGAGTCTTTCGAAGCCTGCATACATGATGTGCAAACCTTACATTGGCAAAGCCTTGGGGCTGATCTATAAGGACTACCTATTCAAGCTCTCCATGTATGAAAACATTCATCACATCCAACTGGTACATCTTCCGACCTTTTGAGGCTGAAATTGCAATCAAACATCTTATAGTGTACATCTTAGCTAGTGGAAAGAATGTTTCTTGAAAGTCTATGCCATAGGTTTTAGCAAAACCTTTGGCAACCAACCTCACTTTATACCTAGAGATGCTCCCATCTGTATGCTTCTTTACCTTGTACACCCATTTGTTGCAAATGAATTTCATGTCCTTTATTCTTGGCACCAATGGCCAAGTTTCATTTTCTTCAAGTGCCTTGACTTCCTTGTCCATGGCTTTAATCTATTCTTATTTGCTTCTTCAAAAAAGTTAGGTTCTTCACAAGCTATGAATTGACTCATGTAGGCATAATGTCTTGCAATGAATGAATCAAAAGCTAACCTCTAAATAGGGTATTTAATCCTATTGGACAACCTTAACTCACCATTAGATTGTATGAATCTCCTCCTCCTTGGCTTTAATGCTTCAAATCTTGATTTTTCTAAATTTTCCACATCTTCATCACTTGTAGAGTCCATGTCTACCCATCGATGGTCTTCGTCATTCACCTTTTACTTTCCTTTGCTACTTCTTTCACTTGAATGAGCTTCATACCTTGTTCTTTCATGCCAAGATGATGTAGTACTCTCCTCTCATAATGTGCTTGAAGTGATTGGGCCACTCATCTCCATGGTTTGTTATTGCTCCTTGAACCTCTTCTCAGCTTCATATGCATTGTCAACTTGTAACACATCTTTGCTACCATAACCAGGTAGTAACTCATCAAATATTACACCCCTAGACACCTTTAGCTCTTTGCTTCAAGGGTTATAGCATATTAAACCCTTTTTCTATGAAGAATATCCAAGAAGTATTCACCTATCTGCCTTCAATCTAACTTGCGTCTCAATTTTTGAGGTATGTGAACATAACACACACAACCAAATACTTTGAGATGTGAAAGGTTGGGTTTCTTACCTCATAAATTTCATAAGGTGTAGCTCCATGTACTTTTGATGTTGGACACCTATTCATAATGTATATGGATGTATTTGCTACATCACCCCAATAAGAATTAAGAACATTCATCTCATTTAACAAAGCTCTAGCCACTTGTATTATATATCTATTCTTCCTCTCTACCACCCCATTTTGTTGAGGTGTATAACAAGTGAATTGTATTTTAATAACATTTTCATGTAGAAAATCTATAAACTCATTTGAAAAATACTCTCCCTCCATCCAATCTAAGAGTCTTATATAGTTTTCTATTTCCTTCTCCATTAGGTTTCTAAACCTCTTGAAGTGATAAAACACCTCTAACTTGACTTCATGCAATACATCCAAACGAACCTTCAATGATCATCTGTAAATGTGTCAAAATATCTATTACCTCCAATGCATGTCTCCCTTGTAGGTCTCCATACATCTATGTGTATGAGATTCAACACTTCATTGCTCACATGTGCTCCTTTCTTGAATGGCAATCTGCTTTGTTTCCCTAATTGACAAGCATGGCAAAAATGTTGCATATTTTGAGATGTAAGATCAGGTAGATTACCACCAATCCCTTCATTTTCATTTCCTTCATCCTTTTTTAAGTTGATCTGCCCAATTCTTTTGTGCCATAAGTTGATTTTTGCAATCTGTTTATTTCCAATTGATAAGTACATAGTGTGATGGGTTGATGACTTTACCTCCATGGTGAAGAGTCTTCCTTGCTTCTTTCTTTTTGATATGAACTTTTAGTCCTACATGAGATGTTTAAAAAAACATCCTACATCATTGAACCTCACCGCATAACCTCTTTCAACCATTTGACCTATCGAAACCAGTTTCTTGGTGATGGTTGGCACATGCAACACGTCCTTCAACACATTGGAGCTTTGAGATCCATTCAATGCAAAATCTCCCACATGTATAATCTTGTGCTTAGTGTCATATACTCTCTCTACATGTCCTTGGCTAATGGGTGAGTGTAAACTAAACAAAAAATCTTTATTGCAACTCATATGGTTGCTTCAACCACTATCAATGTACCATGTAAAATTTGAATTGACTTTATCACTTGATCCATTCATCATAAGAAAGTTCTCATTTTCTAAAATTTGTTAGTGTACTAGCATAATTACCTTAGTTCCTTTTCCATCCTTGCGTTCCTCCTCCTTTGGACCAACAATCTCTTCCATAATGGCCTAGTTTCCAACAATTGTAGCATTCTTCATTGGATGCTTCTCTTCCATGTAATCTTCCTCCTCTTCCTCTACTCATTCCTCTTCCTCTTGATCCATAGCTTTGGTTAGAGACTTCTTGGTTGCTTGATCTTGAGTTTTACCTTCCTCTCCCTCTCCCTTAGCAGTTTTGTCCACCTCTTTTGTGTTTCCCTCTAACGGCATAGAAAACTTGGGCTTGGCTACCCTTTGATTGAAAACCTCCTTGATTCATATCCTCTACCTATCTATCTATCTATCTATCTGTCTATCTATCTATCTATCTATCTATCTATCTATCTATCTATCTATCTATCTATCTTGTGAAGTACTATAGGTTATCTGTGAAAGTTAAACTGATTGCTAAATTATGTGCGCTAGCATTTGTAAGTAAAGTAGTAATACGGTTAGAAGATAATTTGTAAGTATTGCAAAGTATCGGTGCATGATGAAGTATACAATCAAGGTTGAATAACAGTTGGGGAAAGTTACTATAGAATATGTTACTAGCAATAATAGTGTATCTCAGTAAATTGGTTTAACATATTACCATAGTAGTAGGAGTGGGGAAAATACCAGGGATCCTATTTATAAGATTATGCCACCCCAAGAACCTTGACAACCTATCCTATCCATTTTAGTCTTACCGAACAAGGTCGGATAAGGAACAAAGGTTAACAAATAGTAAAGTGCAAGAACTTGAAACTTTGGAAAAATTTGGGAAAGTATATGAGAGACCAAACGAAGCTTGAATCTATGAAAATGAGGACAATGCAAGAACAAACAATCCTCGGCAATCTAGTAAAATGAGATTTGGAAAAGCCTAACTACATCTCTAGTTAAAGAGGAGAAAAATCCTAAGAAAACAAGCTAAGAAAGCAAGGAGGTTGCTTGCTGGAGTTTAGGACTTCACTAAACTAAGTGGCAAACTTGTGGAATGCATAAAACACAAGAAACAAAGGGGGGATGGTGCTTATATAAAGTTTTACATTTCCTACAATCTAGCTAACCACCCACCAATGAGTGTAGGTGCAATTTTTGGTGGGTGATTGATGAGATTTGAATCTGATTGAGTTGAATGGAGCATTTAACTTGATTCCATGAGTTTGGCTCCTTTTTCTTTATTGTTCCATTTGCAAAACTCATGGATGTGTCCTTCTCCAAGGCTGAGACTTGATTTTCAACATACATGAGTAGAGATGTAGGAAGATACTTTGTTGCTAGATGTGTAGAGAGCATTAGAGACCAAGACATGTATCACAATAGTTATTTGTCAATGCTATTACTTCATTACATGCTTATTATGAGTTATTAGTGAATTGTGGATGGCGTAAACCTCCAAGAGCCCTTTTTAAGGAGCACTAGATACCAAGAGCTCTAGGTTTATAGCCATATTCATCATACGTAAAGTTCAAATGTGACTCGAAACCTAGAGCTCTAGGTTTCTAATGGTTACTTCCATTTTAAGTGAACAAAATGCAAGTCAAAATCTCATAAAGCTCTCATTTTGTTTTAAACTCTTGAAATACAAAACATTAAAATGAATCAAAACATTTATGCTATAATATTACTAAAAATATTGAATTACAATAAACATGCAAAAACATATAAACATATACATGCATACACAAAAATACATATATAGACACATACATATGCATACACACGCATACATGACACACAAACATACACATACACATATCTGGGTTTTGGGTAATGGATTCTTTGAAAATAATGCAATTAATAAGAGAATCGTATATTCTTCCTAGTCATATTGAACAAGGTTTGTTTTTATAAAAACCCTAATGCTCATCCTTGGTGGAAAGTCATTCATAGTCAAATGAGAGATCTGTCATTGTTTGATAGATTTATTATTAGAGAGATCAAAGAAATTCATGTTGATGATTCATCATCAAATATTGATTTATCGGCATCTCATAGTGAAATTAGAATTATGCTACTTGACAATGATAATAATCTACTTTATGAGAATGATACTACTTGACGTGCTGATTCTATAGATGATGAATAGGAATTACCAAAAATTGGTACTAGTCCATCAACAAATGATTTCATTTATGAGAACATAGATTTAACATGAGAAGAAGTAAAAGAAATATAATGAAGATGAAACTCTATTGATTGCTTATCAAAATGATGGTAATAATGAAAAAACATGACTAGACTAGATAGTAGATTCACTTTGATTCATTTGGAATATCAAATGAATTCCACCATAGAGATAAAATATATTCTTATAGGTTACACCATTATGCTTGAGGAAAGAGTTTGAGTTTTACCCAAAGATCTCTATAGCTTTCTAATGCGAGTTAAGGGTCATAAACTTGAATTGTTTGAATGGGTATCAGGCAATATATTTTTTGGTGCAAATAAATCCAAGCCTACGTACTTGGACAATTAGCATGTATCTCATATAGTCACATATGACTCTTCCCTTGTAAAAGTCAAATTACTTTTTATCCTTGTATAAGTGCATATATTAATTGCACCATCCCTATGTGGAGTTAGGAGGAATCAAATCTCAAATTCTTGGTGGATGATAGATGAGAGAGTAAAGCCTAAAGTTTAGGACTCACTTTATGGTGAGAACTTGAATTTGAATTCAAAACTTGGCTCCAACTCTAGCTATAAGCGTGGATCAAAATCTCGCATGGATAGGAGCCTGATTTGAAGATCATTTGAGAGGGGTTTCTTGTGATTAATGAGCTCATTCCATAGCTCCATCACTACCCTCACATTATGCAATTATACATTGCCACTATCATCATGTTTCCATGTGATTTAATACATATACATTGATCACATCTCTACTTCACTTATGTACTATGATCATCTCATAAAAGTGAACTTCTTAGAGCTTTTTTTCAATGCATGGTTGATCATTTGAAGTGATTTAAAGTGCTAAAGACTGAAAATTCTCTACTTAATAGCTACAAAGTTTGATTATCATTTGTTTTCTCAATCTCGAGATATCTTCATATTTCTCATCACTCATCTGCATACTCTAGCTGTAATGAAGTAAGTCTATGATCCAAGGGTCTGGCCGATCTAGACAAACCTAAAATCAGACACTCTTTGGTCATCCGTGTGTATGACCAAAGATCTCAAGTTTAGACTTACTAGGAGGTCTTGTGCTCTTGTGAACAAGTAATCCACTTAGCTTAGTGGTTAAGTCTCAAGGATGTGAAGGAGGAGGTCTTGGGTTCAATCCCCATGGGGGACATGGCGAGAGTATTTTCCCCAAAGAGATCTAGAGACTTCTAGAAGCATCCACTTGAGTTAACTTGAGTTAACTGGGACACTTGGTGCACATGCAGTTACATGGCTGGCTAGTATCCACCTGCCCAAGAAGGTAGTCCCTTGGAGAGAGCTATATATAGAGGCATTTGGTTGGGAGGAGAGTCATCTCTCTAGCACGTGGTGGTCGTAATTGTCATTCTCTTGCATTGGTATCAGAGCTCTAGGCAAGCTTCCATGGTGACCTTGGTGGTTCATCATCATCTTCTTTGATGTAGAGCTTCCATTGAGACTTCTTGATAGTTTATCTTCTTCATGCGATGGAAGAATTCTTTTTCATATCAATTTTATTTCGTGTGCGGTATTCTTCTCTCTATTTGTATTTCACAACGACTTCATTGCTCGATCTCGTTTTCATGAGATGTGGTTAGCAAAAAGAAGTAGCCAACCAACAAAAGAGGGGATCGAACTCGAGATGCAGGCATCCAAGGCAGTTGTTCTATCCAGGAGTTCAAAGTGCCAGTGACAATTACGCGGATTTAATTACTCTTCTTTGCTAGAGATGGTACAACATCAGTTTGGAAACAAACAAAAGGAATAAGGTCTTTGCTCTTGAGAGAATTGAACCTATGACCTCGTCGGGATCAGAATGATGTCATATCCATGAGATCAATCTGTTGTGATGCTGCTCTATCGCTTCTTGAGATAGCCGTATTGTAACAACTTTCAAATCAGAACCCAAGTCGACTTGCGATGCTCTTGAAAAATGGCAATTATACAACAATGTGCCCGCAAGGTCGGCGTCAATATGACCATCGAAACATTTTGGAAAACCGACTAAGCAATGGATGCGTCGGTACAGCTGTGTCGGTATGAGCATCCGTATAAGCATCGATAATATACTGGAAACTACCGACGTTCATAGTGATGCTTATTCCGATGCCCTGTTTTAACCGGGCCTGAGAGCAAAAATTTGACATTTCGGGCGTTTTGAAACTACATCTTCTATTGTCAACTTTGCACACACGAACAACCTATCTCTATTTGTCACTCCTTCTCTCTCTCTCTCTCTCTTTCTCTCTCTCTCTCTCTCTCTCCCTCCCTCTCTCTCTCTCTCCCCCTCTCTCTCTTTCTCTAATACATACACACTCACATATACATACACACTCACATATGTACAAAAGCATATGCATATATGCATATGCATACACACATAAATATGCATACAAATATGCATATGCATACACACATGCATATGCATACACACATGCATATGCATACACACATGCATATGCATACACACATGCATATGCATACACGCATGCATATGCATACAAACATGCATATGCATACACACATGCATATGCATACACACATGCATATGCATACACACATGCATATGCATACACACAGCCATATGCATACACACATGCATATGCATACACACATGCAATATATGCATACACACATGCATATGCATACACACATGCATATGCATGTCTGTATGCATACACACATGCATATGCATACACACATGCATATCCATACACACATATACACACACTCACTTATACATACACTCTCACATATACACACACATGCATATGCATACACACATGCATATGCATACAAACATGCATATGCATAGACACATGCATATGCATGTGTGTATGCATACACACATGCATATGCATACACACATGCATATGCATACACACATGCATATGCATACACCCATGCATATGCATACACACATGCATATGCATACACACATGCATATGCATACAAACATGCATATGCATACACATATGCAATATATGCATACACATATGCAATATATGCATACACACATGCATATGCATACACACATGCATATACATACACACATGCATATGCATACACATGCATATGCATACACATGCACATGCATACACATGCATATGCATACACATGCATATTCATACACATGCATATGCATACACACATGCATATGCATACAAACATGCATATGCATACAACCATGCAATATATGCATACACACATGCATATGCATACACACATGCATATGCATACACACATGCATATGCATACACACATGCATATGCATACACACATGCATATGCATATACACATGCATATGCATACACACATGCATATGCATACTATACATATGCATACACATATACATATGCATACGAACATGCAATATATGCATACACACATGCATATGCATACACACATGCATATGCATACACACATGCATATGCATGCACACATGCATATGCATACAAACATGCATATGCATACAAACATGCATATGCATAAACACATGCATATACATAAACACATGCATATGCATAAACACATGCATATGCATAAACACATGCATATGCATATGCATATGTGTATGCATACACACATGCATATGCATATGCATACACACATGCATATGCATACACACATGCAATATACGCATACACACATGCATATGCATACACACATGCATATGCATACAAACATGCATATGCATACACATATGCAAAATATGCATACACACATGCATATGCACTACGACATGCATGTGTATGCATACACACATGCATATGCATATGCATACACACATGCATATGCATACACACATGCAATATACACATACACACATGCAATATACGCATACACACATGCATATGCATACACACATGCATATGCATACACACATGCATATGCATACACACATGCATATGCATGTGTGTATGCATGTGTGAATGAACGGGCATAATTTTTTCGTGACGTCGGTGTCGTGGTCAGTATGGGCATAAGAAACATAACGCCGGTATAGTGCCCGGTATGAGCATCAGTATATGCGCCATTATAAATGTCAATGTTCTTTAGCAAAAGACAATACACTCTGCCCAACTCTAAACCGAGTACATGTGTTATATACTCTAATGGCATCCAAAACATGATTTTTTATGAGCAAAAATGAAAAGGGAATCATGTACAAAAAGTTGTATATTCCATAAATGAAGGATGTACAAGAGTGTGACAAAGCACTTCCATATAGGAATCGAATACAAATTATGGTACATCATTGCCACATAGGAGTGTAACACAAAATTGTGGCAATGTGACAAAGCACTTCCATATAGGAATCGAATACAAAATTATGGTACATAATTGCCACATACGAGTGTAATACAATCTTGTGGCAAAGCACTACCATACATATACGTAAGGGGATCAAAACATTTACACCTGCAATCCTGCAACAAAGCATATGTGTAAAATGAGTCAAATTGACATGACATTTATAAACAACAACTAAAAATACGAAACCAAGCTATAAGTTTACCTAATCATAGATTCTCCCATGAAATGATTGCACCGCGTCCCCCTAAGTCTTGCAACAGTGCAGCAACTCTTGTGGAGTTTTTATTTTAATTAACTCATGCAAGGGACATTTGACTTGGCCCGAACTTCATCTTAAAAAAAGGGGTTAATAATTGAGTTAAAGTAGTAGTATTAGGAGAATTACCAAGGGTACTTAAACACACTATGAATAAATAAAATTTATAGGATCTCCATATAAAAAGCATGAAATGTTGTTTGAAAGATAAAAAAATTACACTTTGTAACTATATGAAACATATCTGAAAATGTGAAGATTTCAAGCAAGTATCAAACTCACGCATGATTCAAAACTAAAACCAATCAAAAGGCTTTTGCCCTGAAGAGATGTGTACATAAAATGAACGTACTAAAAGATTAGTCAAGAAAACCAAGGCACTATTTTGGGGCTGAACTGAAAAAAGATTAAATAATCATATAATCAAACCTTTAAGTAAAGGAGAAGACTCCAGCTACAAGGGATTATTGGAATGACGAATCAACCTTTTAAATCGTTAAATCTCACCAATAATAGTATTTTGGATAAAGGATGAAAAACAAAGTTCGATATTTAACTCATCCACATAAAGTGGCAACAAGCTCCTACAAAGGGTTATGGATACTTATTTTTTGTTTTAAAAATACTTCAAGTTAGTACATGAAGAATGTCTCACCTAAGGAGGGAGTTTTTTTTACAATCAAGATATGAACAAGATGGATGTGGGTATGTTGATACACCAAAAATTCATAGTGCCCATATCTAGTCATAAACGTAGCTTTGCAAACATCCTCTACACGAATTCTTATCTAATGTTATTGTGACCTCACGTCTAGCTTGATGAAATACCTAGCTGATTGTAAGTAATCACATAGCCTAGGCATTGCAGACCTATTTTTTATTTTTATCTTGTTTAAGTCTCTATAATATATGCTGATTCTCATAGATCCCTCTTTTTTTTAATTACTAGACGAGTCTGCAATGCAAAAGGTGCGTTTCTAGCTCTAATGAAGCCTTTATCTATATAATGTACAAGTTTCTTCTATACTTCCTCATGCTTAGATATACTAATCCTATAAGGTGGCTTAGAATAAAAGTTATTACTACTAAAAACCTCAATGGTATGGTAAATGTCCACTCCCTCTAGTGCTAGCATTCTACGAAGGTTAGTGGAAAGAACATATTTAAATTGAAACATTCAATCCTTAAAACTTCTTACTTCACAATCTTTCACGAATGAATAATGAAGAGTCTTGTCCTTATTTATATCTGTCACAAACTATACCTCAAAAGAGGTGCCATACAATGCTCAAAAACATAACTATACAATAAAAAGATATGTTTTACATGCTAAAAATAGAATAAAGTATATAACTCTAAAGATGAAATCTGAGGTGCACTGGGTAAATCCCTCTCTTTCTGAATACAAGATCTACTCACATTCTTCACAAATTGAAGAGTGACGTTATGATTTTTGCATTTGAATGTGTCTCCCAACCCCCCAAAGCCACCCTCTACCTAACACAAGGTTTATCCTCTCCATGCTTATAATTTGGAAGTCCACATGAACATATTATCTTTGAATTTCCTCTTCCAATTTGGACAACATAGTGTCCTATATCCTGTTATCCTTACCTTGCATCATAGATACAACCTATTTATGTGTACTTGATCGTTGGGGAATCTTAAATTTCTTAACTAGAGCATAGTTTATGAAATTATAAGTCATGGAGTCATCTATCATGAATCGAACCTAGTCTCTCATACACTACTATGAATCTTAACCAAATCATGTGGTCCAAACTTTGGTGACCAGAATGATTGAGTCAAACAATAGTTATGCTTTATGTCCTCATTCATCACTTTCTCCTCCTAGATCTAGAGCTACCATGTATTCAAAGTTCCTAAAGAAGATGGCTCAACTTTTTGCAATTTTGAGGGCCTTACTAGTCCCTAGTCCTATTTTCCTCTCTTCCCTAGTATGAATTAGACAATTCCATTGTGCATGATTGGGAGACAAGAACTTTTGTACTCTCAAGTGGATCCTTTTGGCCCTTTTGATTTTTGTTTCTTTATAAATAATTAGTCTTTTCCAATCACTAGCTTGTTATTTCAAATTTTGGTATTAAGAGGTTTGAGAGTATGATACGTCACAATGGTTATGGTCCTCATATATTTGTGAGTACTTGATCACCTACTTAGACATTTTAGGTTTATTTCTTATTACCTCTCTCTTAGTGGCTTTGTCTAATCCTCTCACAAACCCCCTAGTTATTTTCAAAAATCATCAAGCCCCTTGCGATTCAAGATGATATCTTCATAATGGGATATGTAGAATGAAATTGGTCTATCTCTCTGTGCAAGTCTATCTTGCTCATCCCAATTCCTCTATTCCTCAATCTTGGGAAGAAACTCCTTCAAGAAAAGAGTTTCAAACTAAGTCTAGGCTATAAAGTCTAGGTAGTGGCCTAAATTCTTTTAGGAGGGGAGTTTGAACAAAGATCCCTCCCTTATGTTTTCTATGTTGGAGAGTATCCTTCCTAGGCATCTCAATTATGAGAAGAGTAGGAATTTCTCTTTCCTTCCTACTTGGGAAAGAGATAAATTGTGTTCTCAAAGAGACCATTCGGGTCTTCAATTGTTCTATAAGAGAAGCCATGGTACTTCTTACAAAGTAAGTTTGATCATTTAAGTTTTTGGAGGTTTAGAAACATTAAAAATTGGACACTATTTGGTGTCTAGTATGTTCGGCCAAAGATCCCAATACTAAACTTAAGATAGGTTCATAGGATCTTTATAGTAGCTAATCCAATTAGCCTAGTGGTTAAGTCTTAAGGTTAGGAAGGAGGAGGTCTTTGGTTCGACCCCCATGGGGAGCATGGGGAGAGACTATTCCCCAAAGAACTCTCCCCAAACAACCAAAAACATGCAAGTGATCAAGAGATTGCTTACCACCATGTCAAGCCTCATATGGAGTGATAGAGTGCAATGCTTTAGTGGGACACCTCTTTAGTACATATGCTACACACATGACAACCTCAATCCAACAACTATGTGGTGAAGCCTTACTCTTGACCATACACCTTGCCATCTCCATGAGTGATCTGTTCTTCCATTCAGCAACTCGATTCTATTAAGGTGTCTATGGCAGGGTTCATGATGTTTAATCCCATGTTCAGCCAAAAATGCATTAAATTCAAAAGACATATATCCCCCCCTCCCCTCGGTTAGAACGGAAGGTGCTCATTTTACATGCTGACAGCTTTTCAACCAAAACCAAAAACTATTTGAAGCACATAAAAACCATGCATGCCTATAAAAATTATCACTAAAAGTTGCAAAGTAAAGATACTTCCCAAAAGAGGGTATCTGTATATGACCCCCATTTGATAGATCATGAATTGTACATCTGTCACCAAAAAATTTCACAACCAAGCCAATCTTGGCTAAAGCTGAAACTGATAACAAATTCTTCTGCATCCCTGGCATAAATAAAGCATCTAATAATGTAACAGAACTACCATTAGCAGTAGTCGAAATGATCTTACCAACTCCCATGATAGGATAAGAGGAGTTGTTGGAACATGTGGTAGTATCCTTGTAGGGGTAGAATCGAGTGAAGTGAAGAAACTATGCTCTGAGGTAATATGTTTGGTTGCGCCACTATCAAAGTACCAAACATCTAAGTCTACTCCAGACATAGACTGTTCATGAGAAGATGGGTCAAAACTGCAAACAGTAGTAAATGCCCTTTCTTCATTCTTCACTAGATTAGTAGACTTTTTTTTAGTGTAGAGGCCTCTAGAACAACTGTTCCAGCCTCTTTTTTCTTTGCCTCTTTAGTAGCCAGTTTTTGACAACTCCTTATGACATGGTCATTTGCTTTCGAGTATTTACAAAAATATTCCTGCTTTTTTGTTTTCTTCTCATTGCTATCATCCTTCTTTGATTGTGTAGAATTAGTAGATTTTTGCTTACAAGTAGAAGAGCTCCATTTACCTTTGCCGTTTTGACTAGCTAGGAAAGCTCGATTTATAACACGCATAATAGACATGATCTTCTTGCAACAAAACAGAGACTAACTCCTGAAATGTTAAGGCGTTTGGATTTCATTTCATCATCAAAGGGAGAGTAGAAGCAAAAATCTAATATGAATTGGGAGGACCATTTCGAACATTTTGCACAAGTGAACTATCAAGCAAGACTTCATCAATAGAAATTAACTATTCTTTCAAATTTTTGACCTTTGTTAGAAAATTGTCGATAGAACCACCTTCATTCATGTTCTCACTCTCCAAATGTTTTCGGAGGTAAGCAACACGAGCCTCATTCCTTGCCTTGTATCCCAAGCATCCTTAGCTATTCTGCAAGAGCAAATGTGAGGAATAATGACACGTTTGACAGACAAGGCTATGAATGCATGTGCCATACCATCTCTGCCATCCCAACGACTTTTCTCTACAGTAGGTGCAACAAAAATTGTAGCACGAATGGAATCTAGAGAATATCACCGTTTTCGATGCCATCTACATCAGCTTCATAACTTGTATTTGCATGTGTAATCAGATGTTTTCCAACACCCTACATAATATTCCATAATCCTTTTGCAACCAATACTTCATGCATCATATAAGCCCATAATGGGTAATTGGTACCATCCAACTTATCGTCAAGAGCCAACATATAGAATACATCACTACTTTCAGCCAAGGCCACTATCTAAAATACCCTAATGCAGAAAATTGACTATCTCAAAAAGATGAATAGAACTACCCTATTGAGTTCTACTAAACCTGTAGGAAACTTTGAGACACTTACACTCGCGAACCAAAACTTGTATATGTCTTTGGCACGAAATGACAAAATATCTTGCATAAGCACTCTGATAGTGTGTTTGGAGACCAAAACGAGCTCATATCACAATTTTGGCACAATACAAAGAAACTATTTTGATCTCCTTATCACCCGAAGTATCGTCATCAGATTTCATGCGATTCTAAGACTATGATGAATGGAGAAGTCTCGACGATGCCCTAGATGAAGTAATGACTTGGTTTGATACCAATTGTTGGAGTTTGAGGTCTGCAGAAGCATGGGAATAACACAAGGAAGAAGAAGAAACTTGGAGCAGAACACACAATACGGAATGTATTAGTAATAGAATGTACAAAGATAAGTAACACGTTAGGGTAATAGGTGTATATACAAGCCAGGGGGAAGAAACCTCCTAAAGAGGGAAAAAAGTGCCCCGACAATCCTAGTGTGTTCACACACATCACTACCTTAATATATCAACAACCTCAAGGCACCTTGCATGTTATCTCCAAAGTCAATGTCCATTGGCTTAAGATGAATGTCAGTGCATCAAGATCAAAGATGAATGGTGAGACCCTAGAGCAACCATCACCCAAAGCTAATGAGGAGGCAAACGTATTATTATTGTAATAAGACTTACATGTACATATGATTATCTCTCTTCTTTTGAATTACTAATGTGCTTCCATTTATTTTTCTCTCCTTTCATGACTCATGAGCCACTATGAACTAACATTGATGTGGCATTTCCACAATTACAAGCAATCCCACAACACAAGCTTCTAATCATGCAAGAATAGTTGAAACAAAAGCTGACATATAAGAGTAGACAAGATATGACCTAGAGAAGGAGAAGTTCTGATATTATAGATTTGAATCAAACAATAGCTCAAGAAAATCCTCACAATATTTGAAGTTCTGATATTATAGATTTGAATCAAACAATAGATTTGAAAATAGATTCCTCACAAATCCTCAATCTCTAGACCACCCTCAAGCCATCACAATCTCATTCACACTTGCACTTTCAATCACACTCTCGCTCTCAATCACATTCTTAACCACAAGGTAATTCTCTAATTTCTTGCCTTTTCCTGCTTGACCTCATATATCTCCTTAAAAACACAGGTTTTCTTTTGTCCCAAGGAAGTGCATGAACCACCAAATGTAGAAAAAGTTGGCTCTTTGTGTGTTGCATGCAAAACGTTTGCAAAAGCATGCATTTTTAATAGTCAAGTGCTTTCTTTAGGATTACCTGTCCAAAACTTGAAGAAAAGCAACAAAACAACATATCCAAAGACATCTGTAAGTGTGTATAACAAGACATACGCTCAGAATCACAAATTTGAATAGAAATAGAGAAGAACTCTTTTTTTTTGGGGTACCTTAGAATGGAACTTTTTGAAGCCCTATAACTCAAAAACAATGAGGAATTATCTTAAGCTATCGAGACACAAAAAAGTTCAACTCTTCGATTTGCACAATAGTGTTGGAGATGACCTAGGTCCAAATCCACCTCCAAGTATCAATTTTGAGCCTTACAAGTTAGGAAATTTCAAGAGAGAATAAAACCAAGGCATTTTCTTATAGTGAATTAAAATTAGAGCCTTTCACAAGTTTTTAAAACATGAATAAAAAAATTTTCACAGAGACACTTTTATTCTCTCATGCATGTTGTACCTTTCTCTCATACAACATTTCTCTTAATTCTTGCATCTTCACATTCAAATTTCAACCCTAGAATATTATGTAGATAAGGTTTAGAGATAGAATATAGAACTTGTGATCCCAAAATTTTTCATACATGCATAAAATGACCCATTTATTCATTCTAAACATTATACCCACAACATAATTTGGAAAGTCCAAAATGAATTATTTCACTATCAAAAAACCTATTACACTGCTTGCCCTTTGTAATGCTACAACCACTACATTTCTCTCTCTCTATTATGTGCCTAATTTCCAGGCTGGGTCTCTCCATACCTCTATGTGTGGCTGTTGATGGTAATAAGCATCTTTGTTAGCCTAGCCATGAGCTTAGATAGGTCATAAACTTCAGACCATTGGGTTTTCATTGAAACAAAAAATAATCGCCTTGTAGCATTGCATGGTGTCCCTATAGAACCTTAATGGTGGCAAGTGCAAAGGGGTGTTTTTCCCTTTTTTGGAGGTATGGGAGGCCTATCTCCCTAGCCAACATAGCCGAGATAGTAGGAATTGTGGTCATGTAGGTATTGTAGGATTATATAATATGCCAACTATTTTGTCTCTTCTCACTACATTTTCTTGAAATGAAAAAGCATTACTCCTACTCTACTCATATAAACACATCTAATAAACTATGGAGTAAGGAAAGAAAGATAAGAAAAAATTATGAACTACATAAATAGAAATGAACTTACAAAGAATTTTGTATGAGCATGGAGACTCCGTGAGGAGAGACTGGGCACTCTTTCCAAGATCTTGAGTAAATGAGCTTGAGAGGAGTGAGGGGAGGCCTTGATTAAATAGATTTATGAAGATTTCACTTGCATGTGGGATAAATGATCTTGCATGAAAATGAAACTGATTTTACACAAAAGGGTGGAGCATAGAACTCTCAACGCCCCCCTCGATGTGATGAACCTTTTGTTTTTAATATAGGGAGTAGTGAAATATGGGATCACTTAGTCCATTTGGTTTTTCGGATTTGAGGACATATGGGATCCTTAGAAATAATGTGGACATGTGGGATCCAAGTATGGGACATATGGCATCCCTTGGAATCTTGGGACATAAGGGATCCCAATACATATATTCAGACAATTGCAATCCAAGTGGTTTTTATGGGATCTAGGGACATATGGGATCCCTAGACATACAAGAGGGTTTATATCATGGGGTAGGTAGTGCTTATGGAACCATTTGCCACCTTTTGAGCATTGTTCTTTTTGTTGTTCTAGTTTTCATGGGATCCATTGATGGGATCTTTGGTAAGGTCCTCTTCTTGTGGACTCCTTGTTGTCAATTTTGAAAGTGGCCTTCGGTTTTGAGTGTCATGTGATCAAGCCATAGGGAAGTTCTTACCCTTTCAAAGAGTAGTGTCTAGTCCCTTTACATGAGGCTTGTGATGATTTGAAGCTCAATAAGATCAAATCTTTCGAGAGCTAATACCTTTTCACTTGAGAGTAGACTTGACTTCAAGACTTTATGGCTTTGGGAAGGTCCTACTTTCGTTTCAAAGGTGGTATCTAATCCCTTACAAGAGACCATATTTTTTATGCAATTAATCATAAGAGAAATCCTCTTTGAAATTTGGGAAAAGCCTGGATCAGCATCCATAAGGTCTTCATGAAATAAATATGATACCACTGAATATAGTTTTTGCACACTCCATAACTATGTGTTCTTTATCATAAATCCTTAGTGAAATTTATAAATGAGATGCATACAAAGAAAACTCATACATATGTATTTTTCTCCTTATATAGGTTGAAACAAGAATGAAATAATGCGTGACAGAATGACACCATGACATTAATAATGATTTCATAATTGCATTGGCAGTTTTTCACGTGGCCATTAGCATCGTTTCTTGACTATACCTTTGCGATTTTGGTGTGCATATGGCTCTGGCAACGAGACGATACAATACTTTTGTGTTTGTTATGTGTCTGCATTCAACGACCTATCCGCATCATTTACTTTGGATTTTTTTAAGAGGAACAAGGAGTAGAGTAGCTACTGGCTATTCTGTCCTTCTCTCTCTCTTTATGACTTGCAATCACTTCATGTAGAGTCGATCTTTCTTCATTGCGGACAAATCCTTCGAGCAAGGTTTCCTTCTCCTTATGCTACTACTTTTGCCCCTTGATTTCATCTGCAAGCTCGCCTACTCCCATCTTCTCCCCTTTCCTCTACTGGATCCTTCTCCTGATTACGGTACTCTCAGAAATGGTGGAGCAGTTTCAGTGTTGCTATTGCATCTGAAATTCATCCTCTATCTTTGTTGTTTCAAATCTTGTCAGATAGGGTTTGATTTTTGTAATTGAAGGGTGTAATGTTTCTAATATCTTCAACTTCAAATGTAAAGAGTCTACAAGATTTCTCACCTTTTGCAATCCTCTTGAAGCATTGTTGAGGGTCCTCCACAAATACTCCATGCCTTATGAATCTAACCGGTAACCCCTTCTTAATAATCTTCCCAACATTGATTAGGTTTTTAATTATGGTTGGCACATATAGTACCTCAGTTAAAAACTTAATGTTACGACCAGAAGCCTTGACATTTCCAATCTTCTTAATAGAGTGTGTAGTGTCATCACCTATCAGCACCATGCTTCCCTTTAGGTTCTTCAAGATCAAATAGCAATGCTACATTTCCAACCACATGATTGGAACAACCAGAATCAATATAGAAAAGATGCTCATCATCTTTACCTTGCTTGGATATCATGTTCATGATCAATAGAGAATCTTCTTGGTCTTCTTTGTAGTCGTTATAATCTTTTCTACCTCTAAAGCCTCGGTTATAGTTCTTGTTGTAGCCTTGGTTGTAGTTTTGATGGTAATTGATTCCTCCATTACTAAACGTGCGTCAAAATTTTCCATAGCCTCCTCCATGGAAGCCTCTTCCTCTTGATTCTTTGTGTTCTTGAAACACTCTTCTGTGGTATGATTGGTCAAGCCACAGATATTGCAAGGTGAAGAGTTGTATGATCTCTCCCTGCCTTGCATTCCTCCTCTGCCCCTTCCTCTAGTACCTCTTTCTCTACCTGTTAAGTTCACTTGAGAGGTGCTTGCCTCTTATTTACTTTTTTCTATCGTTGCCTTCATCTTTACTTTTATTTCTATCTTTGTAAAGGGAATAAGATTGATTACGTCTAGAGTTGTCTCCATTCTTGTTGAGCTTTGTCTCATGTGTGAAGAATTGCCCCATCAGTGTGTTGAGGTCAAGTATTTGCATCTCCATATATAGGTCCATTGTTATGGTGAAGGACTCCCACTTGTCATCATCTTTGATGCCATTTATAATTTGCCTTACTATCTTCTCCTTTTCTATCTCTTCTCCAATGCTCCCAAATTGGTCAACTACATCTTTCATCTTCGTTACATAGTCAGCTACACTTTGCTTTGGTTGATTCTTCAAGGTTGTGAACTCCATCTAAAGCTAGTTCTTCCTAGCTCTTATATTTGATGCAAAATATGAAGAAACTAATTCCCAAGTCTCTTGGGAGATCTTTCAATTCCTGATGTGAGGTAATAAGAAATTAGATATTGAGTTAATTATATAGACCTAGCTAGAGCATCCTTTCCACACCATGTAGTTAGCCTTTCTTGCTCTTCCCTTGCAGTTTGGTATTCGCTTTTGAATATTGGTGTTTTCCCTTCTGGAGAGATGTATCCATATAAGCTTCTTCCTTGGAGGTAAGCTTGCATGCTTAGGGACCATGCTCGATATTTGCTTCTATACAATTTGTCAATGAATGATGGAAATCCATCTCCCATTTTGCTTGTTGTTGCTCTGATACCACTGTTGGAGGCGATGATGGATAGATTCGAGAGATGAAGTGGTGTGGCAAAATCCTTCTTCACACCAGCCAAGAACAAGTTATGGAGAGTATATTAGACCCTTTGAGCTTTGCCACAATCATAAATAATCATATATGTGCTTTGGAGCATGATCCTCTAATCAATGGATCAAAACAAATGAGCAGAAATTTCAACCAAGAGTTAAGACTTGTTATTTTGGTCTCTACACATGTTTAGTAAAATGAATAATGCTCTCAACCTGTTAGCAATTGAATAATTTTATTTTTGGAGTATCTAAAAGATCAAGTATACATTGAGAATGATGCTTAGCAAGTTGAAAGGTTAACCTTATATTTTTAGGGTGCTACAATATGCAGATGAGAGATGAGAAATGTGAAGATATCTTGAGACTGAGAAAACAAATGATAATGAAACTTTGTAGGTATTAAGTAGAGAACTTGCAAAGTCTTTTTTAAATCACTTCAAGGGATAAACTATGCATTGAGAACAAGATCTAAGAAGTTCACTTTTCTCACATGATCATAGCAAAGAAGTGCAGTAGAGATGTGATCAATGTGTATGTATGAAATCACATCAAAATATGGTGACACTGGCAATGTATAACTGCGCAATGTGAGGGTAGTGATGGTTTTTGATCCATGCAAGATTTTGATCCACGTTTATATCTAGAGTTGGAGCCAAGTTTTGAATTCAAATTCAAGTTCTCACCATAGAGTGATTCCTAAACTTTAGGCTGTACTCTTTCATCTATCATCCACCAAGAATTTGAGATTTGATTCCTCCTTACTCCACATAGGGATAGTGCAATTAGTATATTCACTTTTACAAGGAATCAAAGTGAATCTACTATCTAGTCTAGTGATGTTTTTTCATTATTACCATCATTTTGATAAGCAATCAATAGAGTTTCATCTTCATTATATTTCTTTCACTTCTTCTAATGTTAAATCTATGTTCTCATAAATGAAATGAGTTTTTGATGGACTAGTATCAATTTTTTGTATTCCTCTTCATCATCTATAGAATCATCATGTTAAGTAGTATCATTCTCATCAAGTAGATTATTATCATTGTCATATAGCATAATTCTAATTTCACTATGAGATACCGATAAATCAATATTTGATGATAAATCATCAACATGAATTTCTTTTATCTCTATAACAATAAATTTGTCAAACAATGACATACCTCTCATTTGACCATGAATGGCTTTCCACCAAGGATGAGCATCAGGGTTTTTAAAAAAAACTTGTTCAATATGACTAGGAAGAATATACTATTCTCTTGTTAATTGCATTATTTTCAAAGACTCCATTACTCAAAACCCAGATAGTTCCCTTCTCAATGTGTAATTTTTACCTTTATACTTACAAAACCAATCAACTTCAAAATAACCTATCCAAATATAAGAAAAGCAAGAAATCATTATTATGTGTTTAAAAAATAAAATAGTATATCATAAAAAATATAACTTTTTCTACCTCTTTGAAGATACAAAATAGTATTTCATGGAAACCAACAATGGTTCCTACATATCTAAGTTCCCTATTTATAAGGGTCATATCTTGTGAACTAACACGTGATAGAATCAACAAAGCTGGAATCCTCTAATTTACACAAAGGATCAATACCTTTGATTACAGTATGTTGTCCATAAGCCTGTATATTATTGAACATTAAGGCGTGCAATAATAAATAAATTATCAGGAGAAAAACTAATATACATATGTGTGCAAAAATAAAAAATTAGTAGAATCAAAGTACCTTTCTTTCATAACCTATCATTAAATCCCTCTGATTATCTGAGGTTTGTTCATTATTTACATTGACTCATTGCATATGAGTATATAGCCAATCAGTAAAAGAAGATATATGTGTATGCTCATCACTATCAAGATTAGGTCTATATCATTTCTCTATCCATGTTTTACTTTGGAGATATTGAAGTTCCTATTTATAGTCATTAATGAATGCTTGCATACATTTGCTATTATATGGAAGAAAAGTAGAAATATCACAATTTTTCTTGCAATGCTAATTGAAACGGCACTCCCTTAGCTCATAATACCTCATCTCTTAATTTTGAAGAAGACTCATTAGTCCATGCACATGGAACTTCTTCATGAACTTTTTCAAGGTATTCACTAACATAGTACACATAGTCCTTAAGCATCCATCCCTTTGCCATGGATCCTTCTAGTTTTTTTCTTTTTCACACATAACATTTTAATATGCCCATAGATCGCTTGGCTCAAAATATCCATTGTGTTTAGCTCCTTCACATCTCTATTTCATCCACAAAATGGATCAATAAATGAACTTCAATATCAGAAAATGATATTCGAAGCTTTTTCTCTATCAAACATAGTAGCTCTTTGCATTCATGTTTCTTTTCTAGGTGGAGTCTTTGTCAATATCTTTTGATGTAATCCACATATTATCAATCATACATTATATTAAAAAGATATTAATGCATAAAGGAATGATATCAAATAGTCTTATAATTAAACATAATAATATGATACTTACCTTATTCACAATCCATGATGATAAGTAACATCCTGTACACCTTTTGTTGCGCATCCATCAACTACAAGAGGTAGATCATGCTTCAAGAGGTTATGCTAATCATATGTCTTTGACCTAGATAAGCTCATGTCATCCAATGTAAACATGTTTTAGAAAAAAATTGAGAACTAGCATCCGATTACGATACTTCAAACAAGATATAAGATCATTGCCAAAGTCATAGCCAACAAAATTTCTAGCCATCTAAGAGCATGGTTAAGCGAGGAACAAAAAGGTTTCATCAAAGGCAGTTCAATATTGGAAGCCATTATCGAAATTTGGGCAGTCCCAACCTCGCAAATGATTCAAGACAAAATATGGTTTTCCTCAAGATCAACTTTGAAAAAGCTTACAAAAAGCTGGAATAGGACTATATTCTATAGTCACTTAAAGATCTCAGATGTAGTCAGAAATTCACTAAGATGATCTGAACCTTCTGGGAAACGCGTCGACTCAAATTAATGTTAATGTCCAGCTTTCAAAGGTGATCAAACTAAGAAAATCGATTAGGCAAGGGTGCCCATGGGCTCCCCTTTATTTTGACATTGCCACACAAGGGCTTAGCCAGCTAGTGGAACAACTGGTGGAAGCGCTTAATATCAAAGGCCTGCGGTTGCCCAGTGATGATGGCTAAATCACGAGGAGCATTTTTTCCAATGATATGAACACGTTTGTCCACAATGATTGTACCATCCTGAGACCTTTTGGAGCTGTCAGGATACTTTCTGGGACATCTCCTGATACAAAATCAATCACTCAAAGACCGCTTTCAGCACTATCATTGGAATCTTGCTCGACTTTCTCTTTGATCATGGTTGTCGAAAAATTCCTCCAAGCCAAATTTTTTGGATTCTTGGGATTCCCTTGGGCTTTGGTATCTTGTTGGAGCAACAATGGAGTTGGGTCCTCGCCAAGCTTGAAAGTAAGTTAAACTATTGGAGACCTATGTAAATCAATCTCCTTTGTCGCACTATGGTTATCAACACATTCCTCATTTTGTCGACCATTTACTTCCTCTCTTGTTGGAGAATCAAAGAGCATGAGCTCTCGAAACTCAAAAGTATTTCCAAAAACTTCCTTTGGACGGCCGACCACAACAGGAGGTGGGTGCCTAAAATCAAGTGGTCCATCTGCACTAGCCAAAGGGATAGTCCGGCCTTGGCATCCTCGACATTGGGTACATGGCTAACAAGAATTTGGCAAAATGGTTGATTAAGGCATGGTGCAATGGGGAATCCTTCTAGGCCAAGTTGATCTTCAGAAACAAGAATGCATTGACTTTCGTGGGATTCCCAAACTAGAAAAATCTCGACATTCTAACCCTTTTTGTTTCCACGATCCTAGGTTTCTTGAAGTGCTCGAATCTAGTGTGCTTCCAGAGTTGGAATAAATTCAAAAGCTTCATAAGAATTAGTGAAGATTGGAAGTGGGTGGCTCCTATTAGACAAAATGACTCCATTTGGTTTCCGATACATGGCATCCGCATACTGGAATCTTGGAACATTCAAAACACCAAGAGGCTATGGAAGAAAGGCTTCAAAAAATGGAAACATCACTGTAAGCAAGACACTAACCCAATGGATCAACTTCGAGGATATTGACCCTAGTGTCAACATTACCTATGAAGCATGGGATAGCTTGCAAAGCAAACATCTTGCTTGGGACCGCTCTAAAGTTCATCTTCTCATGGGCCACGACCCGTCGTACCTGCTTAGTCTTAGATGGCACAATGGAAATTGCCTAAAAGAAATCCCAAACATCAAAGAAACTAGTGATTATTTGGTCAACCTTAACAAGAAGTGGTGCCTGTCGTGGACACAATTGTGATGGGACATAAGGTTCATGGATATCTGGCACCCTCTCATTGATGTTGATATATTTAGGTAGTGATGTGTGTGAACACACTAGGACCGCCGGGGCACTTTTTTCCCTCTTTAGGAGTTTTTTTCCCTGGCTTGTATCTATGCCTATTGCCCTAATGGGCTACTTATCTTTGTACATTCTCTGGTAATACATTCAGTATTGTGTGTTTGTGCTCCAAGCTTCTTCTTATTCCTTGTGCTGTTTGCGTGCTTCCGCAGACATCTATCTCCAACAATTGGTATCAGAGCAGGTCGTCGCTTCATCTAGGGTGCCGTCGACACTCCTCCATTTGCAGTCTCAGAATTGCATGAATTTTGGTGAGCATACTCAGCGTGTTTTTGAGATTTCACAGTGCTTGTGCAGGCTATTTTGTCTTTTTGTGCCAAAGGTATATACTAGTTTCTATTCGCCAGTTTAAGCGTCTCGAAGTCTGCTATAGGTCTAGCAAAACTCGTCTGGGCAGTTCTGTTCAACTTTTTGAGATACAATCAGTTTTCTGCATCAAGGTATTTTAGTCACCGGCCATGGCTGAAAGTAGTGATGTATTCTGTATGTTGGCTATTGAGGATAAGTTGGATGGTACCAACTACCCATTATGGGCTTATATGATGCGACATGTTTTGGTTGCAAAAGGATTGTGGAACATTGTGCAGGGTCTTGAAAGACGTCCTGTTACACCTGTAACGGCAGGTACTGCAAATATAGGTGCTGGAGCTGATGAAGATGGTGTCGAAGATGATATTCCGCAGATTCCTGTTCGTGGTGCTGTTTCTGTTGCACCTACTACAGAGCAAATTCGTTGGGATGGCAGAGATGCCCAGGCACATGCATTGATAGCTTTGTCTGTCAACGTGCCATTATTCCTCATATTCGCTCTTGCAGAACAGCTAGGGATGCTTGGGATACACTTACCACATTGTACCAAGCTAGGAATGAGGCTCGTGTTGCTTACCTCCGAAAACAGTTGGAGAGTGAGCACATGAATGAAGGTGATTCTATGGACAGTTTCCTAACGAAGATCAAAGATTTGAAGGAATAATTGATTTCTACTGATGAGGTTATACTAGATAGCTCACTTATGCAAACCGTTCTGAATGGTCTTCCTGATTCATATAAGAGTTTTGCTTCTAGTCTTCGGTTGATGATGAAAGGAAATCGGAATGCCTTATCATTTGAGGAGTTAGTCTCTGTTATGTTGCAGGAAGATCAGTCCAAGCAGAACAGGTCCATTATGCGTGTTGCAGATCAAGCTTTCTTGGCTAGTCAGAAGGGTAAAGGAAAATGGAGCTCTTCTACTAGTAAGCAGAAATCTGCAAATGCTACACATTCGAAGAACCAGGATAAAGATGAGAAGAAATCAGAAATTGTTTTTCAAGTACTGTAAAGGGAATGATCATATCATAAAGAACTGTCCAAAACTGGCTGCAAAAGAGGCAAAGAAAAAGGAGGCTGAAATGGTTGTTGCAGAATCCTGTACACCAAAAACAGAGTCTGCTAATCTTGTGCAGGAAGAAGAATGGGTGTTTACTACTGTTTGCAATTTTGACCCATCTTCTCATGAGCAGTGCATGTCTGCAGTGGACTCAGATGTTTGGTACTTTGATAGTGGGGCCACCAAACATATTACCTTGTAGCGCAGTTTCTTCTCTTCACTCGAGCCTACCCCTACAGGGAATACTGTCATATGCGCCAACAACTCCCCTTATCCTGTTATGGGAGTTGGTAAGATCATTCTGACTACTACTGATGGTAGTTCTTTCACCTTGTCAGATGCTTTATCTGTGCCAGGGATCAAGAAGAATCTGTTATCAGTTTCTGCATTAGCCAAGATTGGCTTGGTTGTGAAATTCGTTGATGACAGGTGTACAGTTCATGATCTATCAAATGGCGATGTGATTATTGCTTCTGGCATTTTGTGTCGTGGGCTGTATAAGCTCATAGACTATGAAAGATCTGTGAATGATTCGGCATGTGTAGTTCATGATTCTCAGGCTATGTCAGATGCAAAGCTTTGGCATGCACGCTTTGGTCATCTGAATTTTGGTAGTTTGCTATGCCTGTAGAAATCTGATATGGTGTCTTCTTTGCCCAGGCTTGAGTCACCTGGAAAACATGTATGTGAAGGCTGTATTTTGGGCAAAATGCAGCATTCCTCCTTTCCAAAAGATGGTTTAGTTCATGTGCTTTAAACAGTTTTTGGTTCTTGCTAAAAATCTGTTAGCATGTAAAATGGGCACCCTCCGTTCTGATTGAGGGGGGGAATATATGTCTTCTGATTTTAATGCATTTCTGGCTAAACGTGGGATAAAACACCAATGTACAATGCCGTATACACCTCAATAGAATGGAGTTGCTGAACGAAAGAACAGGTCACTCATGGAGATGGCAAGGTGCATGGTCAAGAGTTAGGCTTTACCACATAGTTTCTAGCTTGAGGCTGTCATGTGTGCAACATATGTACTGAACAGGTGTCCCACTTAAGCGCTGCAATCTATCACTCCATATGAGGCTTGGCATGACCGCAAGGCATCTGTTTCTCATCTGCGTGTTTTTGGTTGTTTGGCATATGCATTAGTGCTTGAACAACATCGCAGAAAACTGGATGATAAGGCAGTAAAATGTATTTTTGTTGGGTACAGTTCTAAAAGTAAAGGCTATCGTCTGTATCATCCACAGACTAATCGCATTCTGGTTAGCTGTTATGTTGCCTTTGTGGAAGATGCTATTCAACCATCGCTTTCATGTACTAAGGAGACATATGTTAGCTCCAAAGACATGTATGATACGTTGATGCCTCTTTTTATAGGTGGACACTCTAGTGCTGGTCCTAATGAGGCAACTTCTCAGCCTTTGGAGGTTTCATATGATGATGCAGATCATTCTATTTCTGATGCAGATTTACATGATGCACTTGTTGATGAGAGAGCTGATATTGAGCAGGCAAAACTATGCCAAAATGGCTGGTGTAGACTTTGCGTGACAGCAAATTAGATGCACCTTTGTCATATCGTACTCGTTTAGGCTCTCATAGTGCCTCCTTTGCATCAGATTGCTATGCTATGGCTGTGTCTAGTCTCTGTGATGAGAATGAGCCTGTTTCTTTTGATGAAGCACATAATTCAGAAAATTGGATGGCTTCCATGCAATCTGAATATGATGCTATAATGAAGAATGATACATGGTCTTTATGTGACTTGCCTCCTCGCAAGAAGGCCATTGGCACTAAGTGGGTATACAAGCTGAAGAGTAAACCTGATGGTACAGTTGACAGGTATAAGGCTAGGCTTGTTGCAAAGGGTTATGCACAGGAAAGAGGCATTGATTTTGATGAGACCTTCGCATCTACATGCCGTATGACTACTGTTCGGAGCATTTGTGCACTTGCAGCGCATTATGGTTGGAATGTACATCAGTTGGACATTAAAACAACATTTGTGAATGGTGACTTGCATGAAGAAGTGTATGTTTTTCAACCCCGTGGCTTTGTGCAGAAAGGGCATGAAAATCAGGTGTGCAGGTTAAGGAAGTTATTATATGGTTTAAAGCAAGCACCATGTGCTTGGTATGAGAAGATACATGCCTATCTGGTTGCACATGGTTTTGTGAACAATCCAACTGAAAGCACCTTATATGTTAAGCGTGCTAATGATGTGCTTCTGATCATTGTTATCTTTGTTGATGACATGCTGCTCACTGGTCCTATTGCGAAGCATATTGCTCATTTCAAGGCTGATTTGCATGCCCCATTTGAGATGTCTGATTTGGGGCATTTGCATCACTATTTGGGCATTCAGTTTATGCAAGTTGATGGTGGAATGGCTTTGTGTCAAACGAAATATATTGACACATTATTGCAACGTTTTGGCCTTGAAGACTGTAAGCCTATTGCCACTCCTATGGAGACAGGTTTACGATTGAGTCTTCATGATACTGGAGATTCATTTGATGATGTTCTCTATCAGCAGGCTGTTGGATGCTTGATTTACTTATGCATTACTCGGCCAGATATTCAGCTTGTTGTCTCATAGATGAGCAGGTTTATGCATTGCCCAGGAGTCACGCATTGGAAGGCGGTTAAGCGCATCTTTCGCTACTTGAGTGGTACTCGGCTACTTGGGTTGTTTTATGTCAAGGGGGGATCACTATCGCCAGATTTGCATGCTTTTTCTGACTCAAATTGGTCTGGTTGCTATGACACTCGTGTGTCCATCAGTGGTTTTTGCTTCATGCTGGGTAGCTCATGTATATCTTGGTTGAGCAAGAAGCAGCCTACTGTGGCCACTTCCAGTTGTGAGGCTGAGTATAGGGCAGCTTTCACAGCGACTCTTGAGTGTGTGTGGCTCAAGCGCCTTATGGCTGATTTGGGTGTTGGCCAGTCTTCTGCCACCACCATCTTCACTGACAGTCAGAGCGCATTGGCAATTGCGAGGAACCTTGTGTTCCATGCTCCCACTAAGCACATTGAGGTGCATTATCACTATGTCAGGGAGAGGTTCTCTGCTGGGGAGATCAGCTTGGCATATGTGCCCACGCAGGAGAACATTGCAGACCTTTTCACGAAGGCTCTGCCTAGGGAGAAGTTTGAAGCTTTCCGCAAAGCTTTGGGCTTACTTCCTTTTGTGGAGTGATTTCCACATAGCTTGGCACTTCCTTATACATGAGTGCCAGCTACTTGTTCACCGCATCACTCCTAGGGGGGATTTGTTGATATATTTAGGTAGTGATGTGTGTGAACACACTAGGACTGCCGGGGCACTTTTTTCCCTCTTTAGGAGGTTTTTTTCCCCGGCTTGTATATACACCTATTGCCCTAATGGGCTACTTATCTTTGTACATTCTCTGGTAATACATTCAGTATTGTGTGTTTGTGCTCCAAGCTTCTTCTTCTTCCTTGTGCTGTTCGCGTGCTTCCGCAGACATCTATCTCCAACAATTGAAACCAAAAAGTCTGTCCTCTTATGGCAAAATTCTTCATTGAGGAATCTGGACAAACCTAAAGGCTAGAGAAATTTGTGGGGTGCCTCTTTGGTGCAAGTCCTGCTACCGCTCTATCGAAGATGTTGCTCACATCTTCTTTAGTTGTCCCAACTCCAACAGGCTCTGGTAGATTTCCGAAAAGAAAATTAGGCTTCAAAAACATATTAGTTGGAAATAAGCTCTGCTGGGAGAAGCAATCGGATACTCCACAACTCTCTGGAATGCGATCAGAGGGGAGTTCCTATGGAAGATCTGGTAGGAAAGATGTGCTTATAACTTTGGCAAATCCCCCAAAGAGTGGTCAATTGAGAAATCATTCTTCCTCCTCATTAAAAAATCTCTAACTGTAAGAAATCCCCCCTTCAAGCATCATCAAGTGCTCCTTCTAATCAACAACAAGCTTAAACCCAAGTGGGCCGTGCATGAGTGTGATGAGAGAGGGATTAACCTTCTTTGTAATGTCATCTAAACTCTCTAAATCCACCCCTGCTCTATGGGATTCGGGGGGTCCCATGGGCATTAGTCCCCTTCACTTGTACTTTTCTTTTAATCAATATAATTCCAAGAGAGTAGGCTAAGGCTGAACTTCTTTTATTAAAAAAAAAGACTTCAATATCAAATCTCATGGCCAATCTTATCTTTGAACATAGGGAGATATAGAGAGAGTGTGATAGAGATAGGGAGATATAGAGAGAGTGTAATAGAGAGTTCAAGCTTAACTCAAGGTACTTTGGACATAAAGTATTTCTTTGAGCTCATAATGGAAAAAAGAAATCTTGCTTGATGATTTAGAGAAGCATGGATATTTAAACGAAAACACACATGGAGAAAACAAACAAAGCTCAAATGGCTTCTTCTTCGAGCCATATGAGAAAGAAATATTGGAATTAATTTCTCTTTTGAATAAACAACACAACAAAGTTTCGAGAATCCCATCGAAGTCGAGTCCGGAAGAGTAGGCTAAGGCCGAACTTTTTTAATTTAAAAAAAAAAGCAAAGACGAGAATTCTTTATGCATGAAACAAACACACTTTGAAAATGTAGTGGATGTGTTTATTGTGATGGATATCGTTCCGCATGCATATGAAAAATATTTTTTGCATGACGTCTTTGAATATGGATGTTTTCTTTGCACACATGCATTGAAAGACCATAAAAAGCATATACTATATCCTATTTCTAATTTTATTGTGCCATGATTTTGAGTAGAAGAGTTCACTCGAATGTGGACATCCTTTCAGGCTCATAGAACGATCAATCTTGCATGGTTTTTGTTATGGGAAAGTTTTTGAAAAATCATATCATACAATTTCATTTAGGAGAACATACAATTGCATTTAGTTGAGGAGAACATACATTAGGACAACATACAATTGCATTGCATGAAAACATATAGACGATTGATATGTGTGATTGCATATACAAAAACACATAATGCGCATGTACTATACTTTCTTTTCAAAGGCATGAATGCGTGCATAAATATTTTGTTGGAATCAATGTCAATATGGTTCCAAAATCATCCAAAAATAGTCTAACATTGTGCAACAATCAAAATCAAAAGCTTCATCTTCAAGTGTCAGATGTTTACACCACACTTATCTTAAGTCTTTTATTAGAGAACAAAAGCTGACGGGCGTTGTGGTCTAGAGCAAAGGATTTCAAATGCTTTTTCAACCCATCCGGCTTCAATTCCCGGGACTGGCAACACGAATTCTTTTGATAAAGCAAACAATGAGTTGTTTTTTGTTAGAAAAGCACACACGCGGATCGCCGTTTTTGCAATAGATTTTTGAGTTTGTTTTTTATCAATAGCGATCAATTTGATCGTAGCTTTTCGTTTTGCTTTTGATTGGAGTACTCAAACCTATATAATGAGAGCCAAAATCATTGTTATACTTACTCACTCAAACTTTCAAGGAGATCAAGGAGGAAGAGTCTCACACTCTTGAGGTGGAGATTTGGTGAAGGAGGCTACTCTCTTGGAGCAAGAAGTCTTCTACAAGGTGGTGGTAACAATCTTTTGTGAGTTATACTTGTGGTTTATTTACAATTTTGTTACACTATTTTGTGAGAATAAGGTTAGCTTTGTTGCTTCGTTTACTTCACACACACTTAGATTATTTCGACATAATCTCAATTTTGTATCATCATCTTCTTGGATATTCTTCCATTAGTGAGTGCACCACTTTATATGGTTGAGTAGTACTCCCATGTTGTAATTTGGACATCTATTTTTTAGTGAGTAAACATCCAACTTACGTTCCCTAATCTTGTCTCAAGATCTCTATCTTTCTCTATCTCATATATCATCTTGGTTAATAAAGTTGTGTATGCTCAAAAGGTTTTAGTTTGGAACGATCCTTGGGCCCCAAATACTAGCACTTGGTATCAAAGCATAATTGACATACACACTTAGTTAAGATGAGTGAGATTAGAATTGAGATTGAAGACAAGTTGGATGGATCTTCTAATTATCCGATGTAGAGTTTCATGATGATGAATATTTTAGTGACAAAGGATTTATGGAGTATCATCAATGGATCCTTAACAAGACCAAGAGGAGAAGCTAAAGAAGGGGATACAACAACTTCAAGAGGTCCTGGAGTCACAATTGCAGAACCAGCTGAAGAAGAGGTAACCACTTCTACATCTATGGTCACTGCTAGGTCTTTACCTAGAATTCCTCCTACTGAAGATCACGCAAGATGGGATGCTAGAGATGCTTTAACACTTTCATTCATAGCAATGACTGTCAAAAAGCATATTCTACCACAGATCAGATCTTGTAGAAGTTCTAGACAAGCTTGGTTGAAGCTTGAGAATCTTTTTCAGAGCAGAAATCCTGCTAGGAAATCTCACTTGAGGAGACAACTAGCAAATACAAGAATGAAGGCAGGTGAGTCAATTCAAACCCACATTACAAGGCTCTTTGACTTGAGAGATCAACTTGTAAATATAGGAGTTGAGATATTAAATGAAGAAATGGTAAATACGCTGATTAATGTAACCTCTCTATCTCTTACCACAAGAGATAGAGAGGTTACATTTAAAGAGTTAGAATTCTTGTTACTTCAAGATGAAGATCAGTTCAAGGGAATGGAAGAGAATGAAAAATCACTTTTATCTTCATCAAAGGGTAAGAAGAAGAAGAAGGAGAAGAAGGAAAAAAAATTCAAGAAGGAAAGTAGGTCCCTCTCACCTCCTACTTCAGATTTTGTATCTACTACATCTAAAGAGAAGTCTTCTAAGAAGAAGGAAGTAATATGTTATTACTGCAAGAAACCTGGACATATTAAGTCAGCATGTTATAAAAGGATTGCAGCAAAAAAGAAACAGGCATCAATTAATGTTGTAGAAGATGATAAAAAAGGGAAATCTCAAGGTAATTCTTATGTTTGTATCACCATTGAGGAAGTAGCTTTTGATCAGGTAGCTTTACAAGTTCTTTCAGCAAGTTCTTGGATATTTGACTGAGGTGCTACTAAGGATATGACAGGTTGCAGAGATGTGTTGTCTTCTCTTTCCTATTCTTTAGGTAGAAGAGTTACTATTGCATATGGCAATGATTTGGATGTTGTGGGAATAGGTACAGTAATCTAAAAGTCAAGAGAAGGTGGTAATTTTCAGATTTCAGATGTTCTTTATGTACCTGAAATGAAGAAGAATCTGCTATCTATATCTGTATTTTTAAATGATGGTTTTAAAGTTGTATTTGAGAGAGATCTTTGTAAGATCTTATCACAGAAAGAAGGGAATTGTATTTTACAAGGTGAGCATAAAGGAGGGATCTTTGTTTTGTCAAAAATTAGTCAGGCAAATGCGGTCAAATCTTCATCGCCAGTGGGAGATATGAAGCTATGGCATGAAAGATTTGGACATATTAGTTTTGGAGCTCTCAAGAGTATCAAAGATAGAGGTATGGTTGAGAGTTTACCCTCATTCAAGCTACCAGATGATTCAGATATATGTGAAGGATGTCTTGAAGGTAAGATGCATAAACTACTTTCAAGAAACATGGTCATATTACAGCTACCACGAAATTGCAGATTATTCATTCAAATGTGAATGGACCTATGAGAGTAGACTCTATTCAGGGTTTGAGGTATTTTTTTCTATTTGTTGATGATTTTACGAGGTACTCATGGATCTATGGTCTTAAGTTGAAGTCAGAAGTCTTTCCTATGTTCAAGAAATTTGTACCTATGGTTGAAAATCACAAAACTATCTAGATTCTTAGAAGTGATAGAGGTGGAGAATACTTGTCAAAAGAATTTCAGACATCTCTTGATGAGAAAGGTAATTACTCGACACCTTACTATTGCTTATACTCCTTAACAGAATGGTGTTGCAGAAACAAAGACTAGAGTACTTGTTGAAATGATGCGAAGCATGATGGCATCCAAGAAGCTTTCACCGAAATTCTGGTTTGATGCAGTACATACAGCTAATCACATTTTGAAAAGGTCATCTACAAAAGCTTTAAAGGTAATCACACCGTATGAAGCTTATTATGGTAGAAAACCTAATGTGAGTTATTTCAGAGTGTTTGGATCACTTTCTTATGTACATATTGAGAAAAAGGACCGAGGCAAACTAGATGTAAAGGCAAAGAAAGCTATTTTTATTGGATATCTTGTTGAGAGTAAAGGATATTGGTTTTATGTTCTAGAGATAGGTGAAGTTATTCTTTCACATAATGCTTATATTGTTGAAGATAAGGTTTATGATAAAGAAGTAGAAATTCCAAAATTCCTGAGTGAAAATGACTATGGATTTTTTAGAAAGATTCTGGATGTACATGTTCAACCATATCAAGAGGGAGTTAAAATTCCTAGGATTCAAGAAAAAGTTAAAGAAAAAGGAATTTCACAACCTTCTATAGATTCGGTTCCACAAGAGACTTTGATTCCACAAATGGAAGAAGTTAGAGTTCCAAAAAGTCATAGTACCTTAGCAGGACAAGTTCCAGAACCTGTGGAAGCTGAAAGTTCAGAAAGAGTTTCACCACTATTTAAGGATACACCTACGTGGTTATATCAGACTTGGAAAGATAGTGGTATAAAGACTTTTACTAGAAGAACAAGGAGTCAGATTAGACAAATACAATAAGATCATGTAAGAACAAGAAGTGAGACTAGACAACAACAACAAAAAGATCATGTAAATTCTTTTGAAGACTTTGAGATTCATGATATTTTGGCACTTATGACTGTTGAAGATCAACCTGCATGTGTTAAAGATGCACTTAACATTCCTATTTGGAGAAAAGCTATGCAAGAAGAGATTGATTCTATTCATAAGAATCAAAATTGGCAGCTATGTGAGTTACCAGAGGGGAAGAAGGCTATAAGTGTAAAATGGATCTTCAAAATCAAAAGGAAAGCAGATGGTAGTATTGATAGATACAAGGCCAGGTTGGTTGTCAAAGGATATGCACAACAAAAAGGTATTGATTATGATGAGACATTCGCTCCTACATCTAGGATGACTGTTATTAGGTCAATACTTGCTTTAGCAGCACATTTTGGTTGGCATATATATCAACTTGATATTAAGACTGCTTTTCTAAATGGTGATTTACATGAGGATGTGTATATTCAGCAGCTACAAGGTTTTGAAGAGACAGGTAAAGAACACTTAATGTGTAAACTTATAAAAGCTTTATATGGCTTAAAACAGGCATCTAGAGCATGGTATGAAAAGATACATACATATCTTTTATCCATTGGTTTCCATAACTCAGATGCAGCTCCAACTCTTCATGTTAAAGCTGAGACAGGTATGATGATTATAGCAACCATTTATGTGGATGATATTATAGTCACAGGTCTAGAGATGCAGATTTCCATATGTTCAAAGAAGAATTGAAGCAAACATTTGATGTGAATGATTTAGGCATTTTGCATTATTATCTTGGGATTCAATTTCTATTTCAAGATGAGTGTATTTATATGACACAATAGAAGTACATTGAGAAACTTTTGGAGAGGTTTTAGATGAGTGATTCTAAACCTATACAAACACCTATGGATCAGAACATGTCTTTACAAATGGTAGGAGATGCAGAGCCATTTGATGCTACTCTATATAGTCAAGCACTTGGTTGCTTGATATATCTTTGTAATACACATCCTGATATACAGTTTGCAGTTTCTCAAGTATCAAGGTTCATGTAGAATCTGACAGTATTACATTGGAAAGCAATAAAGCGAATCTTTTGATATTTGAAGGGAACTTCAAATTTTGCTATGGTATTTTCAAAATATACACATTTGTTACTAAAAGGATTTTCAGATTCTGATTGGGCAGGTGATAGAGACACAAGAAGAAGTAGTAGTGGATATTGTTTTAATCTTGGAGATTGTCTTATCTCATGGCTTTCAAAGAGGCAACCCACTATTGCCACTTCATTGTGTGAAGCTGAATATCGTGCAGCATTTACAGCTACTCTAGACTTAGTTTGGTTGCAGAAGATTTTCAGTTATCTTGATGTGAGAGTACATGAACCCATTCAAATATTTTCAGATAGCTAGAGTGCTATAACTATAGCTAAGAATCTAATGCATCATGCAAGGACAAAGCATACAGAGGTTCACTACCACTATTTTCGAGAGCAGATAGCTAAGAAGCAAATTTAGCTAGTTTATGTTCCTTCTAGTAAGAATGTTGTAGATATATTTACCAAAGCATTGACTAGAGATAGTCATGAGAAGATTTGCAGGTTACTGAAGCTTGTACCAATATGACATTGAAGGAGGGATTGTTGGAATCAATGTCAATATGGTTCCAAAATTATCCAACAATAGTCTAAGATTGTGTAATGTTGAGCCCATAAAAGTCATGTTGGTCAAAGTCAACTGAATTCAAAGTCAACTAGTCAAAGTCAATTGGTCAAAGTCAATTGGTCAAAGTAAACAAGGTCAAGGTCAAAGTCAACAGGTGCAAAGTCAAAGTGCGTAAGTGCAGGTGTCAAAGTGCACAGGTAGTGCACAATGAATTTTCCACAAAGGGTAAATTGGAGAAAATAGGTTGCAGGTTGTAGAGGTATTTTCTCTAATTTCCCTAAGGTTCAAAGTGTGTTTTAAAGTGTTTTGGACGGTTCAGGTGAACCCCCTCTTATGTGCAAAAGTGAAGACTTAAAAGGAAATGTGAAGGTATGTGAAGCGGCAAAGTGTACGCATAGGTGAAAGTATGCCCCCCCCATTAAAATTTTGGTTTTAGTCTAAAGTCACTACAGGACAAAACAGTGAGTCGTTGGCTGCCACTTTTGAGGACAATCTTGGGACATCAAAGTGAGGACCAAGATACCATTGCAGTTAGGAGCGTACGTGATCGGCACACTCACATCAAGGCAAGGGCCATTCTTGGACCAATCTTAGAGTAAGCAAGAGAGTATAGTCTAAGGGAGCAAGAGGAAGAAGTGCAAGAGTCACCAGTGCGACGACGCAGAGAAGTGGAAGTGAAGGAGTGCATAGGGAGTGCCTAACGGATTGTGCAGAGAGTGCTAAGCTAGTCCCCCAAGTATCTCAAGGTCCCATTGCAGTGGGCGCGTGCCGACAGAAGGTATTCACTCCTCCCCCTTTGTGGAAGCTTGGTGCAAGGTGTGCACAAGGATAAGCTTGAAGCACGTGGAGGTTTGGTGCAGAGGAGGCCGGCGGCAAGAAGACTTTGGGATATTTGGTATTTTGTAATTGGGCACTCTGTGGGATTGTGCACAGAGGTATTGGCTTGTCTTGTACTTCAAACCTTATAATTGTCTTACTGTAATCAATCGGCAGAAGCTTCCAGGTGTATTTTCTCTTCTTGTTTCTTCCCCTTTTCTCCTACAAACCCTCAAACTCCTTCTTGTCTAAGAATTCACCAACAAAATTTGGCACGCCCGGTGGGACTTCCAAGGAGATTTGAGCTTAGGAGAAACCATGTGCCAAGCATAGAAGAGATCAAGTGTCGACAGAACCACAGTGCTACTTCATAAAACAAAAGGTAAATATATTCTTATCAAGTGTCTTACATTCAGTGGGCTATGAGCTGCTCATGACCGCAACCCGGTCCCAAGTATTGAGGGTCACATGCAAGCAGACAAGGAGGAAGGTTGTTAGAAGGTCCCCCATTCCACTATCTTCCACATCATCAGTCAAGAGCATGGCGGGTCAGGTAGACTTGGAAACTTTACTCTCTAGATTAAATATAAAGTTTCCTTCTTTCAAAGGCCTAGCTCAGGAGGATCCAGATGAACACATTAGGAGGTTTTTGGCACTATGTAAGACTAGAGGCCTAATGGGTAGAGAGGATGCTTTTTTGATTCTCTTCCCTGCCACATTAGAGGGATTAGCTGATAAGTGGTTCAGTCAGTTTGCTGAAAACCATTTTACCACTTGGGATGTGATGAAAGATGCTTTTAAAAATCAGTTCCAGCATGGCAACACTACGGAGATTATCATAGAAGAGCTAGAAAATTTAAGATTAGGTCCAGGAGAAAAGTTCCCAGAGTTTGTGACTCGGGCCAAAGCACTAATGGCTAAATTGCCAGATCCACCACACGATTTTTTTGTCAAGAAATGGTTGGCTAAGCCCCTACCAGTGGCCACCCAATGCAAAATAAAGGAATTAGTGCTACCTACAGCCTCCATAGAGGAGTTCATCAGCACAACCACACGCTTGGAGCAGATAAGGTACTAGTATGGAGCAACCTCTTCCCAACCAACATATGGTCTAGAAATGGAGGATCCAGTGATACAGCTAAGGAAAGAGCTGGAGGGCTTAAAAAGAAATAAGCCCTACAAAGAGGAAGAGAATGTTGTTGCTCAGTTGAGAAGAGAGATTGAAGCACTAAAGCTCCAAAAGGAGGAGGAGGCCCAGGCAGAGGAATTGGCTCAGCTGTGGCAGGAGTTGCAGGAGCTCAAAGGAGGTGGCATCAAGAGTGGACTTTGGTGTTCCATGTGCAGCAAGCAAGGTCACATAGTAAGTGAATGTCCTCTGTTAAGTGTGACTTGTCAATTATGCAGGAAGGTTGGCCATGAGGCCCATGAATGCCAATCAAGAGGAATGCCTGCAACGACATACTGGACACAAGGAGGACCCCCAACACCAGCAAATGTGATGGCTGCTGCACCAAATCAAGGTAACAACTATAATCCTAGATAGAGGAATAACTTTGGAAATGGGCCTAGGAGGCCAATCATCTGTTTCAGATGTGGAGAATGTGGGCATTATCAAAGTAGGTGCACCCTACCAGAAAATGCCCCTCCCTGCAGGAACTGCCCTGATGCAAGAGACCATTATACAAATTGTTGTCCTAAGAATCAAGCCTCTTCCTCCGGGCCCCACATTCAAATGATTTCTGTGCACAAGGAAGAAGTGTGTGATCCAATCAATGAACCATCTCCATCTACCAGGGTGGTGCAATTAGAAGAAATAGAATCTTTGACTGTCCAGACAAGAAGCAAGGGGAAGGCTCAAGTAGACATAGGACAAGAATCAAAGATTAAGGAAGGGAATCAAAATAGAGAAACATCTGAAGATAAAGTCACCACAGGTGCAGATACAAGTCAAAAAGGAGATCTCATATGCACCAGTGATGCCATTGGGCATGCCTTCAACAGGGCTCATGAGGAGCTTGATAAGTCAACTGGAGTCCAAGCTCTCAAAGAATCAGAGGCTTCAAAACTACTCAAGTCCATGAAGAAGGAGGTTAGTATTTTTGAATTAATAAAGATGGATGGGAAATTCAGATCAAAGTTATTGCAAATAATTGATGAGGCTTCCACTACAAGTTTGGTGGCAAAGGCTACTATTTTACATAAAGGAAAAATTGTAGGGGAAGCACCCCTTACAGATTATAAAAGTCCTTGGCTGACAGTATCTATCAAAGGTCATGAATTTCAAGGAGTTATTGTGGATGGTGGTTCTGGCATTAACTTGATGCCTGAACACACAATGGAAAAGATTGGACTCCATCCTTCAAGGCCTGCAAATTTCACTGTTACTTTGGCAGATCAGAGCAAAGTAAGGCCCTTGGGAGTGATCCCAAAAGTTCCACTTGAAGTACAAGATAATCTATTCATTCTGGATTTTGTGGTTTTAAGATTGCCCCAGGTTGAAGGAGGATTTCCTCTCTTAATTGAACGATGATGGCTGAGGCATGCAAGTGTCATTCATGATTGGGGCAAGGACACTATGTGGGTACAAAAGAAAGGGCAAGAGCTGACACAGATTCATTTAGAAGAGGGCCCAGATAATCAAGGAAACACTAGTATGATGCAAACAGTTGGCATTTGCATGGAAACAGAATCGGAGGATCAACCCCAAATAGATTTTGAGGAAGAAGAGGATATTCTAAATTGGCTCCAAGCAGGCAACTCTTCCTCTTGTTTTGGAATTTTTCTTAATAATTCTTGCACGACTAAGGGCTATGATGAAGATAAGGGAAAAGTCCAGGTTGATGGATTGGGAGAGCCCATCATAGACCACAGAAGGGGCAGGAAGACACCCCTCAAATACAACTTGGAGGAGGATATGACAACCACAGATAAAGAAGTTTCTAAAGCTAAAGGCAAGGTAAAAAATTCTAGTGAAGAATGGTCTTTCCCAATTCAAGAAATCCCTGTAGGATGGATGCAGGACAAGGAGGAACACATTGAAGTCCAAAATGCACCTGCTTACGAAGCAATGCACGAAAAGCTACTAGAGGAAGAAAAGGAAGCAGATGAGCACGAAGATAATATGGTAGAGAGAAATCCTGTCCAAAAAATACAATTAGGCACTCAGGACACTAATCGGCCAGTTTTGGTGGCCACTTGGTTGTGGAGCCACCCAGGGCTCCTTGAAAAGGTAAAATCATTCTTGACCCAGTATATAGATGTTTTTGCTTGGCATTACAAAGACTTAGAAGGAGTGCCTGCAACTTATGGAGAGCACAGAATCCCTCTAGTTGATGGAGCCAAACCCATAAGAGGGAAGAGTTATAGACTTAATCCAAAATATGCTGAAGCTGTCTATGTGGAAATCTAGAAGATGGAGGATGCAGGAATCATCATTCCTGTAGAACACTCAGAGTGGCTCTCACCTATGGTTATAGTACCAAAGAAGAATACTAATAAAATCAGAATTTGTGTTGACTTTAGAGCACTCAACAAGGTGACCATTCCACATGGTTTCCCAATGCCTTTTGCTGAACAGGTCATTTAAGAAGTGGTTGGGCATGCATTATATAGCTTTATGGATGGATTCAGTGGCTATAACCAAATATCAATACATCCAGAGGATCGTGAAAAGACTGCTTTTATCACACCTTGGGGAACATATGTGTATGTAAAAATGCCATTTGGGCTCAGAAATGCTCCAACCACCTTTAACAGAACGGTCAATCTCATTTTTGGCCCCCTATTGCTGGAATCACTTAGAATCTTCATGGATGACTTCTCGTCGTTTTTAGGATCTCACAAAGAAACTCCTCTAGATTGTTTGGACCACCACTTGAGGCAGCTGCAGAATGTTTTCAAAAGATGCAGGGAGACTAAGTTAAAGCTCAATCCAAACAAATGTCATTTCCTTGTTACAGAAGGAACCCTCTTAGGACATGTGGTGTCGGCTAAAGGTATGGCCCCAGATCGTGACAAAATCATTTCTATATTAAAGTTGCCTAAACCTAAATCTCCTAAAGAGATTCAGAGTTTCTTGGGGCATACTGGATACCATAGAAGGTTTATAAAAATGTATGCAGAGATAGCCAGACCTCTGGCTAGACTTATAGGTAAGGAAGTACCTTTTAAATGGGAAGAAGAGGAGGAAAAAGCATATCAAACATTACGGTCAAGGTTAGTGTCTGCTCCTATTTTGGTCACACCTGAGTGGTCAAAAATCTTTCATATACATGTAGATGCCAGTGCCTATGCAGTGGGGGAAGTTTTGACCGAACCCAGTGAAGAATTTAAAGTGGACAGACCAATTCAATATGCCAGTAGAATCTTGACCAAGGCTGAAAGGAATTACAGTACTACAGAAAGGGAAGCCCTAGCAATGGTCTTTGTTGTCCAAAAATTCCGTCATTACTTACTGGGAGTAAAATTTATTATTATAACAAATCATCAACCACTCAAATACTTACTCAACAAACCACAAGCCACTGGTAGAATATGGAGGTGGTTATTGTTGTTCCAAGAGTTTGATTTTCTGTAGTCCATAGACCAGGTAAAGATAATGTTATGGCAGATCACCTATCCAGGATCAATATAATGAATCAAACTGGTGGAATCAATGATGATTTTCCAGATGCTCATCTGTTTGCTGTACAAGCTCAAGGTTGGTATTATGATATCAAAAATTTCATTAAAACTGGGTTGTATCCAGAAAAGGCTAGTGCTGTGCAAAAGAAGAGACTGCTAATCAAGAGTAGACCATATACCTTCATTGAAGATAAATTGTATAAATAGGGCAAGGATGACAGGTTTAGGAAGTGTTTGGAAGAAGAAGAAGTGAGGGAAGTCCTTCACTCTGCACATGAAGGAACAGGTGGTGGGCACCTTCCAGGGCATATTATGAGTCAAAGGATACTGGATGCTGGTCTATGGTGGCCTACACTATTTAAGGATGCAGATGAATGGGGAAAGGCATGTGACGTTTTCCAGAGGTGTGGACCTAAGCCAACAAAGCAGAGGCATAACCCCTTGATTGTTTCCACTTCCTGGCAACCATTTGAGAAGTGGGGGCTAGATTTTGTAGGGCCCATCTACCCTCCCGCAATTCCAAAAAGAGAAAAATATCTCTTGATAGCTACAGATTATGCGACAAAGTGGGCTGAAGCTATTGCCTCCCCTAACTGCACTACCCAAACTGTTGCTGATTTCATTTACTGTAGCATCATTTGCAGGTTTGGATGTCCACTTGAAATTTGTACAGATCAGGGTACCCATTTTGTCAATAAAGTCCTGCAGGAAATCTTCAACAGGTATAGAATTCTACATAGGACCTCTTGTGCTTACTATCCAAGAGTCAATGGACAGGCTGAATTGACAAATAAGGTTTTAATCTCAATGTTAAGAAAGGAGTGTATGTTACAGCCCACTTCATGGGGCATTGCTTATCAAGGTACACTATGGGCATACAGGTTAGCCTACAAAGAGGCCACAGGATATTCTCCATTCCAGCTAGTTTATGGCATATTGCCCATTGAGCCCTTTGAATTTTTACATGGATCACCTAAGATAGCATTCATGCAGGGCAAGAAGGATTGTGATGTCTTTCACAGGCTCGGAGCACTACATAAAGTAGAGGAGATTCGTCTACTAGCAACAAAACAATTGATAGAAACTCAGATGAAGAGGAAGGAGACACATGATCGACATCTGTGGAGCAACAACATTGACGTAGGCATGTTAGTTCTTCTCCATAGACCTCATCTTCATACACAACTGAGACGAAAATTGCTTCCACATTGGGAAGGACCTTACAGAGTCAAAACAATGCTAAATTGGGGTGCTGTGGAGTTAGAGACGCTGAAAGGAGAGGCCTTGCCACTGGTCAACATATCAAGGCTCAAGGCCTATCATCAACACACTTGAAGAAGTAGGGATCACCTCGAACTACAAAATCTGTCCAGGTTGTACATAGCTTTCTCATCACATTTTGCTCAGTTTTAGTAGTTTTCTTTATCAATTTCATCCTTGTTACTGGTGTTTTTAGAACACCTAGAAGGCATTTCATAACCTCTGCAAAAGTAAAACTTTTGGGTATTTTTGGAAATTTTTCTAGCATTTTTAGCATTTTTTTGGCAATTTTTATCCCTTTCCGATGTCATTTTCTTGCCAAATAGGAGGAATAAATGGAGGCTCTCTGTGGTTTGATGAAAGATTTTTAGGCTAACCCTGTAGAAAATTTCATGAAAAAATTTTCAAAATTTTTTGGCCATTTATTGGCAATTTTTTTGGATTTTTCCTTCATTTTTTTCTATTTTTGGGTTATTTTTCAAAAAAAAAAAGCCCCCCAGGGCGTTTTTTTTAAATCAAAAACAAGGAAACCCCCCCCCCCCCCCCAAACCCCACCGACCAACCCCTCACCGACCATTCCCCCCCCCCCCCCCCTCCCCCCCCCCCCCTCCCCCCCCCCCCTCCCCCTCCCCCCCCCCCCCCCAAACCCCACCGACCATCCCCCCCCCCCCCCCCCCCCCAAACCCCACCGACCAACCCCTCACCGACCATCCCCCCCCCCCCCCCCCCCCAAACCCCACCGACCAACCCCTCACCGACCATTTCCCCCGCCCCCTGTTCTGACACACCCCCCTCCCCCCCAATTTAATTATTTATTTTTTTATTTTATTTTATTTTTAATTTCTTTTTATTATTTCTTTTATTTTGTTTTCTGAGCGTGCAAAAAAAAAAAAGAAAAAAAAAAACAAAAGAAAAATCTAACACTATATATATTATTATTATTATTTTTATATATATATTTTTATTTTTTATGGCTCAAACCTTTTGGCTCTGGATCGTGCCTCAGTTGGCCGTTTTTTACAAAAAAGGAGTCATTTTCATGTTTTTTGGCACCTCTGGAATCAGTTTTTGGCTTTATTTTTCCAAATTCCCACATTTTCTCTGATTTTGGTCAAAACCCTCATTATTGCACACATTTCTCACATGTTTTTAATTACCCACATTGTCCACATGGTCTATTCTCACCTTGTCTTACCTTACTTTGCATAATATCCCACATGCACCCTCTATAGCTCTACTGTTTGATCATTTTAACCGCCTCCAGGCCCCATCCACATCACCCATGCCCTCCCTTTACCAATTTGCCCAGCCCCATCCTTAACCCTCCCAATCCCTTCCATCCTCGACCCTTAGCCCTCCCCTTCCCCTCCTTTCCACCATCCCATTGCAACCCTTTGCTTTTCCATGGCAAAATCCAATTTTTGGTTCTTCTCTGGTGCTTGTTCTCTGCTACTCCTAGTGGACTGCGTGGCTGCTCAAAGGTGTCCTTTTGAAGTTTTGCAGCTCCAGAATCAGGTATCATCTATGTTCCGAGTTTTAGCTATAGCTCTCCGGGACGGAGAGCACATTAGGTGGTGGGCAACTGTTGAGCCCATAAAAGTCATGTTGGTCAAAGTCAACTGAATTCAAAGTCAACTAGTCAAAGTCAATGGTCAAAGTCAATTGGTCAAAGTCAACAAGGTCAAGGTCAAAGTCAACAGGTGCAAAGTCAAAGTGCATAAGTGCAGGTGTCAAAGTGCACAGGTATAGTGCACAATGAATTGTCCACAAAGGGTAAATTGGAGAAAATGGGTTGCAGGTTGCAGAGGCATTTTCTCTAATTTCCCTAAGGTTCAAAGTGTGTTTTAAAGTGTTTGGAAGGTTCAGGTGAACCCCCTCTTATGTGCAAAAGTGAAGACTTAAAAGGAAATGTGAAGGTATGTGAAGTGGCAAAGTGTACGCACAGGTGAAAGTATGCCCCCCCCCATTAAAATTTTGGTTTTAGTCTAAAGTCACTACAGGACAAAACAGTGAGTCGTTGGTTGCCACTTGTGAGGACAATCTTGGGACATCAAAGTGAGGACCAAGATACCATTTCAGTTAGGAGCGTACGTGATCGGCACACTCACATCAAGGCAAGGGCCATCTTGGACCAATCTTAGAGTAAGCAAGAGAGCATAGTCTAAGGGAGCAAGAGGAAGAAGTGCAAGAGTCACCAGTGCGACGACGCAGAGAAGTGGAAGTGAAGGAGTGCATAGGGAGTGCCTAAGAGATTGTGCAGAGAGTGCTAAGCTAGTCCCCTAAGTATCTCAAGGTCCCATTGCAGTGGGCCCGTGCCGACAAAAGGTATTCACTCCTCCCTTTTGTGGAAGCTTGGTGCAAGGTGTGCACAAGGATAAGCTTGAAGCAGGTGGAGGTCTGGTGCAGAGGAGGCCGGCGGAAAGAAGACTTTGAGATATTTGGTATTTTATAATTGGGCACTCTGTGGGATTGTGCACAGAGGTATTGGCTTGTCTTGTACTTCAAACCTTGTAATTGTCTTACTGTAATCAATCGGCAGAAGCTTCCAGGTGTATTTTCTCTTCTTGTTTCTTCCCCTTTTCTCCTACAAACCCTCAAACTCCTTCTTGTCTAAGAATCCACCAACATGTAACAATGAAAATCAAAAGCTTCATCTTCAAGTCTCAGACATGCACAACACACATAGTTATGTTCTCTAAACATACTAGAGAACAAAAGCTGATGGGCGTTTTGGTTTAGAGCAAAGGATTCCAAATGCCTCTTCAACCCACCCGGGCTCAAATCTTAGTAGCGGCAACGCGAAGTCGTCTTTGATAAAGCAAACAATGAGTTATTTTTTTAGAAAAGCACTCACACAGATCGCCATTTTCATGATAGATTTTTGAGTTTGTTTTTTATCGATAGGGATCAATTTGATCGTAGCTTTTTTATTTGCTTTTGATTGGAGTACTTGAACCTATATAATGAGAGCCAAGATCATTGTTATACTTACTCACTCAAACTCTCAAGGAGATCAAGGAGGAAGAGTCTCACACTCTTGAGGAGGTGGAGATTTGGTGAAGGAGAGGCTACTCTCTTGGAGCAAGAATTCTTCTACAAGGTAATGGTAGCTATCTTTTGTGGGTAAACCTTGTGGTTGATTTACAATTTTGTTACACTATTTTGTGAGAATAAAGGTTAGCTTCGTTGCTTTGTTTACTTCATACACACTTAGATTATTTCAATATAATCTAAATTTTGTATCGTCATCTTCTTGGATATTCTTTCATTAGTGAGTGCACCACTTTATATGGTTGAGTAGTACTCCCATCTTGTAATTTGGACATCTATTTTTTAGTGAGTAAGCATCCAACTTACGTTCCCTAATCTTGTCTCAAGATCTCTATCTTCTCTATCTCACATATCATCTTGGTTAATTAAGTTGTGTATGCTCAAAAGGTTTTAGTTTGGAACGATCATGGGGCCCCAAATTCCAACATATTTTAGGTATATGAGATAATGATAGATAGATCTCTTCCTAGTATTTACTTGCAAGAAAACATTGGGCTTCGAGAGAAAGAGAACTTGATTTTTTTCTCTATCTTTTGTACAAGATACATGAGGTAAATTTGTGCACTTGAAGGAAATAGATTATATCTCTTTCATATTAAGCATTTGCAATGCAGTTGTATCTCAATTTATAAACTTGAAGTGCAAACACATCCACGACAATATCGAATTTCCATGAGAAAAGCGCATCAGCCAAGCTCAAAATGTTTATTAAGTATAAAAAAGCTTTTACTATGCGAATACGAGAAAGGAAAGTAGTTTGAGACCAACTAGCAAGAGGCATGTGACTATGAAGAACCATTCCCTCATAGTTCATAGTTATTCTTGTTTATGGTTTAACCTTCATTGAAGAGCTTTTCTTGTTAGGATAAATTTCGAGAAGGTATGTCTAGGAAAGACACCACCTCTAAATGGAAAAGACTGCAAAAAGTTTTAGAAGTAGAAGTCCTAGAAAATATTAACAAGTTCTCACATCTCATGATCTAGGAAAAGCATGGACTTCTCTAAAAGCTCGAAATCTTATAATATGTCAAATCTTAAGTAGAACAATGATTCCTACCTCCTTAAATACTGCGCTTACCTTAGTTAGAAATGAGAAGATCTAAAGAGTTGGATATTCTTTCCCAATGAAAATAACTTGGATGAATACATTCGAAAAAACAATAGTTCTTCAGCTGATTAACGATACATATTTTTTTCATATGGAATCCTTTTTTATACATCTTAAAGATAACTTAAAATGTAGAATTGGCCAACCCTTTAGGATTTCCATAAGTTTTGGAATAAACATGCATCATAGAAATTGACTCGGCCACTCAGAAGTCTTTGCACTAGTGGACTTTTTGTATTTATTCAATACAATAGGATAAATCAAGACCACATTATGTTTGTATTTTATTCAATACAATAGGATAAATCAAGACCACATTATGTTAGCTAAATTTTGATTTTTTTTGGATTTTTTTGGGATAAATACGTTTTCAATTTTGAGAAGAAAGAGGTAAAGTACTCCGCAATATATGGATATGATTCTACAAATGTAGAACTAAATACAGAAGGCAAAGGTTTGGAGAGTGTAGAATAAATATAATTTTTTAAAAGTACTTATAAAGATTCAATTTTTTAAGTAATTTTGACAATAATTTTTTGAGTGATCAACAAGAACTTACCCAATAAGTAAGATGAGGGCGAACTTACCCAATAATTAAGATGAGGGTAATTCAAGTTATGATAAGTTGGGAAAACTATGTAGGATGGATGAAACACATCCTTTATATGAAACTTATAAATGCACCAACAAGAGACACAAATTTTGCTAAATTACGTGGGTCACATACTTCCTTCCATCATATGAGACGATCAACTCTATTTTCATGGGACATTGTGTTGTTATCCATGGGGAGGCAAAAAACCAAAGACTATCCTTGTGATTGTTATTGAGAGTGAGATTGTGACTGAGAGTATCATTGAGAGTGAGAATTTTAATAAAATTGAGAGAGGTTATGGTGTTCAAGAGGCCAAAGCCTCATCACGGAGCTATTTTGGATAAGCTTTGTATCGAATTAAAATATATAATACAAGAATCTCTCTATATCTCAATCACATATACTCTCTCTCTATCTCTCTATATTCTCTATTATTGAGTGATTAGGAGGTTTTGATTCTAGAGATGTTACACCTACCCCTACGTGCCTCTTATTAGATTCTACTAGGATATTTGGAACTTTCTTATTGGAAACCATATGATTGTTGCATCCACTTTCCATATACCACGGATTTGATCCTGTTTCTTGTAATGACTCACATGTATCATTGCCAACATGCTTTCATTTTTACTTGAAATAGAAGCATAATTACCTTGCCCTTTCTATGATAAGTTTCCCTTTTTCTCTTTGATAGAAATCTCTGCATAGTGACCATATTTGCCATATATGTAGCGTCCATCTATATTCCTTTTGTCTTGAGTTTTATTATACCTTTCTCCTCTTCCTGTATAGTTCCCTCTTCCTATTGATGAAGGAGATGGGTTATGTTGCACTTTACCTGAGTCTCCACTAGCTCCTCTTCCTTGCATTCCTCTTTGTTCATCTCCATAAGATACTTGGGCCTCATTGCTTTTTTTCTTTAAACCTCCAATGTTCCTCTCCCTAATGAACATTAAGGCAAGTAATTTCTCAAGTTAGAATGATTATTTTGACATATGCAGAAGTGGTCAAAGCCTTCCACTTTCTCATCACCCCTAAGTACATTTAATGTATGTGCAATCTATAGAGACTTCAAATGAAGGTCTCACTAGTGTGCAATGCCTATGTACAAATTCACATTGACCATGTTTATATACATTCTACAATGGGAGTTGGCATAGATAAATGTGTTGAGAGTCCCATGCTCCACCCTTTTGTCTAAACTTGCTTTTCATGTCATGCAAGCTCATTATCCCACATGGAAGGGAACTCTCCCCAACTCTTTATAAGCAATGCCTCCCTTCACTCCTCTCAAGATCATTCATTCAAGCTCTTGGCAAGAGCACCCACTCTCTCCTCATGGAGTCTCCATGCTCATAAGGCATTCTTTGTAAGTAATTTCTATTTATTTAATTCATCATGTTTTCTTATCTTTTGTTCCTTCCTCCATATTTTATTAGATGTGTGTATGTGAGTGGAGTAGTAGTAATGCTTTTTCATTTCAACATGGTATGAGAGCATAGGTTAATTGTTTTTCCTTTGAGTTGTTATCGTTATTATCTTCTTTCATTAGCATACATATCACTCTTAATCCCTCACTCGCTCCCATATTTGTAATAACAGTTCTTTTAAGAACTATGCCAACTTTCTTCATTAAACTTCATTATGTTTTTTGTGTATTTATTCCATTATGTATTGATTTCATCATTTACTATATGTAATAGTATTGGTTTTAAACTCCATAGGTCATAGCGTTCCATTTTTTTCATAATAACAAGTGCTGATAAGAACTTTAGATCAATAATAGTACACAACCCTGGACTTTCCTTTGCAAGATTCAATCTACCTTGCAAGCTCATATGGATATGCCGGTTGTGCCATGTCCTAGGCCACTCTTTACATCATCAAATGAAAGTTCGACTACCACTACAACATATGAGAGGCCATACCTACGTTTCCTATACCGACAATCACTCCCAGCATCGGTATAAATGTTGGAAAAGTCCACTTAAAGATATCGATGGTCAAGTGATCGTCGGTATGATCATTTAAAACGGATCATCGGGGTATCTCAGGATCGCCGATATGAGCATCGGTATGAGCGTCAGTATGGGCATCGGTATAGGCATCTGTAATTTATTGGAAGTTAGTGACACCCATACCGAGGCCATGTTTTAAACATACCGGGAACCCGAGAGCAAACTGCACATTTTTGCGCGTGTTTGAGTACTGTTTGTCTTCTATTGAACTTGCACGTGCGATCCGAAATGCGACATGCATTGTCTTGTGCACACACACACATATCTCTCTCTCTACACACACACTCTCTCTCTATTTAGATCTCACATCTTGGTAAGTGGTGCGCATACTCCTAGCCTTTGTATTTCTCTATGCTTTAGGTCTCATAATTTCTCTTCTCTTTGATTTTTGCAGAAGTTCTTCGGCATCGATTCTTTGGAATTCGACGATAGAGAGAGAAAGAGAGAGATGAGAGAGAGATAGAGAGTAAGAGAGAGAGAGAGAGAAGAGAGAGAGAGAGAGAGAGAGAGAGAGAGAGAGAGAGAGAGATGAGAGAGAGACGATGAGAGAGAGAGAGAGAGAGAGAGAGAGAGAGAGGGAGGGAGGGAGGGAGGGAGGGAGGGAGGGAGGGAGGGAGAGAGGGAGGGAGAGGGGGAGCGAGAGAGAGAGAGAGAGAGAGAGAGAGAGAGAGAGAGAGAGAAGAGATGAGACGAGAGAGAGAGAGAGAGAGAGAGAGAGAGAGAGAGAGAGAGAGAGAGAGAGAGAGAGAGAGAGAGAAGAGAGAGAAAGAGAGAGAGAGAGATGAGAGAGAGAGATAGAGAGATAAAGAGAGAGAGAGAGAGTGAGAGATAAAGAGAGATGAAAGAGAGGAAGATAAAGATAGGAAGATAGAGCATACATACACACACACGTACACACACACACATCTACACATCTACACATCTACACATGCATACATACACACATACATGTACACACATGCATGCTTACATACACACAAATATACACACATGCATGCTTACATACACACACATATACACACATGCATGCATACACACACATACAAATATACACACATGCATACATACACACACAAACATGCATACACACATACATACACACACATATATACACATATGCATACATACACATACACACACATGCATACACACATACATACACACACATATACACACATACATACACACACATACATACACACATGTACACACATGCATGCATACATACACATGCATGCATACACACATATACACATACACACATGCATACATACACATGCATGCATACACACATACATACACACACACATATGCATACACACATACATACACACATATACACACATATACACACATGCATGCATACATACACACATATACAGATATATACATGTACACACATGCATGCACACATACACACACATACACATATACCCACATGCATACATACACACACACATGTACACACATGCATACATACACACACATATGTACACACATACATACATACACACACATATACACACATGTATGCATACACTCACATGCACACACACACACACATACATACATACACACACATATACACACATGTATGCATACACTCACATGCACACACACACACACATACATACACACATGCATGCACACACACACACATGAATGCATACACACACATGCATACATACACACATATACAAATATACTCACACATGCATACATAGACACACATACACATATACACACATGCATACATTCACACACACACATACATACACACATGCACACACAGAAGCTAGTGTTTTAATTAAATATATATATTTAAATATATAAAATTTTGATTTTCAAGTTTTTTTACATCAAATATATAAAAATAGGATTAGGGTTTTTAAGCTATTTACACATACATACACATATACTTATACACATATATATACACATACACATATATATACACATGCATACACATACACACATGTTTTAGGAGTAGGTCTTTCCGATTAGGGTTTTAGGGTTTCTACACATGCATAACATATATGCACACATACACATACACATACACACATATGCAAAGACTAGCTCGTTTACCACTTTACAATAGAGCAAAGATATTTGTATTACATGCGTCACTCGTGATGCTCAATCTGCAATTGAGTTATGGATGGTCAGATAGTAGTGTCACTGAACTATTCAAGTAAGTGGATTTGAAATAAACTTTCATTGTTGTAACAAAGTAACTTTATTTAGTAATATCGTTTTAATTGCTTATTGCAAGCTTCTTAAAGATCAATTTTTGCCAGAGGGCAATGACATGCCTCCAACACGTGAAGATGCAAAAAAACTTTTACAATCCATTGGAATGGATTATACTAAGATTCATGCTTGTCCGAATGATTGCATCCTTTTTCGCAATGAGTATGAGCATCTCCATGTATGTGCAAACTGTGGAGCAAATAGATCTAGAGAAGACCTTGTAGGCGAAGCAATCCCCGCAAACGTTCTTCGCCACTTTCCTATCATTCCACGAATTAAGAACATGTTTAGATGCAAATCTATAGCTGAGTTAATGTCATGAAAGAGCAGGTCTACAGATGGTGTAATGCAAGTGCCTGCTGACTCTGATGCTTGGAAGCACATAGATAGTAAGTGGCCAGATTTTGCTAGTGAGCCTGGGTCCATACGTCTAGGCCTAGCTATGGATGGAGTGAATCCATTTGGTTTAAGCATCTCCTCATGGAGCACATGGCCTGTATGTTTGGTCAATTATAACATCCCACCATGGCTGTCCACAAAGAAAGGTCATTTATTATTATCTCTTATTGTACCAAGTAAGTATAATGTAAAAAATATGGATGTATATCTTGCACCACTTGTGGAAGAACTACGCATTTTATGGGATGGGAAAACTATGCGCGACATGTCTCAACCTATAAGAAGAAAAGACATGCAAGTGCAAGGCATACTTATGTGGACGATGCATGATTGTCCTAGTTATGGTGAATGTTCAAGTTTATTGATTTCGGGTTACCATGCTTGTCCCTTGTGCGGACCACGACTCGAAGCACACTATTCCAAAGCACTACGTAAAACTATCTATGAAGGATACCATAGATATTTGCCTGATGGACATGTTTTATGTGAAGGACAAATAGGTCGACAAGCGCAATGCCAAATGAAAGTTAGCGACTGGAAACAACTATGGGATTTAGAAAATCCAATCGCTAGCATGAAACGGTTGTCCATTTTCCATGAACTCCCTTACTGGAGTGATTTATTGATCAATCATTTGGTAGACCCGATGCATATTTTTAAGAATGTGGGAGAGATTCTTGGAAGACTTTGATCCGAAAGAAAGAAAGCAAAGCACAAAGGAAGGACTTAGAAGAGCGAGGTCGTATGCGAGAGTTGTGGGCAATAACTAAGCCCAACGGAACAGTATCGTTACCAAGAGCTCCTTGGGTGCTTTGTAGGATGGAAGAGCAACAAGTGAAGAAAACAATTTCAGAGTTTCGGACACCTACTGGATGCATGAGGTGTCTAAAGATTGATTTCACATGAAACGACGATCTTGGAGGGCTGAAGTCTCATGATTGGCACAAGTTTTTATGGTTTGTGCTCCATGTAGCCTTAAAAGATTGTCTTTCGGAGGATGTATGAAGAACCATTTATAAAATTAGTTCTTTAGTATGGTGGATCTCTTCTAAAGAGATAAATAGAGATAGCATAGAGAGTGCGAAACTCAATCGAGGTTGTTTGTATGGTAGAGAAATACTTTCCCACAAGTATTCTCACTATTAAACTTCATTTACTAGCTCATGTGCTAGATGAAGTTGCAATAGCAGGAACTGTCCATAGTCGATGGATGTTCTTCTTAGAATGCTTTATGAAGACATTAAAAGGGTTTGTTCGACAGAGAGCACGACCAGAGGGTAGCATGGCACAGGGATAGCTTGCACAAGAGTCTCTTGTATTCATAACTGAGTTTCCACGTATGTCGGATCCTGAAACGCCTCTCTTATGGAGTGATGATGAAGATGTTCAACTCATAGGTGATGAACCACAAGGTAAAGGATTGCAAAGAAAAATGGATGAAGCTTTCAGAGAGAAGGCAATGAAGTTTTGCATGGTTAACTCTGAGCCTATGCAGAAGTGGTTAGAAAAGTATGAGCTTGCCAAGGAGACCAACGCAAAGCAAAGATCTCAGTTTCGAAGAAATCGTTCTACTCGATTTTTGTCTCTTCTAGAAATTCTTCGACCTCTTCCACCTTTTCCAATGAGCAGATGGCTAGATACAACGGTTTCACAAGCAAAGGCAACGGGTGAAGATATCTCTAAAGAAGAAGAAGAACTTGCAAAGGGATATGATTGGGAGTATACTAAATATAGTGCACTATGGTCTCATGGACGACACTTTTGGATCGCATGAATCGATAAAAATAGGTTTTCTTTTGATAGTGGGGTGATGGTGAACATTTTGCAAAAAAGTAGAGTGAGTGCAAGAGATGATAATGCTCAAGAAGCTCAACTATATTATTGTAGTGTGATTCAAGATATCTTGAAACAATCTTTTAGAAAGTTTCATTACTTTGTTTTTTATGTGAAATGGTTCAAAGTAGTCACCTCTGGAAGAAACGCAATAGTGAGGCGAGATAAAAGCGGTTTTCTTCAAGTCGACTCCACAAAATTATGGACGGATGAAAGAGATACATTTGTACTTCCCGAACACTCTGAGCAAGTTGTTTTTATACCTGATTCAAAAGAACTATAGTGGACTCAGAGATTCATTCAATAGTCGAGGAGGAAGAGATCATTGTTCGAGAAGAAGAGGTCATTGAAGAAGATGAAATACAGGACGAAGCAATAAATGATGATCAAGAAGAAACCAACATAGCAAGCAATTTAGAAGTCATCAATATAGAGATAGATATTCTCGGTGCATCGGATCTCCAAGAGGATGCTAGACTAGAGGATTTTTGAATCAAACACTTGTACGTACTAGTTTTTGTTTATTTTTTTTGCTAGGTTTTTTTGTACACTATCATTTCTCTATATTACCTTTATTATCACATGCTAATTATTTGTGTTCTTTTGTTACAGAGCACCATGGGAGAAAGTCCTCCAATCACTCCAGATTCCATGATAGAGGAGTAGTTCTTAGAGTTCATCTCTCAGGTACCTCCCGCATATATGGCCGCTGCATCACATTATTGGATCACTTGTGGTAGCACTCCTCCCGACCTCACTCCTGGTGGCCTCACTCCTGCGGGCCTCACTCCCGCCGGTGTCACTCCTGTCGATGTCCCTCCTACCCGTGTCACTCCTGCCTGTGTCACTCCTACGGGTGGTGCTACTCCTATCGGAGGTATGTCTCTTAGCTTTATGACTCAACCATGACCATCTTTTCAGCTATCCCCTACTGCCTCTAGTAGTAGACCTGTGCGTTCGACACCTTAGCGCAATACAGGTTCTGACCCGTCTTGTAGGTCGAGGTCATGCTCTGGAGCAGGAGGTTCTAGGAGTGGATCTACAAGTAGGTCTGGAGGAGGCGGCTGTTGTTGAGGCAGTGTGATGGATGTTGTGTCATCCGCTTCTACTCCTAGGACGAGTACCTCAGATGTAGGTACGCCACGGGGTACACCACATAGAACACCACGTACACCTTGGGATGCTCATGACCATGATGACTCCAAGGTGTATAGTATCCGAGATGGAGCTCCAATGATGGATGCGGCTGGTAAAGCAATGCATCCACGTATACAACAACTTTACTCCATATAGTTTGGACACTCTATGATGTTTAAATGGAGTGAACAAGATAAAGATCGAAAGAGTTATATTTATCAGGAGTTCCGACTAGCCGATGGACAACCTCTTGTTAGTTTAGATTGTATTCTCCACACCGCATGTGAAGTTATGTCGCATAGCGAGATGCCACACCCATGCATTTAGATATGGTTGGACTGTCACATTTGGGTAGTGGTGGATTTAACACAATGCGTCACGAGTTTGTAAGTACCATTTGATTTATTGCATGTGTTTGTGTTAAGCTTCTCATGTATGTTCCTCTAATGTTTTGTATAGCTGGCAATGGGTCGTCCTCCAACACAAACGAACGCTTATGGATATCGTCATGGATTGACTGCACTATTGGAGGACTTGGAGGGATGCGGTGTAGTCGTTTCATGGGAGCATCTATGATGAGATGATGAATTTATAAACTTGGTTTTTACTTGTTGTTTTTAAATTTCATGTGAATTTATCTCATTTCATGATGGTCTTCGTTGCAGGACTATTGATATGGAATGTTCTTTGCATGTGTATGGTAGTGGAACACCAGAATTTTGTATTTGATTTTTATATGGCAATGCAATGCTTTGCCACATTTTGTAAAAGGTCATATATGACAGTGGTTTGGCACACTCTTGCACATGCTTCATTTATGAATTATATAACTCTTTTTGTACATGGTTCATGGTTCATGGTTCATTCTGATTATCTCTTTTGTGTCCAATAATATTCTGTTTTATGAAATCATATTTTAGTTAACATAAGAGTACACATCACATGTACTCGATTTTTTTTTTGGGCAGAGTGTATTGTCTTTTGCTAAGCAACATCATGGTAATGTTGTTGTAGTAAAAGAAAACACACTCTGCCCAATAAAATTTTTTGTAGATATGGTCGTCGGTATAAGCGATGGTACTCCCAGTAATGTCATCGGAATAACCGTCGGTACACCCAGCGGGCGCCAATATACGCGATGGTACACCTAGTAGAGGCATCGGTATGGGCATCGATAATACCAACGTTTATACCGATGCATATACCGACGCTCATACTGACGCCCATACTGACGCACATACCGACACTTTAATACCGATGCACATACTGACACCTACACCGACGTCGGGGCAAAAATATGCACATTCATTTTCCTCGGTAAAAACCTCTGTATACGGCTGATCTGTTGTAGTGTACATATTACAACACTGAGACAATCTCATTCTGAAGGAAATCACACTGCACAATATGCAAAACACAAGAATGTCAATGCACAAACATTTTTGTTTCGGAGATAGAGTGTCGTGGCTAAAGAAGTAGTGAGCAGAGGTCGAATGCAAGCAACAAGATCTTGTTACTTTTGACTTGAGGTATGGAACAATAACATTTCTCTAGTTTGTTGAAGAACCATCACAATCGACTGAGCAAGGACTATTACAGTCTAAGATGAAGACCACGTGATGGTCTGAGTTGAAGCAACAGAGCGTAGCTAATGAGTTCGCTTCATATGGGAATGACAGTAAGTGTACAAAAAACCTCTATATGCAAAAGCTACGCTTTTGTTTTCTCCATCTATTGCCTTTTCTCAGGCATAGCTTAGAACTTCATTAAGTGGCGGCACATAAATGAAGGATTGTTTTATCCATTCACTTATGATTTGGATATCAAGAAGTATTCTGATGCATATTCGGATGGCTCCAAGGATGATAGGAGGAGAATCTCTCGCTACTTATCTTTTGCAAGTTCAAAGCTAATATAAAGGTCATCAAAGAAACAACCAATTGTGGCATTTTCATCAACAGAAGATGAATATAGAGACTTAGCAAATGCAGCACAAGAGGCTATGTGGCTCAAGCTACTTTACACAGATTTGGGATCACATTCTTATAATTCAATGATTTTTGGAGATAACGCTAGCTCACTTCAGTTGGCTACTAATCCTACACTAAGCACCTTGAAGTGCACTATCATTATGTAAGAGATTAACTACTCAACAAGGACATGCAATTGTCCTATGTATCAACCAATTGACAATGTGCAAACATGATCACAAATTCTTTGGATGGAACTAAGATAAAAAGGTTCAAGATGATGAGTGGATTGCAAGAAATCAAAGAGAATTAAAGATCAAGCATGTTAGGCTTGAGGGGGAGCTGCTGGTGCAAAAAACTCCAAAACCTACATACTTGGACAATAAGCATGTATCTCATATAGTTACATAATACTATTCCCTTGTAAAAGACAATTTACTTTTTATCCTTGTAAAAGTGCATAAATTAATTGCACTATCCCTATGTGGAGTTAGGAGGAATCAAATCTCAAAATATTGGTGGATGAATGATATGAGAGAGTAAAGCCTAAAGTCTAGGACTCACTTTATGGTGAGAACTTGAATTTGAATCCAAAACTTGGCTCCAACTCTAGCTATAAAAGTGGATCAGAATCTTGCATGGATAGGAGACCGATTTGAAGATTGATTGACAGATGTTTCTTGTGATTAGTGAGCTCATTCCATAGCTCCATCACTACCCTCAAATTTTTCAATTATACAATGTCATTGTATTTCTATGTGATTTAATACATACACATTAATCACATCTCTGCTATGATCATCTCAAAACAGTGAACTTCTAAGAGCTTGTTCTCAATGCATAGTTGATCATTTGAAGTGATTTAAAGTGCTATAGATTCATCACACCATCTACTTCATATCTAGGAAGTTTCAGTATCATATCATTTCCTTTCTCAATCTCTAGATATCATCACTTTTCTGCTCACTCATCTTCATACTATAGCACCAAAAAAATGTCAGGTCAATATTTCAACTTGCCAATCATCATTCCCACAGTACACTTGATATTTTTTATTGAAATGACTCATGATTGGTAGATTTCTAAGTTGATTAAATACTCCCAAAAGGAATTAGTCAATTGCTAGCATGTTGAGAGTACTGTTCATTTTACTGAACATGTGTAGAGACCAAAATAGCAAGTCTTAACTCTTCGTTGAACTCTCCACACATGTATTTTGACCCATTGATTAGAGGATCATGCTCCAAAGAACTAGATGATTATTTGTGATTGTTGGGAAGCTCAAAGGGTCTACTATACTCTCCACAAACTGTTCTTGGCTAGTGTGAAGCAAGATTTTGCAACACCACTTCATCTCTAGAATCTAACCGCCATCGCGTCAAAGTAGATTTGCCTTTGTTCAAATGGAATATGAGGTGAATCCCCTTAGTTGAACACGATATCACCTAGGCATGGAATGAAGATTTTTCTAGATGTTCTTCTACGACTAAGTATCGGTTGAAGGGAGTTAAGAAAAACAAAAATATTTTAAAAACCTAAAAGATTCTGCAAAACATGTGGTAACCTAGATGGGAAATTCTTTATTATGGGCTCCAATGGTGAAGTATGAAGTCAATTCTGGCCATTCTCATCACCAAAGTTGGAAGTTGGCTTAGAAAGTTCAGGAGCATGTTGAGATATGAACAATAAATTTAGAATAAGAACTTTAAGCTCTACTTCAAGGACTAATAAGTGGGAAAAGTGTACAAACCAACCAGTGAAATGTGTCGCTTAATAAAAAAGAAACTCAAGAAGGATTCTAATCCTTACATGATCAATATATATGGCGTGGAGTGCAAAATTGACAAAGAGAACACTAAAACTATTGTTTACCTCTTTGCAGAAATTATGGGAGAAAACGCAAGGCTGTCTCAAACTAGGAAGGAAAACGCAGGGCTTTCTCAAACTAGGAAGGATTTTATGGAAACCTTCTATAGGGTTAGAACCATAAGTATTCCTAATACTATGGTACCCATACTAGATTTTCCCATCTCTCATATGGAGATCTTCGAAACTATGCATTCCCTTCCAAATGGAAAAATCCGTGGCTTGGATGGTCTCACCAATGAGCTCTTCAAATCCTTCAAGAAGTAGTCCATGTGATCAAACTAATTGCCGAAACGATTTCAGAAATAGAACAAAAATCTTGAGACCAATTAGAATGTTGCGATTGGAATACAAGATTTTCGTAAAGGTCCTTGCTAATTGCGTTTCTTCCCAACTCAACTTTTGGATCAGTGTTGACCAAAAAGGTTTTGTTAGAGGTAGGTCCATCCTTAAGGCTATGATCGATGTGTGGGAGCTCAAGTATGAAGAGAAATCTTACCATGCTATTCAACTTCTTAAAATCGACTTTGATAAAGCCTACGATATACCTCAATGGAATGTTTTTCTTCAATCTTTGAATGATTTGGGATCCAGTTCAAAATTTATAAGGAAGATCAATACTACAACTCATATCAATACTAATGCATTGTTATCGAAATCAGTTATATTGAGATGCTTGATAAGACAAGGTTTCCCTTTGGCTCCTTTGCTTTTTGCTATTTCCACTAATCGTTTGTGCTACAAGGTCAATCACTACCCTTAGATCTGGTTGATCTGGGGACTCATGCCATCAAACGGCCAAGGACAATTTCTCATGAGAATGTTCCCAGAAAATACAAATGCTTTCTTATGAATTGAATCAAATCACATTGCCTCCTATTGATAGTGTCTAAATACCTTTTTGGTGGCTCTCGGATAAAAACTGAACCATGCGAAAACCATGCGAAAACCAACCACAATCCAATGTGCAACAAGGGCAAGTGATTCCGGGCTGTCAAAGGTTTCAGCTTGTAGGCATACCTTTGGGATTAGAAGTCACTATGATTCAAATGTGGAATTGGTTTCTTACCAAGTTCTAATAAAATTTGGATATTGGAATGTTATGTAGATTAACTTGGTGGACTCTGCCATGGTGATCACCACATTCCTAAAAGCATTAATAATTTATTTTATATCGTGTTGGAGATGGAAAGACACTAAACTATCTAAGGTGGCAAGAGTCTCTAGACATTTGCTTTGGACATGAAATCATAATAGAAGAGGTATATCCAAAATAAAATGGAGCTTATAGATGGAGAGAAAAGAGTTTGGGGGGGGGGGGGGGGGGGGACTCTAGACATTGAGGACTTAGTAGACGAACTAGTGTCCAAGTGAAAAAAAAAAAATGGAACAATGTGGGCACAACGTGGGCGAAATAGATTTATAGGAATAGAAAGCCACATTAATATTGCTAATATGCGAAGGTGGAAGGGGCATGAATTAATCAGATTACTCTTCTATGCTTTCCCAATTACCCCCAAAGGCTCATCTTCTGTTTGTTCTTTTTAAAAAAGTTGGAAGTGGATGAATTCATATATCAATATCTATGATGAGTGGAGGTGGGCTGCCAATATGAGATAAGACGATTCAATTTGGTTCCTATTCAAGGGAGTTAGGTTAGTCTACTTCCACAATATGCATGAAACAAAGAAATAATGGAACAAAAAGGTTTGGAGCATGGAAGAATCTATGGAATCATGAAAAAAGACATTGGATTAGTTTCAAATACACTAATCTAAAAATTTTGGTGCCTCTCAAGAGACACAATGTTTGCTTGGGACTCCCCGAAGTTAACCCTCCTCTAAGGGATAATCCCCCTTTGACACAAGGTATAAAATAGCACAAGGGAAGAAGTTTAGAAAAGTTTATTAGTATTTTGAGCACTTTAGATTTCTATTCCTCGCTCAGTAGTTAATGGTCTATATATTGTATGAATATTAGATAGGATTTCAAGTTTAGTGAAATCTGAAATCCCTGAATAATAAATTACTTCTAATGTGGGAAAATCTTCATCATGGAGTTTGGACTCACTTTCAAGAAAAAAAATAATTGAGGGGCCTCTCCATGGTGTGAGCTGTCTTTTAATGATAGAAAATACATGGGAAACCTTTTCTCTTGTGCCCAAGCCCTTTTTGATTTGGCAGGGAGTGAGAAGATCTCTTTCTTTAGAGACCCAAGTTAATTAGAAAAAAAAAACCTTACTTGGAGAAACTCCTTAATGCTCATGAGCATTGTGGAATGCCATTAAGGGTGAAACCCTTTGAAAAAAATGGTAAGAGAGATGCACTATCAATTTTGGGAGCAATCCAAGAAGAATGATCAATTGATAAGATGATCAAGGTTTTAGGGAGAAGAGTCTCCACCCTTCAAGAAGCACAGTGTGTTTGTTTTAGTGCACAAAAAGCTCGAAAATAGATGTATCATCATGAGGAGGAAAAAAAAGATGATTAATTTGATTTTCATTTAGGTTCTACACTTTTTTCTAACCCTTAGGACCAGTCTGAGGCTGAGAAAGTGCTATTTGCTACAAATGCTTTGTGGGATAAGAGGGAGCACGTGGGCACTAAGAATATTTCCTCTTGTGGAGTTTTTATGTTAATTAACTCATGCAAGGGACATTTGGCTTGGCCTGAACTTCATCTTAAATAAAGGGGATTAATAATTGAGGTAAAGTAGTAGTATTAGGAGAATAAATAAAAGTCATAGGATCTCCATACAAAAAAGCATGAAATGTTATTTGAAACATAAGAAAAATTACATTTTGTAATTGTATGAAACAGAGCTGAAATTGTGAAGATTTCAAGCTATAAGTACATTTGCTAATAAGTATCAAACTCATGCATGATTAAAAACCAATGAAGAGGCTTTCCCTGAAGAGATGTGTACATAAAATGAACGTACTAAAAGATTAGTCAAGAAAACCAAGGCACTATTCGGGGTTGCACTAAAACGAGATGTAAGAAATGCAATGAACCTAGGTACGAACTTGAACCAAATTCGTGATAAACTCAAAGTATCATAAGACTCAAGGTATTGGCACCTATATAATCATCCAATGTTCTTGTATCATTGAGGGAGGATCTAAAAATTAAACTTCTCAAATACGAATTCCTTCATAAGAAGTATTAAATAATCATATAAAGGGGTGAAGGGTTTATTATCACAAACCTTTTAGTCAAGGAGAAGACTCCAGCTACAAGGGTATATTGGAATGATGAATCAACCTTTTAAATCGTTAGATCTCAGCAATGATAGTCTTTTGGATAAAGGATGAAAAAAAAGTTAGATATTTAACTCATCCACATAAAGTGGCAAAACGCTCCTAGAAAGGGTTATGGATACTTACTTTTTGTTTTAAAAATACTTCAAGTTAGTGCATGAATAAAGTCTAACCTAAGGCGGGAGGTCTTTTTACAATCAAGATATGAACAAGATGGATTAAATCACATCATTATTTCCTTTTAAATGACTTCTTTAAAAATTAATCCATAAACAAATAAAGGCACGCACCAAAATCTCATGGTGCCCATCTCTAGTCATAAACGTAGCTTTGCAAACATGCTCTACCCTTATTGTTATCTAATGTTATTGTGACCTCAGGTCTAGCTTGATGAAATACCTAGCTGATTGTAAGTAATTACATAGCCTAGGCATTGGAGACCCATTTTGTATTTTTATCTTGTCGAATTCTCTATAATATATACAGAGTCTCATAGATCCCTCTTTGTTTTTTACTAGAGGAGTTTGCAATGCAGAAGGTGCGTTTCTAGCTCTAATGAAGCCTTTATCTATATAATGTAGAAGTTTGTTCTATACCTCCTCATGCTTAGATTCACTAATTCGATAAGGTGGCTTATTATGAAAGTTAGCACTACTAAATACGTCAATGGTATGGTAAATTTCCACTCCCTCTAGTGCTAGCATTCTACGAAGGTTAGTGGAAAGAACATATTTAAATTGAAACATTCAATCCTTAAAAATTCTTACTTCACAATCTTTCACAAACGGGGCCCGGGGCGTCCCATTACAATGCTCCAAACAGGATACAAGATCATCGCCAAAGTCATTGCCAACAGAATCTCTTGCCACTTGAGAGCGTGATTAAGCGAAGACCAAAAAGGTTTCATCAAAGGCAGGTCAATTTTGGAAACCATAATAGATATCTGGGAAGGTCTTGAATTTGCAAATGAGTCTAAACAAGATGTGGTTTTCCTCAAGATCGACTTTGATAAAGCCTACGACAGGCTAGAATGGGACTATATTCTTCAGTCGCTACAGGATCTTGGATGTAGTCAGAAATTCACCAAGATGATCGCGACCCTTCTCGGAAACGCATCGACCCAAATTAACATTAATGGAAATCTTTCAAAGGTGATCAAACTTAGAAGATCTATCAGACAAGGGTGCCCATTGGCTCCCCTTCTCTTTGCCATTGCCACGGAAGGTCTTAGCAGGCTGGTGGAGCATCAGGTGGAAGCTGGCAACATTAAAGGCCTTCGTTTGCCGCATGACCACAGTCAGATCACCATGAGAGTTTTTGCCGATGATATGAACGCTTTTGTGCACAATGATAGTACCAGCCTCGAGACGTTCTGGAAGTGTCTTGCTACTTTTTGTGAAGCCTCTGGATCCATAATCAACCACTCTAAGACCGCCTTTAGAGCTATTGGTGGGTCACAGCCCGACCTTCTCATTGATCATGGCTGTAAAATCATCCCGCAGGGCAAAATTTTTCGGCTTCTGGGGATTCCCTTGGGGTTTGGCGTCTCTATGGAACAGCGGTGGAACTGGGTGCTTGCCAAACTCGAAAACAAGCTTAACTATTGGAGAGGTATGCAAATCAATCTTGCTGGTCGTGCTATGGTCATCAACACGTTCCTCTTATCATCTACCATTTATTTCCTTTCTTGTTGGAGACCGAAAGAGCAAGATCTGTCCAAACTGGATAGTATTTGTAGAAACTTCCTTTGGACGGGCGACCACAATAGGAGGGGGGTGCCTAAAATCAAATGGTCCATCTGCACCAGCCATAGAGATAGTGGGGTACTTGGTATCTTGGACATTGGGTGCATGGCTAACAAACTGTCGGCCAAATGGATGACTAAGGCTTGGTGCAACAGGGAGGCCTCGTGGGCCAAGCTGATCTTCAGAAACAAGAATGAGTTGGCGCTCATGGGTTTCCCAAATTGGAGGAATCTTGACATCTTGACCTTGCTGTTTTCCCCGATCCCCGTCTTCCCGAAAGGCTCTAATCTGGTGTGCTCCCTTTGGAAGAGTTGGAATAAAGTCAAAAGCTTCACAAGAATAAGTGAAGACTGGAAGTGGGCTGCCGGTATCAGACAAAACGACTCTATCTGGTTTTCGATCCATGGCATCCGGAGTGTGGAATCTTGGAACATTCAAAACGCCAAGAAGCTATGGAACAAAGGCTTCAAAAAATGGAAACATCTCTGGAAACAAGACACCAACCGCTAGATCAACTTTGAGGATATTGACCCTAGCATCAACATTTCGCATGAAGAATGGAACACTTTGCAAAGCAGATTTCTCGCCTGGGACCGACACAAAGTTCGCCTTCTCATGGGACACGACATGCCGAGTTCGCTTGGTCTCAAATGGCACAATGGGAATAGTCTATCAAAAATCCCGAACATCAAAGAAACGATCGACTATCAGGTTAACCTCAACAAAAAGTGGTGCCTGTCATGGACGCGGCTTCGGCGGGACATGAGGTTCATGGCTATCTGGCACCCCCTCATAGAAATCAAAAAGTCTGTCCTCTTATGGCAAATTCTTCATCACGGAATCTGGACCAACCTTAAGGCTAGCAAAATTTGTGGGATCCCTCCCTAGTGCAAACGCTGCCACGGGTCTATCGAAGATGTTTCACACATCTTCTTTACCTGCCCCAACTCCAACAGACTTTGGCAGGTGGTTGGAAAGAGAATTAGACTTCAAAAACGTATCAGTTGGCAGCAAGCCCTGCTGGGAGAAGCGATCGGCTGCTCCGCGACTCTCTGGAACGCCATCAGAGGGGAGGTTCTATGGAAAATCTGGCGGGAAAGATGTGCTTTCAACTTCGGTGACTCCCCCAAGGAGTGGTCAATTGAGAAATCGCTGTTCCTCCTTGGCAAAAGGATTGTCAACTGTAAAAAATCCCCCCCCCCCTTTAGGCATCATCAAGTACTCCTTTTGATCGATAACAAGCTTAAACCCAAGTGGGCCCCACATGAGGGTGATGAGAGGGTAATTAACCTTCTTTGTAATGTCATCTAAGCTCTATAAAAGCTTCCCCTGCTTTGTGGGATTTGGGGGGTCCCGTGGGCACTAGTCCCCTTCTCTTGTACTTTTCTTTATTTAATTCAAGTCCGGGAGAGTAGGCTATTGCCGAACTTCCTTTACATTAAAAAAAAAAATCTTTCACAAACGGATAATGAAGAGCCTTCTCCTTATTTATATCTGTCACAAAATATACCTCAAAAGAGGTGCCATTTAATGGTCAAAATCATAACTATACAATAAAATGATATGTTTTACATGCTAGTGATGTTATGGTTTTTGCATTTAAATGTGTCTCCCAGCCCCCAAAGCCACCCTCTACCTAACACAAGGTTTATCCTCTCCATGCTTATAATGTGGAAGTCCACATGCACATATTATTCTTGAATTTCCACTTCCAATTTGGACAACATAGTGTCCTATATCCTCTTATCCTTACGTTGCATCATAGATACAACCTATTTATGTGGACTCGATCGTTGGGGAATCTTAAATTTCTGAACTAGAGCATAGTTTATGAAATTATGAGTCATGGAGTCATCTATCATGAATCACACCTAGTCTCTTATAGACTAATATGTATCTTAACCAAATCATGTGGTCCAAACGATGGTGACCACAATGACTGAGTCAAACAAGAGGTATGCTTTATGTCCTCATGCATCACTTTCTCCTCCTAGATCTAGAGCTATCATGTATTTAAGTGCGTGAAGAAGATGGATCAACTTTTTTCCATTTTGAGGGGCCTTACTAGTCCCTAGTCCTACTTTCCTCTCTTCCCCATTACGAAGTAGACAATTTTGTTGTGCATGATTGGGAGACAAGCCCTTTCATACTCTTAAGTGGGTCATTTTGGCCCTTTTGGTTTTTCTTTCTTTATAAATAACTAGTCTTTTCCCATCAATAGCTTGTTCTTTCAAATTTTGAGGTATTAAGAGGTTTGAGAGTATGATCCGTCTAAATGGTTATGGTCCTCATATATTTGTGGGTACTTGATCACCTACTCAAACATTTTATGTTTATTTTTTGTTACCTCTCTCTTAGTGGCTTTGTCTAATCCTCTCACAAACACCCTAGTTCTTTTTAGAATTCATCAAGCCCCTTGAGCTTCAAGATGATACCTTCATAATGGGATATGTAGAATGATAATGTTCTATCTCTTTGTGAAACTCTATCTGCTCATCCCAATTCCTCTATTCCTCAATCTTAGGAGGAAACACCTTCACGAAAAGAGTTTCAAACCATGTCTAGGCTATATGAGTGGAGCTTGACTCTTTCAGACTCATCCACCACCTATAAGCTCATGGGCCAAGTGACAGACTTACTTCAAGCACATTATACTTATGTCGGGTGGCCTTCATTTGATGCACGTGTTCCACTTCTTTAGGAAAGTGTATAATGCATCCTTTATCTTTATTGGTCATCCCTTTTGAAGGTAGTGGCGTAAAGTCTTTTAGGAGGGGAAATTTAATAGAGATCCCTCCCTTATGTTTTATGTGTTGGAGAGTATCCTTCCTATGCATCTCATGTATGAGGAGTAGGAATTTCTCATTCCTTCCTACTTGGGAAAGAGATAACTTGTGTCCTTAAAGAGGCCATTTGGGTCTTCAATTTTCCTATAAGAGAAGTCATGGTACTTGTTACAAAGTAAATTTGATCATTTAAGTGTTTTGGAGGTTTAGAAACATTAAAAATTGGACACTATTTGCTTTCTAGTATGTTTGGCCGAAGATCCCAATACTAGACTTAAGAATAGGTTCATAGGATCTCTATAGTAGCTAATCCAATTAGCCTAGTGGTTAAGTATTAAGGTTAGGAAGGAGGAGTTCTTTGGTTCGACCCCCATGGGGAGCATGGGGAGACAGTACTCCTCAAAGAACTCTCCCCAAACAACCAAATACATGCAAGTGATCAATAGATTGCTTATGACCATGCCAAGCCTCATATGGACTGATAGAGTGCAATGCTTTAGTGGGAAACCTCTTTAGTACATATCCTACACACATGACCACTGCAAGCCAGCAACTATGTGGTAAAGACTTACTCTTGACCATACACCTCACCATCTCCATGAGTGATCTGTTCTTCCATTCAGCAACTCCATTCTATTATGGTATATATGGCACGGTTCATGATGTTTAATCCCACGTTCAACTAGAAATGCATTAAAGTCAAAAGACATATATTCCCCCTCGGTTAGAGTGGAGGGTGCCCATTTTACATGCCGACAACTTTCTAGCCAAAACCAAAAACTATTTGAAGCACATAAGAACTTCTGACTTTGCTTTCAATGTATATACCCATGCATGCCTGGAAAAATTATCGATAAAAGTTGCAAAGTAAAGATAGTTCCCAAAAGAGGGTGTTTGTATAGGACCATAGACATCACTATGAACAAGCTGCGCTTTCTAAGTAGCACGTACTAATCCATCTTGTGGGAAGGCGGAATGCTACATTTTTTCCAAAATACAGCCTTCACATACATGTTTACTAGGTGCCACAAGTTTGGGCAAAGAGGACACCATTTCAGATTTGTGCAGGCATAGCAAAGTAGCAAAATTCTTATGACCAAAGTGTGCATGCCAAAGCTTTGCATCTAACATAGCATGAGAATCATGTACTGCACATGCCCAATCATTCATAGATTTTTCGTAGTCTATGATCTTATACAACCCATGATATAAAATGCCAGAAGCAATAATCATGTCCCCATTTGAGAGATCATGAATTGTACATGTGTCATCAATAAATTTCACAATTCAAAACATTTTGCACAAGTGAACTATCGAGCAAGAATTCATCAATAGAAATCAATTGTTCTTTCAAATTTTTTATCTTTGTTAGAAATTGTCCATAGAATCACCTTCGTTCATGTGCTCACTTTCCAACTATTATCGGAGGTAAGAAACACAAGCCTCATTCCTTGCCTTCTATCCCAAGCATCCTTAGCTATTTTGCAAGAGGAAATGTGAGGAATAATGGCACGTTTGACAGACAAGGCTATCAATGCATGTGCCGGACCATCTCTGCCATCCCAAGGAATTTTCTCTATAGTAGGTGCAACAAAAATCGTAGCATGAATAGGAATCTGCAGAATATCACCATCTTCGATGCCATCTACATTAGCTTAAGTACCTGTATTTGCATGTGTAATAGGATGTTTTCCAACAACCTACATAATATTCTATAATGCTTTTGCACCCAATACATCATGCATCATATAAGCCCCTAATGGGTAATTGGTACCGTCCACTTATCCTCAAGAGCCAACATACCAAATACAACACTGCTTTCAACCATGGACACTATTTAAAATACCCTGATGTAGAAAATTGATTGTATCTCAAGAAGTTGAACAGAACTACCCTCCTGAGTTTTGCTAAACTTGTAGGAAACTTTGAGATACTTACACTGGCGAACCAAAACTTGTATATGTATTTGGAACAAAAAGACAAAATCGCCTACAAAAGCACTCTAATAGTGTGTTTGCAGGCCAAAACGAGCTCAGATAAGGATTTTGGCACAATACAAAGAAGCTATTTAGATCTCCTAATCACCCCAAGTATCATCACTGAATCTCATGGGATTCTGAGACTATGATTTGAGGAGTGTCAATGATGCCCTAGATGAAGCAGTGACCTGGTTTGATACCATTTGTTGGAGTTTGAGGTCTGCAAAATCACGTGAATAGCATAAAGAAGAAGAAGAAGCTTGGAGCACAACATACAATATTGAATGTATTACCACTAAAATGTACAAAGATAAGTAACCCGTTAGGGCAAAAGGCGTATATATAAGCTAGGGGGAAAAACCTTCTAAAGAGGAAAAAAAGTGACCCGACAATCCTAGTGTGTTCACACAAATCATTACCTAAATATATCAACAACCTCTAGGCACCTTGCATGTTATCTCCAAAGTTAATGTCCATTGGCTTAAGATGAATGTTATTGCATCAAGATCAAAGATGAATGGTGAGACCTTAGAGCAACCATCACCCAAAGCTAATTAGGGGGCAAACCGATAATTATTCTAATACGACTTACGTGTACATATGATTATCTCTCTCCTTTTGAATTACTAATGTGCTTCCATTTCTTTCTCTCTCCTTTCATGGCTTATGAGTCACTATGAACAAACATCGATGTGGCATTTCCACAATCACAAGGAATCCCAACGCACAAGCTTCTAATCATGCAAGAATAGTTGAAGAGAGAAAAATAGAACTTGCACAAGATAAAACAAAATCCGACATATAAGAGTAGACAAGATATGAACTAGAGAAGGAGTTTTGATATTATTGATTTGAATCAAACAAAAGCTCAAGAAAATAGCTTCCTCACAAAGCCTCAACCTTCCACCCACCCTCAAGCTATCACAATCGCATTCACACTCACACTTTCAATCACTCTCTCACTCTCAATCACACTTTTAACCACAAGGTAATTCTCTAATTTCTTGCCTTTTCCTACTTGATGTCACATATCTCCTTCCAAAAACAGGTTTTTTTGTCCCTAAGGAAGTGAATGAACCACCAAATATAGAAAAAGTTGGCTCTTTGTGTGTTGCATGCAAAACGTCTGCAAAAGCATGCACTGTTAGTAGTCAAGTGCTCTCTTTAGCAGTACCTTTGCAAAACTTGAAGGAAAGCAACAAAACAACAACATATCCAAAGACATTTGTAAGTGTGCATAACAAGACATATGCTTTAGAATCACAAATTTGAATAGAAATAGAGAAGAACTCTTTTTTTTTAGTACCTTAAAATGGAACTTTTTGAAGCCATATAACTCAAAAACAATGAGGAATTATCTTAAGCTACCGAGACACAAAAATGTTCAACTCTTCGATCTACACAATAGTGTTGGAGATGACCTAGGTCCAAATCCACCTCCAAGTATCAGTTTTGAGCCTTAGAAGTTAAGGAAATTCAAGAGAATAAAATCAAGCCATTTTCTTATAGTCAATTAAAATTAGAGCCTTTAACAAGGTTTTTAAAGCATGAATAAAAATTTTTTCACACAGACACTTTTATTCTCTCATGCATGTTCTACCTTTCTCTCATACAACATTTCTCTTAATTTTTTCATCTTCACATTCGAATTTCAACCCTAGAATATTACGTAGATAAGGTTTAGAGTGAGAAATATAGAACTTGTCATCCCAAACTTTTTCCTACATGCATAAAATGACCCATTTATTCATTCTAAAAATTATCCTCACAACATAATTTGGAAATTCCAAAATGAATTATTTCACTATCGAAAGACCTATTACATTGCTTGCCCTTTGTAATGCTACAACTAGTACATTTCTCTCCCTATTATGTGCCTAATTTCCAGGCTGGGTCTCTCCCTACCTCTATGGGTGGTTGTTGATGGTAATAAGCAATGTTTGTTAGCCTACCCATGAGCTTAGATAGGTCATAAACTTCAGACCATTGGGTTTTCATTGAAACGAAAAAATAATTGCCTTGTGGCATTGCATGGTGTCCCTATAGAACCTTAATGGTGGGAAGTGCAAAGGGGTGTTTTTCTCTTTTTTGGAGGTATGGGAGGCCTATCTCCCTAGCCAACATAGCCTCGAGAGTAGGAATTGTGGTCATGTAGGTATTGTAGGATAATATAATATGCTAACTATTTTTTCTCTTCTCACTACATTTTCTTGAAATGAAAAAGCATTACTCCTACTGTACTCATATGAACACATCTAATAAACTATGGAAGAAGGAAAGAAAGATAAGAAAACATGATGAACTACATAAAAAGAAATGAAATTACAAAGAATTCTCTATGAGCATGGAGACTCCATGAGGAGAGAGTGGGCAGTCTTTCCAAGATCTTGAGTGAATGAGCTTGAGAGGAGTGAGGGGAGGCCTTGCTTATATAGAGTTAGGAAGATTTCCCTTGCATGTGGGATAAATGATCTTGCATGAGAATGAAACTCAGTTTACACAAAAGGGTGGAGCATGGAACTCTCAACACCCCCCCTGCATGTGATGAACATTTTGTTTTTAATATGGGGACTAGTGAAATATGGGATCACTTAGTCCATTTGGTTTTTTGGATTTGAGGACATATCGGATCCTTAGAAATAACGTGGACATGTGGGATCCAAGTGTGGGACATATGGCATCCCTTGTAATCTTGGGACATAAGGGATCCCAGTACATATACTCAGACAATTGCAATCCAAATGGTTTTTATGGGATCTAGGAACATATGGGATCCCTAGACATACAAAAGGGTTTATATCATGGGGTAGGTAGTGCTTATGGAACCATTTCCCACCTTTTGAGCATTGTTTTTTTTGCTGTTATAGTTTTCATGGGATCCATTGATGGGATCTTTGGTAAGGTGCTCTTCTTGTGGACTCCTTGTTGTCAATTTTGAGAGTGGCCTTCGGTTTTGAGTGTCATGTGATCAAGCCATAGGGAAGTTCTTACCCTTTCAAAGAGTAGTGTCCAGTTCCTTTACATGGGGCTTGCGATGATTTGAAGCTCAATAAGATTAAATCTTTCGAGGGCCTTTTCACTTGAGAGTAGACTTGACTTCAAGACTTTATGGCTTTGGGAAGGTCCTACTTTCGTTACAACGGTGGTATCTAATCCCTTACAAGAGGCCATATTTGTGATGCAATTAATGATAAGAGAAATCCTCTTTGAAATTTGGGAAAAGCCTCGATCAGCATCCATAAGGTCTTCATGAAATGAATATGATACCACTGAATATAATTTTTGCACACTCCATAACTATGTGTTCTTTATCATAAATCCTTAGTGCAATTTATAAATGAGATGCATCCAAAGAAAACTCATACATATGTATTTTTCTCCTTCTATAGGTTGAAACAGGAATGAAATAATGCGTGACAGAATGACAGCATGACATTAATAATGATTTCATAATTGCATTGGCAGTTTTTCACGTGGCCATTAGCATCGTTTCTTGACTATACCTTTGCAATTTTAGCGTGCATACGGCTCTGGCAACGAGACGATACAATACTTTCCTCTCTGTTTTGTGTCTGCACTCAACGACCTATGCGCATCGTTTACTTTGGCTTTTTTTGATGAGGAACAAGGAGTAAAGTAGCTACTGGCTATTTTGTCCTTTTCTCTCTCTCTCTTTATGACTTGCAATCACTTCATGTAGACTCGATCTTTCTTCATTGCGCACAAATCCTTTAAGCAAGGTTGCCTTCTCCTTATGCTACTACTTTTGCCTTCTCCTTATGCTACTACTCCTTATACACAAATCCTGCTCAGAAATGGTGGAGCAGCTTCAGCGTTGCTATTGCATCTCGAATTCATCCTCTATCTTTGTTGGTTCAAACCTCAACGTCATGCTCTGGTATCAAACCTCCATGAAGGCGCATGTCAAGCTTTGGAGTGAGTGGAGAAATTCGCCCGCCTCGCGGAAGCACTCATCACCAGAGTTTGTGACTAATATATTGCTAATGTTAGCCGCCACTTAATGAAGTTCTAAGCTATGCCTGAGAAAGGGCAATAGATGGAGAAAACAAAAGCGCAGCTTTTGCGTACAGAGGCTTTTTGTACACTTACTGTCATTCCCATATGAAGCGAACTCGTTAGCTACGCTCTGTTGCTTCAACTCAGACCATCACGTGGTCTGCATTTCAGTCTGTAATAGTCCTTGCTCAGTCGATTGTGATGGTTCTTCAACAAACTAGAGAAATGTTATTGTTCCATACCTCAAGTCGACAGTAACAAGATCTTGTTGCTTGCATTCGACCTCTGCTCACTACTTCTTTAGCCACGACACTCTATCTCCGAAACAAAAATGTTCGTGCCATTGACATTCTTGTGTTTTGCATGCTATTCTTTGATGAAGAATAGCATGAGAGGGTCCTAGATAGCCATGAACCTCATGTCCCATCGCAACCATGTCCATGGTAGGCACCACTTCTTGTTGAGGTTGACTGGATAATCACTGATTTCTTTGATGTTCGAGATTTTTTGTGAGGCAATTTCCATGGTGCCATCTAAAACTAAGTGGGCATGAGGGGTCATGGCCCATGAGAGGATGAACTTTAGAGCGGTCCTAGGCAAGACATTTGCATTGGATTGGTGTCTTGCTTCTAGTGATGTTTCCATATTTTGAAGCCTTTCTTCCATAGCCTCTTGGCGTTGGGAATGTTCCAATATTCCACGATCTGGATGCCATGTATCAGAAACTAAATGGAGTCATTTTGTCTAATACCAGCCACCCACGTCCAATCTTTACTAATTATTATGAAGCTTTTGACTTTATTCCACTACAACATATGAGGGGCATACCGACGCTGCATATACTGACGGTCGCAGTTGGCTTCGGTATGGGCCTTGGAAAATGTGACTTGGAGATACCGACAGTCAAGTGACCGTCGGTATGACCGTTTTACACGGATCATCGGTGTGGCCCGCACCCGCCGGTATGTGCGTCGGTATGTGCATCGGTATAGGCGTCGGTATAAGCGTCGGTAATTTACTAGGAACTACCGATGCGTATACTGACGCCCATATCGGTGCCCATATCGACAGCGACTTTTAAGCATACCGCGAACCCGAGAGCAAAACTTCATATTTTTGCACGTGTTTGAATACTGTTGGTCTTCTGTCGAACTTGCGCGCGCGAACCGAATTGCGACCTGCATTGTCTTGTGCACACACACACACAGATCTCTCTCTCTACACACACACACACACTCTCTCTCTCGGCTTAGATCTCACATCTTGGTAAGTGCTGCGCGTACTGTTAGCATTTGTGTTTCTCTATGCTTTAGGTTTTATAATTTTTGTTTTCTTCGATTTTGCAGAAGTTCTTTGGCGTTGATTGTTTGGAATTGGACGATAAACGACATACATTACACTTTGACGATAACGATCCAAAAGAGAGGCATACTTGTAAGTGATTGTTTTATTCTCTATTGATAGAGAGAGAAGGAGAGAGAGAGAGAGAGAGAGAGAGAGAGAGAGAGAGAGAGATAGAGAGAGAGAGAAAGAGAGAGAAGAGAGAGAGATAAAAAATAATGAAAAAAAGAAAGATAGAGATAGGAAAATAGAGCATACATACACACACACATACACACACATTTACACACATACATGTACACACATGCATACATACACACATACATGTACACACATGCATACATACACACATACATGTACACACATGCATGCTCACATACACACACCTATACACACATGCATGCTTTCATACACACACACATATACACACATGCATGAATACACACACATATAAATTTACACACATGCATACATACACACACATGTATACACACATACATACACACACATATATACACATATGCATACATACACATACACACACACATATACACACATACATACACACACACACATATATACACACATATACATACATGCATGCATACATACACACACATATACACACATGCATGCATACACACATATACACATATACACATATACACACATGCATACATACACACACATGCATACACACATATATACACACACATATATACACATATGCATACATACACATACACACACGCATATACACACATACATATATACACACATAGACATTCACACACACACACACATATACACACATGCATGTATACATACACACACATGTATACACATGCATACACATACACACACATGCATGCATACATACACACGTACACACACATGCACACACATGCATGCCTACATACACACACATACACATACACACACATGTATACACATGCATACATACACACGCACACATGTACACATGCATACATACACACACATATATACACACATGCATACATATAATCCTATTTTTATTTTGAAGTTTTTTTTTTACATCAAATATATAAAAATAGGATTAGGGTTTTTACACTATTTACACATACAATACACATATATAATATATATATATATATACATGTATATACACATGTATATAGAAATATACATATTTTAGGTCTAGATATTTAAGATTAGGGTTTTAAGCTTTAGGCATACATATCACGCAATTATATTTATATTAAGAAAAAATATAGAGAAAAATAAGAAAGAAAATCTGAATATATAAATAAGTATATATAAAAAATATGGTTAGGGTTTTAGGATTAGGGGTTTAGATTTGGATAAGCGTTTAAGTATTTAGGTTTTAGTATTTCAAATTTAAGTCTAAGTCTTTCTTATTAGGGATTTAGGGTTTTAATACATAGATAACATATATACACAAACACACATATACATATAATACATATATACATGTATATACACATGCATAAAGAAATATACATATTTTAGGTCTAGATCTTTAAGATTAGGGTTGTAGGGTTTAGACATACATATCACTCAATTATATTAATATTAAGAAAACATATAGAGAAAAATAAATATATATATAAAATATGATTAGGGTTTTAGGATTAGGGGTTTAGATTTTGATAGGTGTTTAAGTATTTAGGTTTTAGTATTTCAGATTTAAGTCTAAATCTTTAAAATTAGGGTTTTAGGGTTTTAACACCTACATAACATATATACACACATACACATATACATATAATACATACATACATGTAGATACACATGCATGAAAAAATAAACATATTTTAGATTTAAATCTTTAAGATTAGGGTTTTAGGGTTTTAACACTTACATAACATATATGCACACATACACATGCACATATAATACATATATACATGTATATACACATGTATATAGAAATATACATATTTTAGGTCTAGATCTTTAAGATTAGGGTTTTAGGGTTTAGACATACATATCACTCAATTATACTTATATTAAGGAAAACTATAGAGAAAAATAAGAAAAAAAATATAAATATATAAAAAATATGTATATATATATATAATATGATTAGGGTTTTAGGATTAGGGGTTTAGATTTTTATTGGTGGTTAAGTATTTAGGTTTTAGAATTTTAGATTTAAGTCTAGATCTTTAAAATTAGGGTTTTAGGGTTTTAACACCTACATAACATATATATAAAATAAGATAATTATATACATAATAAATATAAAAAGAACTAGTGTTTTAAATAATTTAATTAAATATACATAATTAAATATATAAAATTAAATATATAAAATTAAATATATAAAAATATGATTACGTAAGGAAAAAATCTGAATATATAAATAAATATATATATAAAATAAGATAATTATATACATAAATAAATATAAAAAGAACTAGTGTTTTAAAGAATTTAATTAAGTATATATAATTAAATATATAAAAATACGATTACGTAATGAAAAAATCTGAATACATAAATAAATATATATAAAAAATAGGATAATTATATAGATAAATAAATATAAAAAGAACTAATGTTTTATAAAATTTAATTAAATATTTATAATTAAATATTTAAAAATAGGATTAAGTAAGGAAAAAATCTGAATATATAAATTATATATATATATATATATATATATATATATATATATATATATATATATATATATATATATATATATATATATATATATATATATATATATATATATATATATATATATATATATATATATATATATATATATATATATAAGGTAGGATAATTATATAGATAATAAAATATGATAAGAACTAGTATTTTAAATAAATAAATGAAAAATATATGATTAAATATATAAAAATAGGTTTAAATTTAATCATTTTAAATAGAGTGAATATATATATAATACACAAACACACATACTTATACACCTATCTATATGCACATATATATACATATACACATATATACACATGCATATATATATATATATATATATATATATATATATATATATATATATATATATATATATATATGTTTTAGGTCTAGGTCATTTGGATTAGGGTTTTAGGGTTTTAACACCTACATAACATATATACACACATACACATACACATATAATACATATATACATGTATATACACATGTGTATAGAAATATACATAATTTAGGACTGTATCTTTAAAATTAGGGTTTTAGGGTTTAGGCATACATATAACTCATTTAAGAGGAAAAAAATCTGAATATAAAGATAAAATAGGATAACTATATAGATAAGGGTTTTAAAATTAGGGTGTTAAGTTTTTTTAAGTATTTAAGTATTTAGGTTTAGTATTTCAGATTTAAGTCTTTAAGAGTTAGATTTTTAGGTTTAATAAAAAAACAAATGTTCTAAAATGTCCATATTGTAGCAGATGGCTTCTTTGGATCGTGAAGAGAGAATGGCATGTCCTTACACACAGTGCAAGTATCAATTTTATTGGAAACGACGGATTTGTACTGCACATGTTAGAGAGCATGGATCCTTTGATAGGAGTCGATTGGAAAACCTACATTATCATTCCCATGGTCCCCCAGGTGAGCAGATGCACCCAAACGACATTGCACCGGTAACCTCTCGTGGACAAAAGAGAGCAAAAAAAGGACTTAGACATACAAGCAAGCACTAATAATATTACAGAGAATGAACATATGGAAGAGATGCTTGAAGCATTTTATGAGATGGACGAAGGTCATGATGGTGAAGAAGGTGTCGAGATGGACGCAACAAAAATTCCACGATCAGAAGTTGATGAAGAATATGAAAACATGTGAAGATTAGATCGTTTACTGCTTTACAATGGAGCAAAGATATCTTTACTACGTGCTTCACTCGCGATGCTCAATCTGCAATCCATTTATGGATGGTCATATAGTAGTGTCACTGAATTGTTCAGGTAAGTGGAGAACAAATTGGCTTTCATTGTTGTATCACAATAACTTCATTTACTAATACCATTTTAATTGCTTATTGCAAGCTTCTTAAAGATCAATTTTTGCCAGAGGGCAATGACATGCCTCCAAAACGTGGAGATGCGAAAAAACTTTTACAGTCCATTGGAATGGATTATACTAAAATTCATGCTTGTCCGAATGATTGCATTCTCCTTCGGAATGAGTATGAGCATCTCCATGTATGTCCAAAGTGTGGAGCAAATAGATTTAGAGAAGACGTTGTAGGCGAAGCAATCCCCGCAAAAGGTTCTTCGCCACTTTCCTATCATTCCACTAATTAAGAACATGTTTAAATGCAAATCTATAGCTGAGTTAATGTCATGGCTAACTTTGATGCTTGGAAGCACATAGATAGTAAGTGGCCAGAGTTTGCTAGTGAGCCTCAGTCCATACGTCTAGGCCTAGCTATGGATGGAGTGACTCCATTTGGATTATGCAGTTCTTCATGGAGCACATGGCCTGTATGTTTGGTCAATTATAATATCCCACCATGGTTGGCCACAAAGAAAGGTCATTTATTATTAGCTCTTATTGTACCAGGTAAGTATAAGGTAAAAAACATGGATGTATATCTTGCACTACTTGTGGAAGAACTGTGCATTTTATGGGATGGGATTACTGTGCGTGACATGTCTCAACCTATAAGAAGACGAGACGTGCGAGTGCAAGCCATACTTATGTGGACAATGCATGATTGGCCTGGTTTTGGTGAGTGTTCAGGTTTATCAATTTTGGGTTACCATGCTTGTCCTTTATGCGGACCACGACTCAAAGCACACTATTCCAAAGCACTACGTAAAACTCTCTATGAAGGACATCATAGATATTTTCTTGATGGACATGTTTTACGTGAAGGACAAATTGGTCGACAAGCGCAACACCAAATGAAAGCTTGTGATTGGAAACAACTGTGGGATTCAGAAAATCCAGTTGCTGGTATGAACAGTTGTCCATTTTTCATGAACTCCCTTATTGGAGTGAATTGGTGATCAATCATTTGGTAGACCTGATGCATATTTTTAAGAATGTGGGAGAGATGCTTTCGAAAACTTTGATCGGAAAGAAAGAAAGCAAAGCACAAAGGGAGGACTTAGAAGAGCGAGGTGGTATGGGAGAGTTGTGGGCAATTACTAAGCCCAATGGAATAGTATCGTTACCAAGAGCTCCTTGGGTGCTTCACAGGATGGAAGAGCAACAAGTGAAGAAAACAATTTCCGAGTTTCGTACACCTATAGGATGTATGAGGTGTCTAAAGACTGCTTTTACATGAAACAATGATCGTGCAGGACTCAAGTCTCATGATTGGCATACGTTTTTATAGTTTGTGCTCCCTGTAGCCCTAAAAGATTGTCTTTCAAAGGATGTACGAAAAACCATTTATAAAATTAGTTCTTTAGTACGGTGGATATCTTCTAAAGAGATAAATAGAGATAGCATAGAGAGTGCAAAACTCAATGCTATCGAGGCTGTTTGTATGGTAGAGAAATACTTTCCCACAAGTATTCTCACTATTCAACTTCATTTACTGGTTCATGTGGTAGATGAAGTTGCAATAGCAAGAACTGTCCATAGTCAATGGATGTTCTACTTAGAGCGCTTTATGAAGACATTAAAAGGGTTTGGTTGACAGAGAGCACGTCTAGAGGGTAGCATGGTAGAGGGATGGCTTGTACAAGAATCTCTTGTATTCATAACTGAGTTTCTACATATATCGGATCCCGAAATGCCTCGCTTATGGAGTGATGATGAAGATGTTCGTCTCGTAGGCGATGAACCACAAGGTAAAGGATTGCAAAGAAAAATGGATGCATTTAAGAGAGAAGGCAATGAAGTTTTGCATAGTTAAATCTGAGCCTATGCAAAAGTGTTTAGAAAGGTATGAACTTGCCAAGGAAACTAACGCAAAGGAAAGAGCTCAGTTTCGAAGAAATCGTTCCACTTGATTTTTGCCTCTTCCAGAAAATCTTCGACCTCTTCCACCTTTTCCAACGAGCAGATGGCTAGATACAACGGTTTCATAAGCAAAGGCAGCAGGTGAAGATATCTCTGAAGAAGAAGAAGAACTCGCAAAAGGATGTGATTGGGAGTATATTAAATACGGTGCACTATGGTCTCACGGGCGACACTTTTTGAATCGCACGAATCGATCAAAATAGGTCTACTTTTGATAGTGGAGTGATGGTGAATTTTTTGCAAAACAGTAGAGCGAGTGCAAGAGATGATAATGCTCTAGAAGGCGAGTTAGATTATTGTGGTGTGATTCAAGACATCTTTTGAAACTATCTTTTGAGAAAGTTTGATTACTTTGTTTTTGATGTGAAATGGTTCAAAGTAGTCACCTCTGGAAGAAACGCAACAGTGAGACGGGATAAGAGTGGTTTGCTTCAAATCGACTCCACAAGATTATGGACAGATGAAAGGGATACATTTGTACTTCTCGAACACTGTGAGCAAGTTGTTTTTATACTAGTTTCAAAAGACCCAGAGTGGATTTTTGTTTTACAAGTCCCTCCACGTAGTAGATAAATTTTTGAAAACATAAATGTAGAAGAGAGTCCATCTCTAGTGGACTAAGAGATTCATTCGATAGACGAGGAGGAAGAGATCGTTGTTTGAGAAGAAGAGGTCATTGAAGAAGAGGTCATTGTTCCAAAAGACGAAGCAATAGACGATGATCAGGAGGAAACCAGCATAGCAAGCGATTTAGAAGCCATCCATATAGAGATAGACATTCTCGGTGCCTCGGATCTTCAAGAGGATGCAAGAATAGAGGAGTTTTGAATAAAACACTTGTACGTACTAATTTTTGTTTTTTCTTGGTTTATTCTCTATATTAATTTTTCTTATTGCATGCTAATTATTTGAGTTCTTTTATTACAGAGCACGATCGGAGACAGTCCTCCAGTCACTCCACATTCCATGACAGAGGAATAGTTTTTGGAGTTCATCTGTCAGGTTCCTCCTGCGTATATGGCCGCTGCATCACAGTATTGGATCACTCGTGGTAACACTCCTCCCAGCCTCACTCCTGACGGCCTTACTCTTGCCGGCCTCACTCCCGCTGGCCTCACTCTCACCGGTGTCACTCCCACCGATGTCACTTCTGCCGGTGTCACTCCTGCGGGTGGTGCTACTCCCATAGGAGGTATGTCTCCTAGCTTTGTGACTCCACCACGACCATCTTTGCAGCCATCTCCTACTAGGTCTACTAGTAGACATGTGCATTGGCCACCTCAGCACGATATAGGTTCTGGCTCGTCTCATAGATCGAGGTCATGCTCTGGAGCAGGAGGTTCTAGGAGTGGATCCACAGGTAGGTCTAGAGGCAGAGGAGGCGGTTGTTGTGGAGGCAGTGCGACGGACGTTGTGTCGCCCGCTTCTACTCTTAGGACAAGTACCTCAGATGTAGGTATGCCACACAGTACATATTAGGGGAAAAAATGAATCTTGCATGGGCCTTGTAAGGATTCCTAATTTTTAGGGATTAAGATTAGCAAAAAGGGTATTAAGGCCAAAAAAAAAACCACTAGTGGTTTTTGCAATAAAATATTTGCTCTAAAACTTGTGCTCAGTGGAAATGAAGGCGTGAGTATTTGTGTCCCTTGGATAAGATGTCACGGACGCCTACGATTGAGCCTTGTGTGTCTATCACAAGAGGACAAAATTTCCTCCAAAGTGTGCACAGTCGTGGACGATCTCGTTCGTTAGATGCCATCCTCGTGGATGGTCACGATTGAAGCGGGTGTGTCTGTCAATAAAAGACAAAAGAGGAAGCAATAAATGAAGTGAGAGAGTGAGTGGACTGGCATAAAAGGACAAAATGGCTGGCACAGTTCCGTGGCGGGATTCAATGTCCTCCGTCAGATTTGGCGATGATCTAATGGCCTGTGAAGAAGAAAGAACTACAACCATTAGATCAACAAAGCATCCAATGGATGGAATTTGAAACGACCCAAAACTCAAAAAATTATATCCTAGCCATTCCTTTTTTGTTCCATCCAATGGAGGAGAGATGAGCACGCATTTCTTCTCTAGATTCAAGAGACACCATTGGATCTTTGTCACATCCAATGGACCAAAATGTATGCCGACTTTATTTCTGAAATTAAACATGAGCCTTTGGATCTTTTAGTTCATCCAATGGTTGTGGTTGAAACTCTAGGCCTACAAACCACTTTTGTAGAGGAACTCATGGTTTTTAGTCATTCATACCACTTTTGACCACAACAAAACAAGGTAAGCCTATGCCTAGTCTAGGTGTAGACTGTGGCCACCACCCTCTTCCCATTGGTCCATCACTAATCACCTCTTAATCTAAAAGGCCCATTTAGGGTTCATTTTTTCCCCTAATGACCACGTGGAACACCACGTACACCTTGGGGTGCTCATGACCATGATGACTCCAAGGTGTATAGTATCCGAGATGGAGCTCTGGTGATGGATGCGGCTGGCAAAGCAATGCGTGCACACATACGACAACTTTGCTTAATCCAGTTTGGACACTCCATCATGCTGAAATGGAGTGAACAGAATAAATATCGGAAGAATTATATCACACAGATGATTTACCAGGAGTTTCGACCAGCCGATGGACAATCTATTGTTAGTTCAGAGTGGATTCTGCACACCGCACGTGAGGTCATGTCCCATCGACGATCCGAGGCACGTGATGCATTCAGAGAAGGCTTACCAAAGCCTGTATGGTTAGATGCTGAGGAGTCGGACATGATTCGTGACGAGCAGTGACACACTCCTGATCGATATCATCAGTAGCAAAATGCCGCAGCCACACGTTTAGATACGATTGGACCATCACATTTGGGCAGCGGCAGATATGACACGATGCATCATGAGTTTGTAAGTACCATTTCATTTATTGAATTTATTTGTGTTAAATTTCTCATCTATGTTTCTCTAATCTTTTTATATTTGTTTCAGGAGCTGGCAATGGGTCATCCTTCAACACGAATGGAGGAGTCTTATAGATATAGTCATGGGTTTACTGCACTATTGCAGGACTTGGAGGGAGGCAGTGCGGTGGTTTCATGGGAGCATTTGCGATGAGGTAATTAATTTATAAACTTGGTTTTTACTTGTTGTTTGTAATTTTCATGTGAATTTATCTCATTCCATTAATGTTCTTTGTTGCTGGACTGTTGATATGGAACGTTCTTTGCATGTGTATGGCAGTGGAAGACCAATATCTTGTATTTGATTTTCATATGGCAATACATTTCTTTGCCAAATTTTGTAAAAGCGTCATATATGATAGTGGTTTGCCACACTCTTGTACATGCTTCATTATTGAAATATATAACTTCTTTTGTACATGGTTCATAGTTCATTCTGATTATCTCTTTTGTGTCCAATAATACTTTGTTTCATGAAATCATATTTCGGTTGTCATTAGAGTACACATCACATGTACTTGGTTTTTTTTGGGCAGAGTGTATTGTCTTTTGTTAAGCAACATCATGGTAATTTTGCTATAGCAAAACACAAAACACTCTGCCCAAAAACAATTTTGCAGGTATGGTCGTCGGTATACGCGATGGTACTCCCAATAGTGTCATCGGAATAACCATCGGTACACCCAGCAGGAGATGGTATAGGCGACGGTACCTCCAGCAGAAGCCTCGGTATGTACGTCGGTATTACCGACGCATATACCGGCGCATATATTGATGCATATATCGGTGCATATACCGATGCATATACCAACGCTTATACCGATGCATATATCGGCGCATATACCGACTCTTTGGTACCGATGCGCAAACCGACCTTTACACTGGCGTCGCGGCAAATTAAGTCGCGTTCATTTTCCTCGGTAAAAACTTCGGTATACCATTGATCTGTTGTAGTGTTCCAAGTATTCCATAGGGAGCACACTAGATTTGAGCCTTTCGAGAATCCTGGGATTGGGGAGAACAAAAGGGTCGAAATTTCAAAATAGCTTTGTGATGAAGCCTCCACCTCTGGACCAGCCTAAACCTCTCTCAAGTTTTATTCAAATTCACACTCTCAATGATACTCCCACTCAGAATCTCACTCTCAATCACAATCACAATGAAAATCTTTAATTTGTGGCTTCCCCTTGGACGAGACCGGCATGTCCCCAAAAAATAGATTTGATCCTCCCTGATGATCGAAGGAAGTTTATGATCCACTAAATTAAGAAAATTTTTTGTCTCTTGGTGTTGCATATACAACCTTCATAAAAAACGTGTGTTTTTTCTAAACTAAATATTTTTTCAAAATTATCATGATTTTAGTTACCTTCATCTTACTTATTGGCTAACCTCGTGTTGATCACGCGAAAAATTTTTGTCAAACTTGCTTCATAAGTACTTTCGAAACTCAAATACATAAGTACATAAGTACTTTCGAAACTCAAATACATAAGTACTTGTTGAAGCTTCATAAGTACTTTCGAAACTCAAATACATTTTTACACTCTCCATATCGTTGCCTTTTGCCTTTTACATCAATTGAGGACTACTTTACCTTTCTCCTCTCCTCATCGAAAACGTATTCTCCCCAAAACCCATAAAAGAAACTATATTTAGCTATTGTAATGAATTAAAATAAAAAACTCCACCAATGCAAAGACTTCTGAGTGGACGAGTCAATTTCTATGATGCATGCTCATTGTAAGACGTTCAATGCAAATTGAATCTGTATTTCAGAAATTGAGGAAATATTGAAGGTTTGACCGATTCTAGAGTTTAAGTTATCTTTGAGATTACTAAAAAATATTCCAGATGACAAAACGTTAAGGTATCTTTCATAGGCGTTTAGTTTCACCACAATCGTGGTGGAGAGCTATAATTTTTCAATTGTATTCAAGAAAGTAATTTCTATTTGGGAAATCCATATGCAACCCTTTCGACCTTCTCATTTCCAACCTCCTAGATGGAACTTCTCTAAGCTTTCAACCTAAAAAGAAAAGCTCTTCAATGAAGGGTTAAGCCATCAACAACAATAACTATGAGCTATGAGGGGGATGGTTATTTAATGTCCCATGCATCTTGCTACCTTTTCTTGGCACTACTTGAATTTCTCATATTTTGATAGTAATTTATTTTGTATAACTAATCCTCAACGAAACTTAATACACCTTTTGGGCCTATGTATCTTGTATAAAAGATAAAAAAAATTTCAAGTTTCTTTTCTCTCTAACCGTAGTGGTTTCTTGCAAGTAAATCCCTTGTAATTATTTTGAGGAAGCTCTCCAAATAATGGAAATAGAGCTATCTATCGTTGTCTCATAAATTTAGAATATTTCTTCATGTATTTATGCCTTTCAAAAGAAAGATATCATATGCGTATTATGTATTGTTGTGTATGCAATAACACATATCACGCATCTATATGTTAATGTCCAATGCAACTATTTTTTCTCCTACTCTAATACACATACTTCAAAGGAACATCCTAGATCATTGAACCTCACCTCATAACCTCTTTCAACCATTTGACCTACTGAAAACAAGTTCCTGGTGATGGTTGGCACATGCAACACATCCTTCAATACATTGGAGATTTGAGATCCATTCAACGCAAAATTGCCCACATGTATAATCTTGTGCTTAGATGTCATCCACTCTTTCTACATGTCCTTGGCTAATGGGTGAGTGTAAAGATCATCAATGAGAGGACCAAGATATACATTTATTTCTTTAACTTGTAAGTTTCCTATGGTTTAAGGTGAAAGAATTAAATGTTCTTTTTTAATGTTAAGGTATGGCAAGAGATTGTAGGTGATGACTACCACAAACCATGTTGAGGATTTACTAGATTTCAACCCAACTAGATTAACCCCATCTAATGCAACACTTAACATTAGGTTGTGTGGCTCTTCTGCAAAACAAAGCCACCTAGAGTCAATATGTTGAAAAGTTACTCTATCTCCTAGAACTCCCATTACTCCATCAGTACTTTTATGATCAAATTCCCATGTGAAATACTTGGATGGTTCATGGCACTGGGAAAATGTTTAATTATTGGAGTTAATGGAAAATTTCTCAATACCTTTTTTTGGGATTTAACCCTCCTTATATGGAGGAGATTGAGATTTTGGACATGTCAAAGAGTCTACATATTCACCTCCAAATAAAATACAATTCCTAGGAGATGCATGTATACAATGATAATCTATACCAAGATTGTTGATTATCTTCTTCATTTCATCATGTGATCTAAGAAGATTGTTGTTGCTTGGTAAAAACTTTTCAAATGATAACCTCCAAGCTCATAGAAAGAAAGTATTATGAATGAGAATAAACAACTAAATAAATATTTGTGTGTGTACGTGCATGTGTGTGTATTTGTATGTGTATGTGTATTATGCATGTGTGTATGTATTTATGTATGTATGTATGTATGTATGTATGTATGTATATATGTATATGTATGTATATATATATATATATATATATATATATATGTATATATATATATATGTATATATATATATATATACATATATATATATATATATACATATATATATATATATATATATATATATATATATATATATATATATATATATATATATATATATATATATATATATATATATATATATATATATATGTGTGTGTGTGTGTGTGTGTGTGTGTGTATACATTGTGTTTGTGTACGTGTATGTATGTGTGTGTATGTATGTATGCATGAAGATGTGTATGTATATGTGTGTATGTATGTATGTATGTATGTATGTATGTATATATATATATATATATATATATATATATATATATATATATATATATATATATATGTATATATATATATATATATATATATATATATATATATATATATATATATGTGTGTGTGTGTGTGTGTATGTGTACATGTGTGTATATATAAATAAATAAATAAATAAACAATTTAGCTTAATAATATAAAAAAATACATTTCTTATCCAGAATTGTTTTGAAGATTCAAAATAAGTAAGCTTGCGCTTAGTCGTATCAAGAAACTTCCTTCAAATATATGCTTCACACATTCTTCTCAAAGATAGTTATTTTTTATTACAAATATCAATGCTTTTATTTTCATTTTGATATGAATCCTCAATAAAATATGCCATGCCTTCATCATCATCATTGCCAAAATCTTGTAGTTTATCTCCCTATACATCTAGCAACAAAGTACCTTCCTACATCTCTACTCATGTATGTTGAAAATGAAGTCTCAACCTTGCAGAAGGATGCATCCATGAGTTTTGCATATGGAACAGTAAAGAAAAAGGAGCCAAACTCATGGAATCAAGTTAAATGCTCCACTCAACTCAATCAAATTCAAATCTTATCAATCATCCACCAAAAACTGCACCTACACTCACTGGTGGGTGGTTATGGTATCAGAGTATTTTGGAGGCTTCGAGACATCAGTGGACATCCTACTGAGGACTTGAGGGGATCAAAACAACTTGTGCAAGCACAAGGAGGACTTATCAAAGCAAGAAGACATAAAAAAGGGGCTACATCGATTGAGATCTAAACTCACCAAAAGTTAGCAAGGGAGAAGCCATCAAAAGGTAAAATCAACAGCTTCTTAAGAATACAAAAAATGAAGGAGAAGCTACAGGAGGATCATAGAGCTCAATATGGCTGAGTATAATGCACAAATGGAGAACTTAGAGAAAGACAATTATCAACCGCTGAAATTTAGAGTTCACAATTACCTTATGGGAAAAGGATTGTGGGGACTAGTGAGTGGCACATTGCCAATCCGAATGTACATGATCCAGCACTTGAAGGTTAGTTCACTGTACTTAATCAATGGATAGGAAGGGATAGGAGAGTCATAGTCATTCTATCCTAACACATAAGCAATGGCATGATAGGCCATATACAAGACTTGGATAGATCCAAGAATGTTTGGGAGACCTTGGAGAGATTTTACTCTTCATCAACCAAGGCAAGGAAGATTCAGCTCAAGAATGAGCTAAATAGTCTTACGAGAGCACCAAGCACTAAGTATATTTTGAATGTTAAGGAGCTTGCAGAAACCCTAGTCTCAATGGGGAGCCCAATTGAAGATGACGATCTTGTTGTGTGCACTCTCAATCGCTTGGGAGACGATGAAAGGTGGAAAGCATTCACCACATTAGCTTATGTGAGAGATTTCCTACCAGAATGTGATCATTTAGTCAGATTCATGGTGGCCGAGGAGATGAACCAAGGAGGTTTACAATCAAAGGGTGGCCAAGCCCAAGTTTTCTATGTCGGTAGAGGGAAACAGAAAAGAGGTGGACAAAACTGCTAAGGCAGAGTGACACGAAAGTCAAACTCAAGATCAAGCAACCAAGAAGGCTCTAACCAAAGCTATGGATCAAGAGGAAGAGGAACGATTAGAGGAAGAGGAGGAAGATTACATGGAAGAGAAGCATCCAATGGAGAATGCTACAATTGTTGAAAACTAGGCCATTATGGAAGAGATTGTTTGTCCAAAGGAGGAGGAAGTCACGGATGGAAAAGGAACTAAGGTGATTATTCTAGTATGCTAACAAATTTTAGAAAATGAGAACTTTCTTATGATGAATGGATCAAGTGATAAAGTCAGTTCAAATTTTACATGGTACATTGATAGTGTTTGAAGCAACCATACAAGTTGCAAAATAGATCTACAAAAGTTATGGAGAGGTTTTAATATCATTCATGTATTGAAAAGCATTAATCAAAGACATACTATGGTTTGTGGAATTGTGTCTTGGAATATACATGATTTTTGAGGATATCCCATCTGTTCAGGTAATGATGTAATTTTTTATTTAATATATATAGAGCTATATGTAAGTTGCTCTAATTATATTTTTATAATTTTCATGCATGCAATAATTTCTACTAAAGAATATAAGTCTTTCCCTTAGAGTGTTGGTTGGTTGAGATCAATTATACTAAGGTTCTCAAAAAAAGTATTTATCTTTGACATCGATGGTTCTTCCTTAACGATCATGCATTATGATGCAAAAAGAAAATGATATATTTCAATTAAAAGATTGAAACAGGTTAGTTTCCAAAACCAATGACACCTATGGATTGATACCAAAAATGGAAAGAAGGGCCTCTTATAGATCCACATTTTGACATCTTCAATGATGATGAAGATTATGAGAATGTGAAGATTAGAAGTAAAGGAAAAGTATCACTAGCAGAAAATATGTCAATATGGTACTCTTTCGAGTATCGAAGAGAGTTAAAGATGTGTTAGCTCCTTGATCCTATGCATATATTATGCAAGAATGTTGGTTTTTGGTTATGGAAACAACTTTTTAGATTAAAAGACAGTACTCAAAACCAAAGTTATAGATAATTTAAAAAACATCAACAAGAAAAAACTTAAGAACCTACTATTTGGATACCTACAACAAAAGAGATGCAAAATATCAACAATAATATTCTGGTGATTTGGACACCTATAGGATATGGAGCATCTTTCTAAAACATGTTTACTTTGCATGACATGAGCTTATCTAGGTTAAAGACATATGATTAGCATAATGTTTTGAAGCATGATCTACCTCTTGTAGTTAATGGATGTGCAACAAAAGGTGTATAGGATGTTATTTATCATCATGGATTGTGAATCAGGTAATTATCATATTATTATGTTTAATATATAAGACTGTTTGATATCATTCCTTTATGAATTAATTTCTTTTTATATAATGTATGACTGAAAATAGGTGGCTTACATCAAAAGATATTGAGAAAGACTCGATCCTAGAAAAGAAACCTCAATGCAAAGAGCTACTATGTTTGATAGAGAAAAATCTTCGAACATCATTTTCTGATATTGAAGTTTATTTATTGATCCATTTTGTGGATGAAATAGAGATGGAAAGAGTTCTAACCACAATGGATATTTTGGGTCAAGCGATCTATGGGCATATTAAAATGTTATGTTTGACAAGGAAAAAAACTAGAAGGATCCATGGGCAAAGGGATGGATGCTTAAGGAGTGTGTGTGCTATGTGAGTGAATACCTTAAAAGAGTTCATGAAGAAGTTCCATGTGCATGGACTAACGAATCTTCTTCAAAATTAAGAGATGAGGTATTATGAGCTAAGGGAGTGCCATTTTAATTAACATTGCAAGAAAAAAGGCTATATTTCTACTTTTCCTGCATATAATAGAAAATGTATGCAAGCATTTATTAATGAATATAAATAGGAACTTAAATATCTCCAAAGTTAAAGATGGATAAACAAATGATATAGACTTTATCTTGATAGTAATGAGAATATAGATATGCCTTTTTTCACGGATTGGCTATATACTCATATGCAACAAGTCAACTCTTCTGTTTTCATCCACCAAAAGATCGTGGAGAAATAATATTTGAGCTAAGAGAAATTAGCAAAATGTAAATAATGACCAAATCTCAGATAATCAAAGGGAGTTAATAATAGGTTATGAAAGAAAGGTAGTTTGATTCTACTAATGTTCTATTTTTGCACACATATATATATATTAGTTTTTCTCTTGATAATTTATTTATTATTGTAGGCCTCAATGTTCACTAATATACGGGCTTATGGACAACATATTGCAATCAAAGGTATTGATCCGTTGTGTAAATTAGAGGATTCTAGATTATTTGATTCTATCACATGTTAGTTCAAAAGATATGACCCTTATAAGTAGGGAACTTAGATACGTAGGAACCGTTGTTGGTTTCCATGAAATACACTATTTTGTATCTTCAAAGAGGTATAAAAAGTTATATTTTTTATGATATACTTTATAATTTTTTAAGTACATAATAATGATTTTTTGCTTTTGTTATATTTGGATAGGTTATTTTGAAGCTGATTGGTTTTGATCAAAGTATAAAGGTAGTAATAACACATGGAGAAGGGAACTATCTAGGTTTTGGGTAATTGAGTCTTTGAAAATAATGCAATCAACAAGAGAATAGTATATTCTTCCTAGTAATACTTAACATGTTTTTTTTTTAATAAAAAACCTGATGCTCATCCTTGGTGGAAAGTAAATCATGGTCAAATGAGACGTCTGTCATTGTTTGAAAAAATTATTGTTAGAGATATCGAAAAAATTCATATCAGTGATGATTCATCATCAAATATTGATTTATCGACATCTCATAGTGAAATTAGAATTGTGCTACATGACAATGATAATAATCTACTTGATGAGAATGATACTACTTGACGTGCTGATTCTATAGACGATGAAAAGGAATTACCAAAAATTGATACTAGTCCATCAACAAATCATTTCATTTATGAGAACATAGATTTAACATTAGAAGAAGTAAAAGAAATATAATGAGGATGAAACTCTATTGATTTCTTATCAAAATGATGGTAATAATGAAAAAACATGACTAGACTAGATAGTAGATTCACTTTGATTCATTTGGAATATAAAATGATTTCCACCATAGAGATAAAATATATTCTTGTAGGTTACACCATTATGCTTGAGGCAAGAGTTTGAGTTTTACCCAAGGAGCTCTATAGCTTTCTAATGTGAGTTAAGGGTCATGAACTTGAATTGTTTGAATGGGTATCAGAAAATATATTTGTTGGTACAAATAGATGCAATCCTACATATTGGGACAATTAGCATGTATCTCATATAGTCACATATTACTATTCCCTTGTAAAAGTCAATTTACTTTTTATCCTTGTAAAAGTGCATATATCAATTGCGCTATCTCTCTATGGAGTTAGGAGGAATCAAATCTCAAATTCTTGGTGGATGATACATTAGAGAGTAAAGCCTAAAGTTTATGACTCATTTTATGGTGAGATCTTGAATTTGAATTCAAAACTTGGCTCCAACTCTAGCTAAAAACGTGGGTCAAAATCTTGCATGGATACGAGCCTGATTTGAAGATCATTTGAGAGGGTTTTCTTGTGATTAGTGAGCTCATTTAATAGCTCCATGACTACCCTCACATTATGCAATTATACACTGCTAGTGTCATCGTATTTCCATGTGATTTAATACATACACGTTGATCACATCTCTAGTTCACTTCTGTGGTATGATCATATGAGAAAAGTGAACTCCTGAGAGCTTGTTCTCAATGCATAGTTGATCATTTGAGGTGATTTTAAGTGCTAAAGACTTTGCAGATTATCTACTTAATAGATACAAAGTTTCATTATCATTTTTTTCTCAATGTCGACATATCTTCACATTTCTCATTTCTCATCTGCATACTATAGCACCCCAAAGATGTCTAGTTAATCTTTCAACTTTCTAAGCATCATTCTTAGAGTTCACTTGATCTTTTTTATTGAAATAACTCATGATTGCTAGCTACCTAAGTTAACTAGATACTCCAAAAAGAAATTTAGTCAATTGCTAATAGGTTGAGAGCACTGTTAATTTTACTAAACATTTGTAGATACCAAAATAGCAAGTCTTAACTCTTGGTTGAACTTTTTGCTGATCTGTTTTGAAAAAACCACATAAGGTATGGCTATGACACATCACTAGTGACCAAGCATTCTCTATACATGACTAAAGATTCTATGTGAGAAGAGCCTTCTTCATTTGAAGAAGCCATTAAGAAGAAAAAATGGAGAGAAGCTATGTAGGAAGAAATTGAAGCACTTTAGGAAAAAACACTTGGGATTTGGTTTCAGAGAAACCAAACATGAAGGTAATAGGATCAAGGTGGATTTACAAAGTCAAGAAAAATTCAGATGTTCAATAAACAGACATAAAGCAAGGCTAGTAGCAAAGCGGTTTTCTCAAACCCATGGAGTGGATTATGAGGAGACCTTCTCACCTATGGCTAAGATGTGAACAATGAAAGTTTTAGTAAGTATTGCTGCTTCAAAGAATTGGAATTTGTATGAGTTTAATGTTAAAAATTCATTCCTAAATGGATGGATCTCTGAAGAAGTTAACATGGCTCAACCACAAGGGTATGAAGAAAAGGTCAAATCAGATTATGTATTCAGACTAAGGAAAGCACTCTATGGTTTAAAGCAAGCTCCTAGAGCTCTAAACCATAGGCTTGTCACATATTTGCAAGATCAAGGATTTGTTGTTAGCAAAGCAAATTTTTCTTTGTTCATAAGGTGGGCTGCCAATATGAGATAACACGATTCAATTTGGTTCCTATTCAAGGGAGTTAGGTTAGTCCACTTCCACAATAGTCATAAAACAAAGAAATTTTGGAACAAAGGGTTTGGCGCATGGAAGAATCTATGGAATCATGAAAGAAGACATTGGATTAGTTTCAAATACACTAATCTAAAATGGTGAATTTTGGTGCCTCTTAAGAGACACAATGTTTGCTTGGGACTCCCCAAAGTCAGCCCTCGTCTAAGGCATAACCCCCCTTTGACACAAGGTATAAAATAGCACAAGGGAAGAAGTTTAAAAAAGTTCATTAGTATTTTGAGCACTTTAGATTTCTATACCTCGCTCAATAGTTAATGGTCTATATATTGAATGAATATTAGATAGGATCTCAAGTTTAGTGAAATCTCAAGTCCCATAAGAAAACATTACTTCTAATGTGGGAAACTCTCCATCATGGAGTTTGGACTCACTTCCAAGCCAAAAATAATTGAGAGGCCTCTCCATGGTGTGAGCTGCCTTTTAATGAAAGAAAATACATGGGAAACCTTTTCTCTTGTGCCCAAGGGCTATCAATTTGGGAGCAATTCAAGAAGAATGCTCAATTGATAAGATCATGAAGATTCTAGGGAGAAGAGTGAGTAACTTTAAAAAGTCTCCACCCTTCAAGAAGCACGGGGTTTTTGTTTTAGTGCACAAAAAGCTCGAAAATAGATGTATCATCATGAGGGCGAAAAAAAGATGATTAATTTGATTTTCATTTAGGTTCTACACTTTGTTGGAACCCTAAGGACCAATATGAGGCTCAAAAAGTGCTATTTTCTACCCATGCTTTGTGGGATAAGAGGGAGCACATGGGCACTAAGAATCTTTCCTCTTGTGGAGTTTTTGGTTTAATTAAACTTATGCAAGGGACACTTGGCTTAGCCCGAACTTAATCTAAAAAGAAAGGGATTAATAATTGACTTAAAGTAGTAGTATTAGGAGAATTACCAAGGGTACTTAAGTACATGTGAATAAATAAAATTTATAGGGGCTCCACATAAAAAAATATGAAATGTTGTTTGAAAGATTAGAAAAATTACATTTTCTAACTGTATGAAACAGAGTTGAAATTGTGAAGATTTCAAGCTACAATACATTTTCTAGAAAGTATCAAACTCATGCATGATTAAAAACTACTTAAGAGGCTTTGGCCTGAAGAGATGTGTACATAAAATGAACGTACTAAAAGATTAGTCAAGAAAACCAAGGCACTATTTGGGGGCACTGAAAAGATGCAAGACTCAAGGTATTGCCACTTATATAATCATCCAATGCTCTAGATGATCATGTCTTGTATCATTGAGGGAGAATCTAAAAATTAAACTTCTCAAATAAGAATTCCTTTATAAAAAGTATTAAATAATCATATAAGGGAGTGAAGGGTTTATTATCAAAAACCTTTTTAGTAAAGCAGAAGACTCCAGATACGAGGGATTATTGGAATGAGGAATCAACCTTTTAAATCGTTAAATCTCAGCAATTATAGTCTTTTGGATAAAGAATGAGAAAACAAAGTTAGATATTTTGCTCATCCACATAAAGTGGCAACAAGCTCCTAGAAACGGTAATTTTAAAAATACTTCAAGTTAGTGCATGAATAAAGTCTCACCTAAGGGGGAGTTTTATTTACAATCAAGATATGAACAAGATGGATTAAATCACATCATTATCTCCTTTCCTTTTAAAAGACTTGTTTAAAAATTGATCCATAAAAAATAAATTCATGCATCTAGTCAAAGATGGATGTGGGTATGTTGATACACCAAAACCTCATGGTGCCCATATCTAGTCATACATGAAGCTTTGCAAACATCCTCTACCCTAATTCTTATCTAATGTTCTTATGACCTCAGGTCTAGCTTGATGAAATACCTAGCTCATTGTAAGTAATCACATAGCCTAGGCATTGGAGACCTATTTTTTATTTTTATCTTGTTTAATTCTCTATAATATATACAGAGTCTCATAGATCCCTCTTTCTTTTTTACTAGAAGAGTTTGCAATGCGAAAGGTGCCTTTCTAGCTCTATTGAAGCCTTTATCCATATAATGTAGAAGTTTCTTCTATACCTCCTCATGCTTAGATTCAGTAATCCTATAAGGTGGCTTAGAATAACATTTAGTACTACTAAATACCTCAATGGTATGGTAAATGTCCACTCCCTCTAGTGTTAGCATTCTACAAAGGTTAGTGGAAAGAATATATTTAAATTGAAACATTAAATCCATGAAAATTCTTACTTCACAATCTTTCACAAATGAATAATGAAGAGACTGAGTCTCCTTATTTATATCTGTCAAAAAGTATACCTCAAAAGAGGTGCCATATAATGCTCAAAATCATAACTATACAATTAAAAGATATGTTTTACATGCTAAAAATAAAATAAAGTATCTAACTCAACCCCCAAAGCCACCCTCTACCTAACACAAGTTTTATCCTAAGGTTGGGGTATTAGGAGGTTTGACAGTATGATCCGTCTCAATGCTTATGGTCTTCATATATTTATAGGTACTTGATCACCTACTCAAACATTTTAGGTTTATTTCTTGTTACCTCTCTGATAGTGGTTTTGTCTAATAATCTCACAAACCCCCTAGTTCTTTTAAGAAATCATCAAGCCCCTTGAGCTTCAAGAAGATATCTTGATAATGGGATATGAAGAATGATAATGGTCTATCTCTCTATGCAACTCTATCTTGCTCATCCCAATTCCTCTATTCATCAATCTTAGGAGGAAACTCCTTCAAGAAAAGAGTTTCAAACTAAGTCTAGGCTATATGAATGGAGTTTCACTCCTTCAAAATCATCCACCACTTATAAGATCATGGGCCAGGTGAGAGACTCACTTCACGCACATTATACTCACTACAAGAAATAGGGGGGTGTAGCGACGCCCCCGAATTGAAACAAAACGAGTGCGGTTGCTTATGCAACACTAGCATCCCATAAGCGACGGTAAAGTTTTAGAATTTTTTGTTTGAAGTGGATACATCGCATAAGCGATGCTTGCATCGCTTATGCGATGCTAAATCTCTGCGTCGCAAGTAGCATCATTGCCTAGTGACGTTATTGGTGACGTGGGCAAACTGGATAGTGACGCATATGTGTTGTCCTTTCTAGAGCATTGCATAAGCGACGCTCTAGAATGTTGAAGAAAAATTTCAAATTCTCCCGGCACATTCGTGCCGAGATCTAGATGAGAGCAACAGAACGAGAGAGAGAGAGAGAGAGAGAGAGAGAGAGAGAGAGAGAGAGAGAGAGAGAGAGAGAGAGAGAGAGAGAGAGAGAGAGAGAGAGAGAGATAGAGAGAGAGAGACATGCAAAGAGAAAGACCAGGTATGCGCACACACACACACGCATATACACACATAGACACACACACACACATACACATAGACACACACACATACACACACACAAATACACACACATGTACACACATACACACATAATATTGCATACACACATATACATGCATACACACACACACACATATACATGCACACACACATATATGCATACACACACATATGCATACATAATGCACATGCAGACATACACATACATAATGCATACACATGCACACACATATACACATACACATACACACACATAGACACACACACACTCATACACATAGACACACACACACATACACACACAAATACACACACATCTACACACATACACACATAATGTTGCATAAACACACATATACATGCATGCATACACACACACATATAAATGCACACACACATATATGCATACACACACATATGCATACATAATGCACATGCAGCCATACACATACATAATGCATAAACATGCACACACATATACACATACACATACACATACACATACACACATATACACACATACACACACATACACACACACACACATACACACACACATACACACACATATATGCATACACACACATAGAGAGACATGCACACACATACACATACATGCATACATAATGCATATGCATATGCATACATACATACATACTCATATGCATACACACACATATGCATACATAATGCCATGCATACATAATGCCATGCATACATAATGCACATGCATACATACACATACATAATGCATATGCATACATACACATACATAATGCATACACACACATATGCATACATAATGCATACACACACATACACACACATATGCATACATACATGCATACACATACACACAGACACATACACACACATAGACACATACACACACATAAACAGATACACACTCATAGACGCACACACATAAACATAGACGTGCACACACATACACATACATATACACACACACATACACACATACACACATACACACATAATAATGCATTCACACACATAGACATGCATACACACATACAAATCCATACACACATACACACATAATGATGCATTCACACACATACACATGCATTCACACGGGGATACAGGTCTTAAATATGACCCTTCCCCCCGGTGTAGAGTACACATATTTAGGTAGTGTAGTTGTGCATGACAGCGAGATAATGCAGTGTCCTGTTGGCAATAAATGGTTAATAGATTGCCATACAGGAATTGTCCCAAGTCTTTGCTATCAAAAAGGGATTGAAACTGCTCTTCAATTCCTAACATGGCTTCAAAATGTTTTGCATGAATGGCTTTTCCAAACAGGGTTCAGTGTTGGCATGAAAGACATGTACTTAACAGATGAAATCATAACATATAAAAAACTTCTTGAAGAAGTTCATATTGCTGTAGATGATGGCAGATTGTCTTCTTAGAGAGTTCTCACTTTGGAAAGGCAGATCCGATTAGTGTTGTCAGGAAAAGAGGAACTCATTCCAAGAACTTTTATCAATCCATGTCATAGTGATATCCTTGACTATGGTTACCAAGAAGATTTTCTTAGCTTAGTTGAAGAAATCACTGCTCGAAGATTAGTAATTTGTGAATTTCAACATGTTCTTGGGGAAATACCAACCGTTGTTGAGAGGCATAACTGTCCATCCAATTCCACGATCGCAATGATAAGGGCTGGAAGCAAAGGATCATAGTCAAACTTGTTACAATAGTGTGCATGCTTAGGTTTACAGTTTGTAAACAGAGAGGAATTGTTCTTTTCAGACTTTCATGATGGTTTGGCAATAATTCATTCTTGCTTTTTAGATGGTTTAACCTCCAAAGAATTCCTTTATCATTTAGTGTCTTCCCGAAAACATGGAAAAGGGTATGGAGCTGAGGGGCCTGGAGAACTTTTTTGAAAATGTATGTATGGGTTAAGGGAAGTGTATTTAGTATATGATGGTTCTGTTCGGACACGAACATACAATCATGTAATAAAATTCAATTATGAAGTTTTGGAGAACATCAAAGAGGCAAACTGGAAATCAAAGGATCCGTAGAGTCCTAGCCCTGGTTCAGAGCCTATTGCTGTATTGGCCATGACATCATTGATTGAACCAGCTTATAGTTACGCATTTCGCCAGTCTGCACCAACAAAGAGTAATCCCATTAAATTGCTAAAGGTAATCTTTGACAATTATGATATCTTCTTATAGTTTTGATTTTAATGTAATGTTGTTAAAACATAATTGCTTTTTGAGGTAAGACAAAACAAAGAAAACTCTGGGAAGTTCGATCATCATGATTTCTTTTCCCTTCTCATTTTCTAGGAGACCCTTCTAAGATGCTCCAGCACATCTTTGAAAGGCATAGATCACAAGTCCATTCTTGCCATTTCTTCGAACACAATAAAGAGGAAAACTGATCTAGCAAGGGTAGCACTGTAGATTCAGAGACATCTTCACTATTTCACACTTGGAATGTTACCAGTTTATAAGACCATGATAGAGTTATGAAGAAATCATGCATTTTTATTGCAACACATACACATACACACACACACACATATACACACACACAAACATACACACATAGACACATACACAAATAATGATGCATACACACATATACACATGCATACACACACATATGCATACATACATGCATACACATACACACAAAGACACATACACACATAGACACATACACACACATAAAAAAAAAGTTTGATTTCTCTCCACACACATTAAAATGCGAGAGCAAGAAGAGAACATGAGAGAGAGAGAGAGAAGGCTGAGATTTTTGAATTGTTGGATTTAAGTCATCAGTTAATATCTACCCAAGGAGGCCAAGCTTTACTGAAATTATCTCAGAATGGCATCCTTTCAAGATTTAGGCAGTGTAGTTGTGCATGACAGCGAGATAATGGAGTGTCTTGTTGGCAATAAATGGTTAACAGATTGTCATACGAGAATTGTCCCAAGTCTTTGCTATAAAAAAGGGATTGAAACTACTCTTCAGATCCTAACATGCCTTCAAAATGTTCTGCATGAATGGCTTTTCCAAATAGGGTTTAGTGTTTAGAGTAGGAACCAAGTCTTAATCTGTATCTTTTAGAATTAAGATATAGCCAGACTAGAAGTGACTAAGTCTAGTTCTATCTCTTAATCTCAGCATTACTAAAGGTCCTTGTTTGAACTCCAAAGAATCACTCTAAGAAAGATTCTAAGCTTTAAGAATGGAAATGCCTTTCCTTCATATGGAAAAATGAAAATAACTCAAACATAATCTACATATATCTTTAGGACCTGAAATAGATATTATATTTTCTTCAAGTTTCTCTATTACCTTCGTTTAAAACCCTTGAGGCTAGTATAGAAAAAAGGCATTCTTGCGTCCATGAATTCTGAAACAAAGAGACTTGGGAAATTGTGAATTCAAGTATCACAAAAACAAAATATTGGATATCCTTTGGGAACGTAGAAGCGCCCATGAAGAAATGATGAGTTATTTGTCATGGTAATGGGTTCACGAAGTTTGATGGAAGAAAATTTGGAAGTTTCTACTTACTTCTTCTCTAGAATGCTTAAACAAGGCCTTTGCGCTCTTACATGCTTTAAAATAGATACTTACGGGAAATGGGGCGAAACATATCTTGTACGAGCAAGATTAGATTCGATTATTGGACATTTGAGGTGTTCTTTAACGAGAATTAATAGCTAGGGTTGTGTTTTAAAAGAAAAAAGAAGATCCTCCAAAGGGGAAGCTAATGTGGAAGGACCTCTCTTCCTCTAGAGGTAGAGAGGAGGAGATAAAGAAGAAAGCAAAGGTTAAAACCATGAAAAATGATTACCTCTGCTTTCAACATACGTGGCAGTCATCTTCGCACAATGGCTTAAAGCTAAATGCGTAAAACCAGACTTCATATTTCTCATCTTAGGAAAGCCCCTAGCTCTAGGTCAATCCGTTCTTCTCCGACTAAGTATAAGATGAATGGAGTTAATAAAGACAAAAGTATTTTAAAAACCTAAAAGATTCTTTAAAACATGTGGTAACCTAGATGGGAAATTCTTTATTATGTGCTCCAATGGGTGGAGTTTGAAGTCAATTCTGGCCATTGTCATCACCAAAGTCGGCTTAGAAAGTTCAGAAGCATGTTGAGATATGAACAATAAATTCAGAATAAGAACTTTAAGATCTATTTCAAGGACTAATAAGTGGGAAAAGTGTACAAACCAACCAATGAAATGTGTAGCTTAATAATAAAGAAACTCAAGAAGGATTCTAATCTTACATGATCAATATATATGGTTTGGAGTGCAAAATTGACAAAGAGAACACTAAAACTATTGTTTACCTCTTTGCAGATATTATAGGAGAAAACGAAGGGCTTTCTCAAACTAGGAAGGATTTTATGGAACCCTTCTCTAGGGTTAGAACCATAAGTATTCTTAATACTATGGTACCTATAATAGATTTTCCCATCTCTCATATGGAAATCTTAGAAACTATGGATTCCCTTCCAAATGGCAAAATCCCTGGCTTCGCTACAATATATCGAGGGTACACCAAGGATGTTACGGAGGAAAATGAAGGGGCGCAATTTCTCCACGACATTGGTGTTGCGGTTGGTATGCGCGTCAGAGATATAGCACCGGTATGGGCATCCAAAACCGATTGCATGTGATATGTACTCTAATGGCAACCAAAATGTGATTTTATATGAGCAAAAATGAACCATGAATCATTTGCAAAAAGTTGTATATTCCATAAATGAAGGATGTACAAGAGTGTGACAAAGCACTTGCATATAGTAAGTGAATACAAAATGTGACAAAGCACTTCCATATAAGTACCGAATACAAAATTATGATACATCATTGCCACATAGGAGTTTAATACAAAATTGTGGAAAACCACCACCATACATATGCGCAAGGGGATCAACATTTACACATTCAATCCTGCAACAAAGCATATGCGTAAAATGAGACAAATTGACATGAAATTTATAAACCACAACTACAAATATGAAACCAAGCTATAAGTTTACCTCATCATAGAATCTCCCATGAAATGATCACACCGCATCCCTCTAAGTCCTACAATAGTGTAGCCAATCCATGATGATATCCATAAGCTTCTTCGGTTCACGTCGGAGGACGACCCACTTCCAACTCTTAAAATAAATATGCAAAATCTTAGATGAACATACATGATGTGCTTAACACAAAAAAAAAATTCAATAATTAAAATGATACTTACAAATTGGTAGCACATACTGTCGTATCCGCTGCTACCTAAATGCCACATTCCAATCGTATCTAAATGTGTGGCCACGGCATCGCGCTAATAATGATATCCATCAGGAGTATGGCTACTCACCTTGAATTGATTCCCACTCTTCAACATCTAACCATACAGGCTTCAATAAGCCTGCTCTCAAAACATCGCGAGCCTCGGACCGCCGATGAGACATCACCTCGCATGTCGTATGCAGAATCCATTTTGAGCTCACAATAGGATGCCCACATGTTGGTCGGTACTCTTCATATATTAACTGTGTGATATAATTCTTGGAATCCTTTTCTTGGTCGCTCCATTTTAACATGAAAAAATGTCTAAACTCTATGGAGTTGAGTTGTGGAATGCACTAGCGCATGGACTTTCTGGCCGCATCCATGACTAGAGCTCCATCATGTATGTGATATATCTTCGAGTCATCATGTTCATGCGCTCCCCAAGGTGTACGGTAGAGATCCCATCTGATCCAATGTGAAGATGTTATATGTATGTATATATATATATATATATATATATATATATATATATATATATATATATATATATATATATATATATATATATATATATATATATATATATATATATATATATATATATATATATATATATATATATATATACATACATATAAACCCCAAAAAATCTATAGATTTATTTTTTAGATATTTTCACATATATGTGTATGTATATGTATGTGTGTATGCATATGAATTTGTGTATGTGTATATGCATATGCATTTGTCTATGTATATGCATGAGTATGTGTATCTCTCTTTCTTTCATCTCTCTCTCTAGATCTCTCTCTCTATATATCTCTCTTTCTTTCCTTTCTCTCTCTCTATGTCAATCGAAAGCAAAATAATCACTTACATCGATGTAATTTTTTGAATTGTTGTCGTCAAACTCCACTTAACATGTATGTATATGCATATGCATGTGTGTATGCATATACATTTGTGTATGCATATGCATGAGTATGTGTATATGTATATGCATATGCATGTGTGTATGCATATGCATTTGTATGTGTGTATGTATGCATGTGTATGTGTGTATGCATATGCATGTGTATGTATATGCATATACATGTGTGTATGCATGTATGTATGCATATGCATATGCATGTGTGTATGCATATGTATATTAGTTTTCCTCGTGATAATTTATTTATTATTGGAGGCATCAATGCTCACTAATGTACAGGCTTATGGACAACATAATGTAATCAAAGGTATTGATCCTTTGAGCATTTTAGAGTATTCCAGCTTTGCTGATTCTATGACGTGTTAGTTCAAAAGATATGACCCTTATAAATAGGGAACTTAGATATGTAGAAACCATTGTTGGTTTTCATGAAATACTATTTTGTATCTTCAAAGAGGTAGAAAAAGTTATATTCTTTATGATATACTACATTTATTTTTTAAGCACATAATAATGATTTTTTGCTTTGCTTATATTTGTATAGGTTATGTTGAAGTTGATTGGTTCTAAGCTAAGTATAAAGGTAATAGTTACACATTGAGAAGGGAACTATCTGCGTTTTGAGTAATTGAGAGTTTGAAAATAATGCAATTAACAAGAGAATAGTATATTCTTCCTAGTCATATTGAAAAAGTTTTTTTTTATATAAAAACCCTGATGCTCGTCCTTGGTGGAAAGTCATTCATGGTCAAATAAGAGGTGCATCATTGTTTGACAAATTTATTGTTAGAGAGGTCGAAGAAATCCATGTTGATGATTCATCATCAAATATTGATTTATCGGCATCTCATAGTGAAATTTGAATTGTGCTACATGACAATGATAATAATCTACTTGATGAGAATGATACTACTTGACATGCTAGATTTTATCGATGATGAAGAGGAATTACCAAAAATTGATATTACTCCATCAACAAATCATTTCATTTATGAGAACATATGTTTAACATTAGAAGAAGTAAAAGAAATATAATGAAGATGAAATTCTATTGATTGCTTATCAAAATGATGGTAATAATGAAAAAACATGACTAGACTAGATAGTAGATTCACTTTGATTCCTTGTAAAAGTGCATATATTAATCGCACTATCCCTACATTGTGGAGTTAGGAGGAATCAAATCTCAAATTCTTGGTGGATGATAGATGAAAGAGTAAAGCCTAAAGTTTAGGAATCACTCTATGGTGCGAAGTTGAATTTGAATTCAAAACTTGGCTCCAACTCTAGATATAAACATGGCTCAAAATCTTGCATGGATATGAGCCTGATTTGAAGATCATTTGAGAGGGTTTTCTTGTGATTAGTGAGCTCATTCCATAGCTCCCTCACTACCATCACATTGCACAATTATACATTGACAGTGTCATCGTATTTCCATGTGATTTAATACATACACATTGATCATATCTCTACTTCACTTCTCTGCTATGATCATGTCTAAAAAGTAAACTTCTTAGAGCTTGTTCTCAATGTATAGTTGATCACTTGAAGTGATTTAAAGTGCTAAAGACTTTGCAAATTCTCTACTTAAGAGCTACAAAGTTTCATTATCATTTGTTTTCTCAATCTCAAGATATCTTCACATTTCTCCTCTCTCATCTACATACTATAGCACCCTAAAAATGTCTGGTTCATCTTTCAACTTGCTAAGCATCATTCTCAATGTGCACTTGATCTCTTTTATTGAAACAACTCATGATTGGTAGCTACCTAGGTTGAATACTCCAAAAATAAATTTAGTCCATTGCTAATAGGTTGAGAGGACTATTCATTTTGTTGAACATGTGTAGAGACCAAAATAACAAGTCTTAACTCTTCGTTGAACTTTTTGCTCATTTGTTTTGATCCATTCGTTAGAGAATCATGCTCCAAAGCACATATATGATTATTTGTGATTGTGGGGAGTCTTAGAGGGTCTAATATACTCTCTACAGCCAGTTCTTGGCTTGTGTGAAGTAGGATTTTGCCACACGACTTGATCTGTGGAATCTATCTACCATCGCCTCCTATAGTGGTATCAGAGCAAAAACAAGAAAAATGGGAGATGGATTTCCATCATTCATTGAAAAATGGGATAGAAGCAACTATCAAGCATGGTCTCTAAGGAGGAAAGCTTACCTCCAAGGAAGAAGCTTATATGGATACATCTCTCGAGAGGGGGAAATGCCAAGAAGAAAATATCAAACTGCAAGGGAAGAGCAAGAAAGGCTAACTACATGGTGTGAAAAGGATGCTCTAGCCAGGCCTTATATACTTAACTCAATATCTTATTTCTTATTACCTCACATTAGGAATTGAAAGACCTCCCATGAGACTTGGGAATTAGTTTCTTCATATTTCGCATTAGATACAAGAGCTAGGAAGAACTAGCTTTGGATGGAGTTCACAACCTTGAAGAATCAACCAAAGCAAAGTGTAGCTGACTATGTAACCAAGATGAAGGATGCAGCGGACCAACTTGGGAGCATTGGAGAAGAGATAGAAAAGGAGAAGATAGTAAGGAAACTTATAAATGGCATCAAAGATGATGACAAGTGGGAGTCCTTCACCATAACAATGGACCTATATATGGAGAGGCAAATACTTGACCTCAACACACTGATGGGGCAATTCTTTACACATGAGACAAAGCTCAACAAGAATGCACAAAACTCTAGAGGTAATCAATCTTCTTCCCTTTACAAAGATAGAAATAAAAGTAAAGATAAAGGCAATAGTAAAAAAAGTAAAGGAGAGTCAAGTACCTCTCAAGTGAGCTTTAGAGGTAGAGGAAGAGGTACTAGAGGAAGGGGTAGAAGAGGAACGCAAGGCAGGGAGAGATCATACAACTCTTCACCTTGCAATATCTGTGTCTTGAACAATCATACCATAGAAGAGTGTTTCAAGAACACAAAGAATCAAAGAGGAAGAGGCTTCCATGGAGGAGGCTATGGACAATCCAGAGGCACGTTCAATAATGGAGGAAGCAATTACCATCAAAACTACAACCAAGGCTACAACAACAACTATCAAGTAGGCTTTAGAGGTAGAAAAGATTATAACAACTACATAGAAGACCAAGAAGATTCTATATTGATCATGAACATGATATCCAATCAAGGTAAAGATGATGAGCATCTCTTCTATATTGATTATGGTTGTTCGAATCATGTGGCCCAAAATGTAGCATTGCTATGTGATCTTGAAGAACCTAACAAGAAGCATGAAGTGCTGATAGGTGATGACACTAGACACTGTATTAAGAAGCCTTCTGATTGTAACATTAAGGTTTGAGGTAAAATACTGTATGTGCCAACCATAACAAAAAAACCTAATCAGTGTTGGGAAGATTATTAAGAAGGGCTTACTGGTTAGATTCACAAGGCATGGAGAATTTGTGGAGGACCCTCAACAAGGCTCCAAAAGGATTGCAAAAGGTGAGAAATCTTGTAGACTCTTTACATTTGAAGTTGAAGATATTAAAAACATTGCACCCTTCAATTACAAAGTTCAAACCCTATTTGAACTAGAGATATGGCATAAGAGGCTAGGTCATATAGGTGAAAGAACACAAAAGGTAATATGAGGAATCAAAGTGTGCTTGGCATTCCAAATGTGTCCAAGCAACACATGATTTAAGAATGTGGAGCATGCCAATTTGGAAAATCTCACATGCAACCATTCAAGAGAAAAGGATACATGTATAAAGACTACTTGGAGCTTGTTCACATAGATGTGTGAGGTCCTAGTAGGGCCATCAATCTTAGGATGAAAGTAATATTTTTAATACATAGATGATTATAGTAGATGGATAATTATTTACTTCATGAAGCATAAAGACAAAGTCTTCACTTGTTTCAAGGATTATTTGGCATTGGTTAAGAACCAAACACGTAGAAGCTTGAAGAGGATCAGATCTGATGGAGGTGTTGAGTATTTCTCACATTAGTTTGACTCATTCTTACAAGACCGAGGTATAAAGAGAGAGGTCACAACAAGATACTTCTAAACATAATGGAGTGGCAGAGAGGGGGAATAGAATAATAGTACAGGCTGAAGGATCAATGTTGAATGAAAAGAAACTTCCAATATACCTATTGAGAGAGGTTGTTTCCATAGCCAAATACTTAATTAATAGCCTTCCATCCAAATCCTTGGATGGAAATGACACTCTATGAGGCATCCAATGCTAGGAGACCATCATTAGACCATTGTAAAATCTTTGGGTGCATTTCTTATGCACATATACCCTCACATATTAGAGGGAAGCTTGATCCAAAAGCTGAAAAGGTGTATATTCATTGTCTATGACCAAACAAGAAGGGATATAGGTTGTAGAATCCCACTAACAAAGGATTTACAGTTAGTAGGTATGTGGTGTTTGATAAAAATAGTTCATGGTTTGAAAATGATTGTAGTAAAATTAAGCTACCCTGTGATTTGGAAAGTGAGTTTCCAACTATGACTCAAGAACAACCACAAGCATCAGAGGATGTCAACTCAGAAGACGAAGAGAAGATTGAATTCAAAGCTTGGAAGTCTAAGGGCAAGACAAAGTTCAAACAATTGGAAGACATTCTAGACTCATCCAATCAAGCATTCAGAAGATCTCAAAGGGAGAGTAAGAACCCATAAGGTATGGCTACGACACATCACTAGTGATGAAGCATTCTATATACATGACTAAAGATCCTATGTCAAAAGAGCCTTCTTCATTTGAAGAAGCCATTAAGAGGAAAGAATGGAGAGAAGCTATGGAGGAAGAAATTGAAGCACTTTAGGAAAACAACACATGGGATTTGGTTTCCAAGGAACCAAGCATGAAGGTGATAGGATCAAGGTGGATTTACAAAGTCAAGAAAAAATCAGAAGGGTTAATAAACAAATATGAATCAAGGCTAGTAGCAAAGGGGTTTTCTCAAACCCATGGAGTGGATTATTAGCAGAGCTTCTCACCTATGGCTACGATGCGAACAATCAGAGTTTTAGTAAGTATTGCTACTTCAAAGAATTGGAATTTGTATGAGTTAAATGTTAAAAATGCATCCCTAAATGGATGGATCTCAGAAGAAGTCTACATGGCTCAATCACGAGGGTATGAAGAAAATCGCAAATCAGATTATGTGTTCAAACTAAGGAAACTAGTCTATGGTTTAAAGCAAGCTCCTAGAGCTTGGAACGATAGTCTTGTCACATATTTACAGGATCAAGGATTTGATGTAAGCAAAGTAGATTCTTCTTTGTTCATAAAGAAGAATAACTCATAAGTTATTTATCTATCTATTTCTATGGATGAAATAATCCTTAGAGGGAATGATGCTAATGGCATCAAATCAAATCTTAGATGATGGAATAACTTAAAATCAATGATATTGGTTTGTTAACATAATTTCTTTGATTAGAACTTATATATTTAGATTCTAGACTCTTTATTATTCAAAGGAAGTACATTCATGATACATTGGTTAAATTCAAGATGGAGAACACTAAAAGTGCATGTACACCCATGGAACTCAATACAAGCTTATCTCTCATGAGGGAGATATACTTGAAGACATTATAATTTATCAAAGGCTTGTTGGGAGTCTCAATTATGGAACCCTAACAAGATTGGACATATTTTATGGAGATTACATTAAGCCAATTTATTCATACACCAAGAAAACCTTGTTGGGTGTGTGTAGAAGTGTGAGAGACACACGAGAAGCACACACAAAGAGCAAAAATGCAGCAAGACACACGGAGAAGAGGATGGCCAGAATAGCTCTCTCTATTGATCGATGAACTGAACTGAAGTAGGAGTTGAATAATATCCCTAAGTACAAAGTACCACCACATATGAGAGTATCAAGTATGTGGTAACATGGGGAAAAAACCTCTAGCCAGCACTAGAGTAAAAAGTGCCCATGTATAGGGAAAAGGTTCACATCAAAGCTACTCAAGGAACACATAAATGTAACAAACCCCCCTGGAGCGAATGATGTGCACACATAGAGGGAGTGACAGATCAGCCCCCAAAAGGTAACAAGCCTAACGCTTTGCGAAAAGCTTCAAAATTTTCCCGTGGAAGAGCTTTGGTGAATATGTCTGCCACATTATCTTGTGTAGGCACATATACCAAATCAATATCTCCTGCATGAAGGCGCTCTCTCACATAGTGATAATGCACCTCAATATGTTTGGTCCGTGCATGATACACAGGGTTTCGTGCAACAGCCAAAGCACTCTGACTATCTGTGAGAATATGCGTAGCAGCATCAATCTCCATGCAAAGATCCATCAATAGGCGTCTCAGCCATATACACTCCACTGCCGCTGTGAAAACTGCCCTGTACTCAGCTTCACAACTCGATGTCGCCAGTGTAGGTTGCTTCTTACTCAACCAAGATATGCATGAGTCTCCAAGGAAAAAGCAATTACCACTAGTGGACACACGAGTATCATAACAACCAGCCCAATCACTATGTGTAAAAGCATGCAAGCATGGCTGAACATCTCTGCCATAAAAGAGACCTAAGCTCAAAGTGCCTCGAAGATATCTAAACAGACGTTTGACCGCTTGCCAATGCTTAGTGCCAGGGCTATGCATGAATTGACTCAACTGGGAAACTGTATACTGTATATCCAGCCTTGTGTTGCATGCATATATAAGACATCCCATAGCTTGCTGATAAAGAGAAGTCTCAAATGCATCACTGGAATCCTCAACTGAGAACCTTAATCCTGTCTCAACTGGCATGGAAACTGTCTTACAATCCTCAAAGTCAAAATGCTGAAGTAGTTTCTCAACATACTTTGCTTGATGCATAACAATTCCCCCCTCAACGGATACAAACTGGATGCCAAGATAGTAGCTCAAAAGACCAAGATAAGTGACATCAAAAGTATGCTGCAAATCAGCCATAAGAATGTCAAGTTTTGCATCACATGACCCAGTCAAGAGTATGTCATCAACATAAAGAACAAGCACTATAAGATCAGCCCCATTTTTGCGTACATAGAGTGTGCTTTCAATCGGACTACATGTGAAGCCAAGAGCAATCAAGTGCTTATGTATTTTGTCATACCATGCACGTGGAGCTTGCTTGAGACCATACAAGGCTTTATGCAAGCGACAAACCATATGCTCTTTCCCTTTCATAGCAAATCCAAGAGGTTGCTTCACATAAACCTCTTCTTGCAAATCTCCACTCAAGAAGGCTGTTTTTATGTCCAACTGATGCAATTTCCAACCTCGATGGGCAGCCAATGCAACCATGGTACGAATGGTAGTCATGCGTGAAGTAGGTGCAAAAGTTTCCTCATAGTCAATGCCATATTGTTGCGCATATCCTTTGGCAACCAATCTAGCTTTGTAGCGATCAATGCTACCATCAGATTTTCTCTTAATCTTATAAACCCACTTTGTACCAATGGCATTCTTTCCTTTTGGCAATTCACATAACTCCCAAGTACCATTCCTATGTATGGAATCCATTTCTGATTGCATAGCACTCATCCATTGTGGATCGTCACATGCATCTGCAAAACAAAGTGGCTCTTCATTACATGCTGTAGCAATAAGAGAATAATCCACAAAATTACTTGATGCATGGTGAGAGCTTGATCTTGTTCTACCAAGTAAAGGTGCACTCAATTTGCTGTCTTGCAGAGTTTGTTTCAGCCACTTTGGCATAGATTGTGCACTCTTGATAGACATGCGTTCATTATGTAAAACATCTTCAATATGTACATCATGCATGGGCTGAATTTCGTGCTCAGTTTCAGCCATATTTGGATGCAAATGTTCAGCCATATGTGGCTGAAAATTTTCAACAGTTTTGGCAATTTTTGGCTCAATTTTTTCATCCATGTTTGGCTTGAAATTCTCTGCATTTTCAGCCCTATTTGGCTGGAATTTTTCAGCCCTTTGAACCTCAGTTGGCTGGTCTACATGGCCATAGTCAAGCGCACCATTTTGGAACAAAGGCATGAGTGTATCGAACACATCTTGTGAGCTAACTGTTGGCAGTTTTTTGCATTCAAGTAGAGGGAAAACTGAATTTTCAGCAAATACCACATCTCGACTCACAACAATTGTGTTCGTCAATGGATGGTACAACCGATATCCCTTACTTTTAGCACTATAACCAACAAATATACATTTCTTTGCCTTGTCATCAAGTTTGTGATGTTGTTGTGATGGCACAAGAGCATATGCCAAACAACCAAACACACGCATATGACTAACCATAGGCTTATGACCATTCCAAGCCTCATAAGAAGTGATGACTCTCAATGCTTTTGTAGGGCAGCGATTCAACACATAATTTGCACACATGACTGCTTCCATCCAAAATTTATGAGGAAGATGCTTTCCTTTAACCATACATCGTGCCATTTCAAGTAGAGTTCTATTTTTACGCTCCGCAACACCATTTTGTTGAGGTGTATATGGCACCGTACATTGGTGTGAAATACCTCTTTCACGAAGAAAAGCATTAAACTCACGTGACATGTATTCACCACCATGATCCGTGCATAGAGTCAAAAGCTTTTGTGAAGAAAAATATTCAGTCATAGCTAAAAATGCTTTGAAGCAAGAAAATACCTCATTCTTTGCTTTCATAGGATAGACCCATGTATGGCGAGTAGCATCATCAATGAAGGTAACAAAATATACATGCTTCCCAAAAGATGGAGTCTTGACGGGACCACATACATCACTATGAACAAGTTGCAATTTTCTTGTAGTGTGTGTGTGACTATCTTTTGGAAAAGAAGCACGATGCATTTTTCCAAGAATGCAACCTTCAAATGCATGCTTTTCAATGGACTCAAGTGTAGGCAAGCCAATAACCATGTCCTTCTTTTGCAAGTAGAGAAAACTATTGAAGTTTAAATGACCAAAACGAGCATGCCAAAGCTCCATTTCAGCCATGGAAGAAGTATGAGCAACTAAGCCATTCGAGGCAGCCCTCTTGTATGTATCCATGCGATACAAACCATTACATAATATACCGGACATCACGATAACATCGCCATTGCTGAAATCATGAACCATACACTTATCATCAACAAAGTGTACATGAAGTCCAGCTTTGGCAATCAACAAAACTGAAATTAAATTCTTCTTGATACCGGGCACATACAATGCATTTTTCAAGAGAACCACACCTCCATTTGCAGCCGTAAGCTCAATTTCTCCTACTCCAATGATAGGATAAGAGGCATTGTTTGCACACACCACATGTCCTCCTTTAGGTGCATCTTTCAAAGAGGCAAAAAATCTTTTGCATGATGTTATGTGCTTTGAAGCACCACTATCAAAGAACCAATCCGAATCAGCCTCACTCACAACCATACATTTAGAATGTAAAGAAGCATCATAATGACATGTAACAACACATGCCCAAAAATCTTGAGCCATGTTAGCTTCATCATTCTTTGCATTTGCTGAATTTTCAGCAATAGACATGCCCGATTCCTTCTTCTTTTCATTGCGTTTAGCAAGCTTTCTACACTCATCAATAGTATGACTAGCCTTCTGGCAATCACGTGCTTTCGTTGTGGCCAACAAGGTCACAGGATCAAAGATTGCCCTTTGAGACGTAAAAGCAAGCGAAATCAAGAAGCCCCCAAAAATGCTCAAGACATCATCGGAGCATTGAATCACTCGACGAAAGTAGAGGAATTCAAGGGTCCCCTTAATCCAGAAGCTGATGCAGACGGGTTCATTGAAGTCAGAAGAAGAAGGAAAAGAAGCCCTAGGGCAACCTCTGAGCAAAACAACAAGTCAGTTACCCCCTCCAGCAACTTGTATTGCAATCTGGAAAAGGAAATCAATGAGTTTGACTACCCAGGTGGGAACCAACTTGAGGCGGACACCGACGTCAAAGGCCTAGAGATCCCTGACAGTAAAGAAACCTTGCAGGAGGGTTACACTACAAGCAAAGAAGACGGCTTTACTACTAGCAACGAAGATAACATGGATAGTGAACGCTCCATCATCGGATCGACTATTCCGGAAACAGAGCTGAAAACGGTGCCCTGTTCTTCCCAGCAGGAGGCATCCCGCAAAGGAAAACAACCTATGGAGTTACCGTGGAAAAGCCCCCACAAGAACCTATTGCTAACTCGGGATCCGATCCGAGCGAAAAAGAAAGATGAACCCAAGAAAAGAAAGGACAAAGCTCCCTCCTGCAAAGAGGGATTACTACGACAATGATCATCATCTCGTTAAATGCTATAGGGCTAACCGACCCCTCAAGAGCGACCATCATTGGTCAATGGCTTCGCGACATTAGCCTAAACCCAGATTTTATATGTATCCAAGAGATTAAAATTGACGGAGAAGACCTCCAGAAACGGCTTAGACATGTCTCCTCGACCCATGTTTGGATTTCAACGACGCATCAGCGGGGGTCCGGTGGAACGGTTATCAGTATTAATCAACGCTGGTTTGAAAAGCTTGAGAACTCCGCTGAAGATGAATGCCATCGATGGATTGCTGTCTCTTTCGGTGCTCCCTTTTGTTTTACCTTAGTTTCTTTGTATGCCCCTAACGGGGAGTTAGAGAGACTTAACACTTGGGCCTCCTTGGACTCGCTCCCCCACAACGTGCTTATTTGTGGTGACTTCAACATGGTTGAGGACCCTATGGACAGATGGATGGGCAGGGGTAGGGTCATCGATTGTCGCGAGAAAGAAACGTGGGACAAAACTAAACTACACTTGGATCTGGTCGAATTCAAAGACCCGAATGACTTTTCTTGGTCAAATCTTCAAGCAGGCGAGGACCTGAGGAAAGCTAGACTTGATAGATGCTACATTTCTCAGAGCTTTACTCATCAGTGGGGCCACCCTTCCCTCTCGCAACGCACCGACCTCACCATCTCTGATCACTACCCGATCGTCATCACCTTTCAACCCCCCACCAAGATCCGTAAGGCTCCTTGGTTCCATGCCAGTGTGCCCTCCTTCTCTCTCCCCTCCGTCCATCAAGAAATTTCTGATGTGTGGAAGGAGGCATTCGCCTCTGGCTTGTCCCCAGCCAAGTGTTGGAGAAGCGCGGTCGATAAGTCACGACAGATCATGATTAGATCCAGGAAGACGCTAGAGACTGTGCGGCGGGCCCGTAGAGAAGCTCTATATCATAGACTCTGGAGGCTCGAGGAGGAAGTAAACAAAGGAAAATCTCAAGCCCAGAAAGGACTTTGAAAAATCAGAGCACTGCTGCGATACGAGGAAGAGATACAAAGGAAAAATTTGCAAATTTTCTTCAAGGAGTGGTGGGCTGGCAAAGCCGACAAACCCACCAAAGAGATGTGCCGTATCCTCAAAAGGAAACACAACAGAGAATCGATCCCCTTATTGCTAGACGCAAATGGTAATGTATGCAATACGGAAGAAGATAATTTTGGGATCATTGAAGGGCACTTCACGAGACTCCTGGGGACCTCAAACCCCCTCTCCCATCATAGAAGGGACTGTATGGCAGCCATTTCTAGGGTTTCCCCCCACAGGATACCACTCAACCTCCACTCTCTGCTTCATGCCTCTATCTCTGAAGCCGAAATCATTGAGGTCATTGATGCCCTCCCTTCAGGTAAAAGCCCGGGACCCGACGGGCTCGCTAATGAGTTCTTTAAATCCTTCAAGTTGGTGGTTGCCACCCCTCTTCGCTTGGTTTGGCAAGAGGCACTCAAGTTTGGCGCGCTTCCTTCTTGTCTCAACAATGGCATTATCAAGTTAGTACACAAAAAAGGGGAAAAGAACAGAATAGAGAACTGGCGTCCCATTACAATGCTCCAAACAGGATACAAGATCATCGCCAAAGTCATTGCCAACAGAATCTCTTGCCACTTGAGAGCGTGGTTAAGCGAGGACCAAAAAGGTTTCATCAAAGGCAGGTCAATTTTGGAAACCATTATAGATATCTGGGAAGGTCTTGAATTTGCAAATGAGTCTAAACAAGAAGTAGTATTCCTCAAGATCGACTTTGATAAAGCCTACGACAGGCTAGAATGGGACTATATTCTACAGTCGCTACAAGATCTTGGATGTAGTCAGAAATTCACCAAGATGATCGCGACCCTTCTCGGAAACGCATCGACCCAAATTAACATTAATGGAAAACTTTCAAAGGTGATCAAACTTAAAAGATCTATCAGACAAGGGTGCCCATTGGCTCCCCTTCTCTTTGCCATTGCCACGGAAGGGCTTAGCAGGCTTGTGGAGCATCAGGTGGAAGCTGGTAACATTAAAGGCCTTCGTTTGCCGCATGACCACAGTCAAATCACCATGAGACTTTTTGCCGATGATATGAACGCTTTTGTCCACAATGATAGTACCAGTCTGGAGACGTTCTGGAAGTGTCTTGCTACCTTTTGTGAAGCCTCTGGTTCCATAATCAACCACTCTAAGACCGCCTTTAGAGCTATTGGTGGGTCACAGCCCGACCTTCTCATTGATCATGGCTGTCAAATCATTCCGCAGGGCCAAATTTTTCGGCTTCTTGGGATTCCCTTGGGGTTTGGCGTCTCCATGGATCAGCGGTGGAACTGGGTGCTTGCCAAGCTCGAAAACAAGCTTAACTATTGGAGAGGTACGCAAATCAATCTTGCTGGTCGTGCTATGGTTATCAACACGTTCCTCTTATCACCTACCATTTATTTCCTTTCTTGTTGGAGACCGAAAGAGCAAGATCTGTCCAAACTGGATAGTATTTGTAGAAACTTCCTTTGGACGGGCGACCACAATAGGCGGGGGGTGCCTAAAATCAAATGGTCCATCTGCACCAGCCATAGAGATAGTGGGGGACTTGGTATCTTGGACATTGGGTGCATGGCTAACAAACTGTCGGCCAAATGGATGATTAAGGCTTGGTGCAATGGGGAGGCCTCATGGGCCAAGCTGATCTTCAGAAACAAGAATGATGTGGCGCTCATGGGTTTCCCAAATTGGAAGAATCTTGACATCTTGACCTTGCTGTTTTCCCCGATCCCCGTCTTCCCGAAAGGTTCTAATCTGGTGTGCTCTCTTTGGAAGAGTTGGAATAAAGTCAAAAGCTTCACAAGAATCAGTGAAGACTGGAAGTGGGCTGCCGGTATCAGACAAAACGACTCTATCTGGTTTCCGATCCATGGCATCCGGAGTGTGGAATCTTGGAACATTCAAAACGCCAAGAAGCTATGGAACAAAGGCTTCAAAAAATGGAAACATCTCTGGAAACAAGACACCAACCGCTGGATCAACTTTGAGGATATTGGCCCTAGCATCAACATTTCACATGAAGAATGGAACACTTTGCAAAGCAGATGTCTCGCCTGGGACCGACACAAAGATCGCCTTCTCATGGGACACGACATGTCGAGCTGGCTTGGTCTTAAATGGCACAATGGGAATAGCCTATCAAAAATCCCGAACATCAAAGAAACGATCGACTATCAGGTTAACCTCAACAAAAAGTGGTGCCTGTCATGGACGCGGCTTCGGTGGGACATGAAGTTCATGGCTATCTGGCACACCCTCATAGAAATCAAAAAGTCTGTCCTCCTATGGCAAATTCTTCATCATGGAATCTGGACCAACCTTAAGGCCAGCAAAATTTGTGGGAGCCCTGCCTGGTGCAAACGCTGCTACCGGTCTATCGAAGATGTTTCACACATCTTCTTTACCTGCCCCAACTCCAACAGACTCTGGCAGGTGGTTGGAAAGAGAATTGGACTTCAAAAACGTCTCAGTTGGCAGCAAGCCCTGCTAGGAGAAGCAATCGGCTGCTCCGCGACTCCCTGGAACGCCATCAGAGGGGAGGTTCTATGGAAAATCTGGCGGGAAAGATGTGCTTTCAACTTCGGTGACTCCCCCAAGGAGTGGTCAATTGAGAAATCGCTGTTCCTCCTTGGCAAAAGGATTGTCAACTGTAAAAAATCCCCCCCCTTTAGGCATCATCAAGTACTCCTTCTGATCGATAACAAGCTTAAACCCAAGTGGGCCCCACATGAGGGGGATGAGAGGGTAATTAACCTTCTTTGTAATGTCATCTAAGCTCTGTAAAAGCTTCCCCTGCTTTGTGGGATTTGGGGGATCCCGTGGGCACTAGTCCCCTTCTCTTGTACTTTTCTTTATTTAATTCAAGTCCGGGAGAGTAGGCTAATGCCGAACTTCCTTTATATTAAAAAAAAAAAAATATTTGCATCTCTTCTTCTTTTGCAAATCACCATCATTAGAGGAATGAGTGGAAGAGGAAGCTTGAGGCTTTGGTTTTGATGAACCAAAAGCTGAACCATACTTGCTTTTCCCCTTTTGTGAGATAGCAAGTGCTTGCGTTCCTTCAATCAAACCACTCCTATTCACTCTAGATTGCTCTTCTTGCAAAAGAAGAGACACAACCTCATCAAGTGCATACATATTAGGATTTCCTTTTGCAACCAAACGAAGTGTAGTAGCAAAGCTTTGAAAAGATTCCGGTAATCCTTTCAACAATGTAGAAATGAGTGATGCATCCGGAATGATCTCATCTATGTTTGCCAATTGCTCTTTCAAGTCCTTGATGCGTGTCACATACACATCCACTGACTCATTTTCAGCCATACATACATCCTCAAGTTGCTTCCTCAAGTATGCAACACGTGCTTCATTACGCACGGCATACAAAGAAGCAAGAGTGTCCCATGCCTGTCGTGATGTAGAACATGACCGAATGTGTGGAACTATATGACGCTTCACTGAAAGCGCAATCAAAGCATGAGCTTGAGCATCTTTTCCATCCCATCTAAGTTTCTCCTGTGTAGGTGGAGAAGGAGAAACCACAGTACTCGAAGAAGAAGCTCCATCTGTGACAGTAGACTGTGAAGTAGAAACACCTGTCGGTCTTCGATCTACATCTGCCACTATGTTCCAAAGTTGTTTTGCAACAAGAACATGCTTCATCATGTAAGACCACATCGGGTAGTTGGTTCCATCAAGCTTATCTTCAGCTTGAAGCATGCCAAACAAGTCATTGCTGCCCGCCATTTCACTAAGGAACAAGAATGTGACAAAATATTCACTTCGACGAAAACTGAAATGAGTGCTGAAATTTCAGCTCACAAACCGTCACTCTAATGGTGATTCTAAATGCACGAATGGCTTCAAAATGGGGGTAAAACCCCAGCACACCTGGTGGAAATGTTTCCGGGCTGCTGAAATTCACAGTTCTATGCTCCGGAGTCGATTTGCACTGTTAAAGTGCGCGCGCGCCGCAACGCGAAAAACCGAAACTTGAGAAGAAGCTGAACCTACACTGATACCACTTTTGGGTGTGTGTAGAAGTGCGAGAGACACACGGGAAGCACACACAAAGAGCAAAAACGCAGCAAGACACATGGAGAAGACGATGGCTGGAATAGCTCTCTCTATTGATCCATGAACTGAACTGAAGTAGGAGCTGAATAATATCCCTAAGTACAAAGTACCACCACATATGAGAGTATCAAGTATGTGGTAACATGGGGAAAAAACCTCTAGCCAGCACTAGAGTAAAAAGTGCCCATGTATAGGGAAAAGGTTCACATCAAAGCTACTCGAGGAACACATAAATGTAACAAACCTCACTTGGAAGTTGCCAAGAGGATCTTAAATATCTAATGGGTACCATAAATGAAGGGTTGTTTTATCCATTCACTTATGATTTGGATATCAAGAAGTATTCCGATGCAGATTGGGTTGGCTCCAAGGATGATAGGAGGAGAACCTCTGGCTACTTATCTTTTGCAAGTTCAAAGCTAATATAATGGTCATCAAAGAAACAACCAATTGTGGCATTTTCATCAACAGAAAAGCAATATAGAGGCTAAGCAAATGCAACACAAGAGGCTATGTGGCTCAAGCTCCTTTACACAGATTTGGGATCACATTCTTATACTCCAATGATTTTTGGAGATAACACTAGCGCACTTCAGCTGGCTACTAATCCTATATATCATGCAAGTAGTAAGCATCTTGAAGTGCACTATCATTATCTAAGAGATTAGCTAATCAACAAGGATATCCAATTGTCGTGTGTATCAACCAATTCGCAATGTGCAGATATGATCACAAATTCTTTGGATGGAACTAAGATAAAAAGGTTCAAGATGATGATTGGATTGCAGTAACTAAAAAAAAATTAAAGATCAAGCGTGCTAGGCTTGAGGGGGAGCTGTTGGTGCAAAAAACTCCAAGACCTACATACTTGGACAATAAGCATGTATCTCATATAGTTACATATTACTATTCCCTTGTAAAAGTCAATTTACTTTTTATCCTTGTAAAAGTGCATATACTAATTGCACTATCCCTCCGTGGAGTTAGGAGGAATCAAATCTCAAAATTTTGGTGGATGATATATGAGAGAGTAAAACCTAAACTCTAGGACTCACTTTATGGTGAGAACATGAATTTAAATTCAAAACGTGGATCCAACTCTAGCTATAAAAGTGGATCAGAATCTTGCATAGATAGGAGACCGATTTGAAGATTGATTGAGAGAGGTTTCTTGTGATTAGTGAGCTCATTCCATAGCTCCATCACTACCCTCAAATTTTGCAATTATAAAATTTCATTGTATTTCTATGTGATTTAATACATACACATTAATCACATCTCTACTATGATCATCTCAAAACACTGAACTTCTCAGAGCTTGTTCTCAATGCATAGTTGATCATTTGAAGTGATTTGAAGTGCTATAGATTCATCACACCATCTACTTCATAGCTAGGAAGTTTCAATATCATTTCAATTCTCAATCTCTAGATATCATCACATTTTTGCACACCCATGTACATACTATAGCACCCAAAAAATGTCAGGTTAATCTTTCAACTTGCCAATTATCATTCTCAATGTACACTTGATCTTTTTTACTGAAATAACTCATGATTGGTAGCTATCTGAGTGAATTAGATACTGCCAAAAGGAATTAGTTAATTGCTAGCATGTTGAGAGCACTATTCATTTTACTGAACATGTGTAGAGACCAAAATAGCAAGTCTTAACTCTTGGTTGAACTTTCCACACATCTGTTTTGATCCATTGATTAGAGGATCATGCTCCAAAGCACTAGGTGATTATTTGTCATTGTTGGAAAGCTCAAAAGGTCTACTATATTCTCCACAACTTGTTCTTGGCTAGTGTGAAGGAAGATTTTGCAACACCATTTCATCTCTAGAATCTATCCACCATCATGTCAAAGTAGATTTGCCTTTGTTCAAAAGGAATATGAGGTGAATCCCACCATTGAGATGAGGACATGTTCTTTTAAGTAAGAACATGAAGCTTCCGGGTTTTCCTACAATTTCGTATGTGGCTTTATTTTTTAGGATAAAAATCTCTCGCATCTATGTATGCGTGTGTGTTATACGTATCTACATATACGGATATGTGTGTGATTTGTGTAACTCTAAAGAAAAAAAGTAGCCATGAGTACTTTGGGTGAGCGCATATGAGAGAATCATAGGAAGATTTGGTAGTAGGAACACATCTTGTACACAACTAAAAGAGATAGATCATACATGAATTTTGTGATGATAATTTATACTTCATACAAATTTAAAGAGCATGTTCTATGGCGTGTCTCTCTATTCTATACGCACCAATGGATATCCACTATCAAAAGATTAGTATGATCAACATATCAACTTCATGTTTGTGTTCTTGTAGATGTAAGGATGATCGAAAACATGCATATATGAGAAGAGTGAGAATTGAAAAGTGAAGTTACATTCATTAAGTAATATGATTGATTTATAAGTTGGTCTTTTTTCACTTTTATTTTTTTCTCAGAAGTGACTTAAATTAGAAACAAGGAGAAGATACAATAAATTTAGCGAGAGTTACTAAGAACATTTATACCCATTTCTTATCCTTTGTCACTTTCTTTTCATCTTACTGTTTTCTATAACAAAAACTGTATGGTGTCGAGAACTAGGAACTAAGTACTTTAATTTAGAGTAGGAAGCAAGTCTTAGTTTTTATCTTTTAGAGTTATGGTATAGGCAGACTAGAAGTGACTAAGTCTAGCTCTATCTTTTAATCTCACCATTACTAAAGGTCCTTGTGTGAACTTCAAGGAATCACTCTAAGAAAGATTCTAAGCTCTAAGAATGGAAATGATTCTAAGCTCTAAGAATGGAAATGTTTTTCCTTCATATGAGAAAATGAAAATACTTCAAACATAATCTACATATATCTTTAGGACCTGAAATAGATATTATATTTTCTTCAAGTTTCTCTATTACCTTCGTTTAAAACCCTTGAGGTTAGTATAGAAAAAAGGCATTCTTGCGTCCCTGAATTGTGAAACAAAGAGGCTAGCGAAATTGTGAATTCAAGTATCACAAAAATAAAATATTGGATATCCTTTGAGGACGTAGAAGCGCCGATGAAGAAATGATGAGTTATTTGTCATGGTAATGGGTTCACGAAATTTGATGGAAGAAAATTTGGAAGTTTCTGCTTACTTCTTCTAAAGAATGGTTAAACAAGGACTTTGCGCTCTTACATGCTTTAAAATAGATACTTACGGGAAATGGGGCGAAACATATCTTGTACGAGCAAGATATTCGATTCTTGGACATTCGAGGTGTTCTCTTTAATGAAGGGAGTGAAGAAAAACAAAAATATTTTGAAACCTAAAAGATTCTTCAAAACATGTGGTAACCTAGATGGGAAATTCTTTATTATGGGCTCCAATGGCTGGAGTATGAAGCCAATTGTGGCCATTCTCATCACCAAAGTCGGCTTAGAAAGTTCAGAAGCATGTTGAGATATGAACAATAAATTCAGAATAAGAACTTTAAGCTCTACTTCAAGGACTAATAAGTGGGGAAAGTGCACAAACCAACGAATGAAATGTGTAGCTTAATTATAAAAAACTCAAGAAGGATTCTAATCCTTACATGATCAATATATATGGTGTTTAGTGCAAAATTGACAAAGAGAACACTAAAACTATTGTTTACCTCTTTGCAGAAATTATGGGAGAAAACGCTCGGCTTTCTCAAACTAGGAAAGATTTTATGGAAACCTTCTCTACGATTAGAACCATAAGTATTCCTAATACTATGGTATGAAGAGAAATCTTACCATGCTATTCAAATTCTTAAAATCGACTTTGATAAAGCCTGTGATAGACCTCAATGGAATTTTTTTCTTCAATCTTTGAATGATTTGGGGTCCAGTTCAAAATTTATAAGGAAGATCTTGACTTTTTTCATAACACTACAACTCATATCAATACTAATGCATTGTTATCGCAATCAGTTTTATTGAGATGCTTGATAAGACAAGGCTTCCTTTTGCTCCTTTGCTTTTTGCTATTCCACTAATGGTTTGTGCTACATGGTCAATCACTACCGTAAGATCTGCTTGATCTGGGCACCAATGCCATCGAACGGCCACGGACAAATTCTCAGGAGAATGTTCCCAGACAATACAAATGCTTTCTTGTGAATTGAATCAAATCACATTGCCTCCTGCTGATAGTGTCTAGATACCTCTTCGGTGGCTTTGGGATAAAAACTAAACCATGCGAAAACTGCATTCAAGGCCATTTTTGGGAACCAACCACAATCCAATGTGGAACAAGGGCAAGTGATTCGGGGTTGAGGGGCCTCTCCATGGTGTGAGGGGCCTCTCCATGGTGTGAGCTGTCTTTTAATGATAGCTCTCCATGCGAAAACTGCATCCAAGCCAAAAATAATTGAGGGGCCTCTCCATGGTGTGAGCTGTCTTTTAATGATAGCTCTCCAACAAGAGAGGAAGTAAATGGTCGACAAAATGAGGAATGTGTTGATAAACATAACGTGACCAACGAGATTGATTTGCATACCTCTCCAATTTTTTTACTTGCTTTCAAGTCTTTCCAGGATCCGATTCCACCGTTGTTCCAATGAGATACCAAAGCCAAGGGAATCCCAAGAAGCCAGAAAATTTGGCTTGGAGGAATGTTTTGATAGCCATGATGAAAGAGAAGGTCGGTCTGGGTTCCAATGATAGCTCTAAAAGCGGTCTTTGAGTGGTTGATTTCGGATTCAGAGGTGTCGCAAAAAGTATCCCGGTACCTCCAAAATGTCTCAAGCTCGTACTATGTTTTTGGACAGCCGTGTTCATATCATCAGCAAAAAGTCTCATGGTGATCTAGCTGTGGTCACCAGGCAACTGAAGGACTTTGATATTGTCCGCTTCCACTAGTTGTTCCACTAGCTGGCTAAGCCCTTGTGTGGCAATGGCAAAGAGAAGGGGAGCCAATGGGCACCCTTGTCTAGTCAACTTTTTTTAGTTTGATCACCTTTGAGAGTTGGCACTTAACATTAATTTGAGTTGACACATTTCCCAAAAGGGTCGAGATCATCTGAGTAAATTTTTGACTACATATGAGATCTTTAAGTGACTAAAGAATAAAGTTCCATTCCAACCTATTGTAAGCTTTGTCAAAGTTGATCTTGAGGAAAAACACATGTTCTCTTGACTCATTTGTGAGGTCAAGACCTTCCCAAATATCTATAATGGCTTCCAATATTGAACTGCCTTTGATGAAACCTTTTTGATCTTGGCTTAACCACACTCTCAAATGGCTAGAAACTCTTTTGGCTATGACTTTGGCATTGATCTTATATCCTATTTGAAGCATCATAATCGGTTGCTAGTTCTCAATTTTGTTCTTTTTCCCTATTTTGTGGATTAACTTGATGATGCCATTGTTGAGACAAGTCAGAAGAGCACCAAACTAGATTGCCTCTTTCCTTAACAAACGAAGAGGGGTGGCAATTACCAACTTGAAGGACTTAAAGAACTCATTAGTGAGCCTGTCTCGCCTAGGATTTTATCACTAGAGAGGGCATCAATGACTTTAATGATTTCTGCTTCTAAGATAGGAGTATCAAGTAGGGAACAAAGGTTGTGTGGGATGCTCAGAGAGGATGCCTAAGAGATGGCTGCCATGCACTCCTATCTATGGTGGGAGAGGGGGTCAAGATCCCGAGGAGTCTTGTAAAGTGCTCTTCAATGATTCCAAAATTTTGGTTTTCCATATTGCAAGCAATACCATTTGATTCTAGCAATAGGGGGATTGATTTTCTATTTTGGTTCCTTCTAAGGATGTTGCACCTGTTTGGTGGGTATATAGGCTTTGCAGGACCACCACTCCTTAAAGAATATTTGGAAACTTTTCCTTTGTATTTCTTCCTCGTATAACAACAACACTCTGATTTTTCGTAGACCCTTCTAGGATTGTGCTTTTCTTTTGTCCACTTCTTCCTCAAGTCTCAAGATTCTATGATAAAGGGCTTCTATATGTGCCCACCAAACAATTTGGAGCATTTTCCTAGTTCTTATCATGATCTGTCACGACCTTTCAACTGCACATCTCTAGCTCTTGGCTGGGGACGAGCAGGAGGCGAACACTTCCTTCCGCACATCAGCAATTTCTTGATTGAGGGAGGGGACAGAGAAGGAGGTAAAGCAGGTGTGAAACCAAGGATCCTTATGGATTTTGGTGAGAGGTTAAAAAGTGATAATGATCGTGTAGTGATCATAGATGGCTAGGTCAATGCATTCCAAGAGGGAAGGGTGGCCCCACTGATGAATAGTTTTCTGAGCAATGTAGCTTCTATCCACTTTAGCTTTCCTCAAGTCCTCGCCTACTTGGAGCTTTCACCACACAAAGCCATTCAAGTCTTTGAATTACACTAGATCCAAGTGTAGTTTGGTTTGCTTGGATATTAAAGTCTTTATGAGGAAGCAAAAGGAAGTCATGAATTTTTTAACTCCAACAATATGTTGTAGCATCAATGTCAAGGGCTACTCCAACATGACCGAGATGACAACATACTCGCCACGAGGAACCTTTCTGGGCATGTGTAGAAACCTATGCAACATGTGTTAGTCATTTGGAGTCTTACTAAAGGTAAGTCCGATAGTATCCTATTTTACGTGAGTTAGCTCAATTTCACTCGGGCTGCATGATTCTAGAATGCTCTAGAACTCTTCATCTGAAATAGAGGGTGTCAAAGCGCATGCACTTTGAATTCCCCTCTGATCCAAGGCCATTGGTGGCACACTTTTAGTTTTACGTTACATAATTTATTCAATTCTGATGCCTTTGAAGCGGTTGCCATTCTCCTAAAAGTCGCCGTGTCTAATCCACTGCTGGTTGTCATTCTTCAATAGTTATTTCCCTGTGCAAAAGCTTCTGTACCATAGATCCCCGGCCCCCGGAAAATCTTCTTCCTTGTGGGAGTGGCACACCACAAACAGTATGCTAAATAAAGCATTTTTTTCTAATGCCAAGTGCCCCTTCCAGTCGAAATTCAGCTTAAAATATCCCTTATTGAGGTTCCAGGATATCTAAATAAACATAGTGGGGTTTGAGCCCTTCATAGAGACTTTAAAGCATGAGAAGGCGAGAATATATGTGAACGATTTTCCACTACGGGAAGCAGACAAGCAACAATTAATTTTTGTTCCTAAATAAAAGATGGGTCAAAGACGCTAGTTGGTTGGATGAGGCTTCGCTCATCTTGTTAGCACTCGGTTTTTTCCACACGCTTACACAAATGGACGTTTCACAAATGGACCTTTCCAAGCCTGCCTTACCCATACCCAAATCGACCTTCTCTTTTCTCCCGTTTGGTTTTAGTTCTTATCTACTTTCTAAATGTGTCGAGGATAGTCGATCCCATGAGTGTTTGATTATTTGTTACAAATTATGAAAATGTTGAACAACGCATTGGTTGAGTGTTAATTTATTAATGTATTGATATGTTTTGGTGTTTTTGATATAAGAGCTGAAGGTTCGTGAGGGCATGAAAGCATGAAAGGGTGGACATTAATAATCTAAGGTTAAGGCGGACATCAATAAATGTGGCTTATAATTTAGTTTGTAAATAAACCCTCGTAGAAGGTTGTATTGCTAGAAATAGTTAGAAAAGTAGTTGTTAGAATAAGGGTCATTGTAGACAGACATTTCTGATATTAAAAGCAAAGGCTCTCTACGAAAGTCACCAACTTTTATTTTCACGAATGATTTTGGAAGCCGCTCTCATGTGACCACTCTTTTTGACATAATAAAAAATTCCTATAAATACATGCACTCTATGGATCTGTTTCTGTTCATTTTGGCGAATTGATCTCTACTTTGCTGTTCTCTACCTTTCATAGCCCTGCTTACCCAAATGGACCTTCTCTTTCCTCCCGTTTGTTTTTAGTTCTAATGTGAGTTCTAAATGTGTCGAGGATAGTCGATCCCATGATTATTTGACTATTTCTTATAAATTATGGAATATGTTGAATGATGCATTGTTGGAGTGTTAATTTATTAATGTATTAATGTGTCTTGGTGTTTCTAATATAGCAGTTGAAGGTTCGTGAGGACATGAAAGCATAAAAGGATGAACATCAATAATCCAATTTTAGGGCGGACATCAATAAATCAGATTCATAATATAGTTTGTAAATAAACCTATGTAGAAGGTTCTATTTTTAGAAATAGTTAAAAAAGTAGTGGTTAAAATAAGGGTCATTCTAGACTGCAATTTCAGATATTAAGAGCAAATTTTTCTGCAAAAGTCACCAACTTTTATTTTTTTGCATGCTTTTTGAAGCCAGTCTCATGTAAGCACTCTTTTGGCCATAATAAAAAAATCCTATAACTACATGCACTCTATGGATAGTCGAAATAGAGTGCTTGGGGGGAGATTGCATCCGATACTACATTCTGTCTCATCTCTTGGCGTCTCTATTTTTCTATGTGTTTTCTACATCCGCAACCTCTTTGTGCATGTGAGTAGGATCTTGATAACAATGGTATAAGAGCCTTGCACCCATCACTACAGAGGGATCTGTTTCTGTTCATTTTGGCGAGTTGATCTCTATTTTGTTGTTCTCTATTCGTGATTCGATTTGGATTCTGATTTGATTCCGATTTCAATTCCGAGTCCGATTCTGGTTCCGGTTCCACTTTCGTTTTCGTTTCATGTTTGTGTTTCAGTATCAGTTCCATAACGAGAACCTACGTTTACACCTACATTTACTCCTTCAGATTACTCTAAGGCATCGACTAAGGCGTTGACTAAGGCATCGACTAAGGCATAGAACTTAGGCATAACTTAAGGCATAACTACTGCATTACTTTGGCATATTTTGATTTCTTATTTCTGTTTCAATGGCAGTTCCAAAACTAGAACCAACATTTACACCTACGTTTACTCCTTCGGCTTAATCTAAGGCGTCGACTAAGGCGTCCACTAAGGCAAAGAAATTAGGCATAACTCAAGGCATAAGTAAGGCATTACTTTGGCACCCAAGGCTCCCTTGGTAGCCGTTGGCTATGCGCAAACCAATTTTAATTTATGAGTGGCAATAAGGAGTTTTATATTCACCAAGGTCGGAGGATTTGAACCCATAACCTCACCCACACAAGGGAAGTGTTTTAACACTACACTATCTCTTTGTGTTGTCACTCTACTTCTCTTTTCTTATATTTAACACAACTTTCATCTCTTTTCTTACTTGTTCAATTCCCAAGAACAACCATTCCTTTTACATTTTAACTCAAACAATCTCAAAAATTATTTTTACATATCTAGCAAGAGGGTTTTGTTCTCTAAATTCTCATCGACCCTACAAACAACATGGAGGATTTTGGCGAGTCACCTCTACCTGAGGTAACAATCGAGCAACAACTTGAGCTCTTGCGGCACGAACTAGGAGGTGCTCAGAACGAGATCCAACAACGTGATGAAATACTCGAAAAGATGCAAATTAATGAAAACAACCTTACAAGCGTGGTCAAATCTATTGTCTGTGCTCAATTGAATGGCACGCATTCCAAGATTGCTGTTAGGAATTACCAGTTTTTATGATTTGATGGATGTAAGGATGACCCTTTAACCAGTTCGTGGCTATCATAGTTTGATGATTTTTATACTGATGAAAGATATGCTAAAAGTGAAAAAGTCGAATTTGCCACTAACTATTTAATAGGAAAAGCTCAACTCTGGTGGAATGTCCTACGACACAGTACCAAGCATCCAACAACATGGAAGGATTTCTAAGATAAAATGAAGGAGGGTGATACAGTTACTACCTACACGAAGCGGTTCTTGCAAAATTTACCATTGGTTTGAATGCTTGAAGATGTACCAGAGCATAGCTTGCAAGAGAAATACAAAGATGATTTGGAGGTTGGAATCCAAGGTAAGCTACACACCCTACGTCCTACAACCCTCAACGAGGCTATATCTTTTGCCTATGATGCAGAGAAAGAATTCTAGTCCATAACCAACTCACTCAATCTACAGCAACCACGTCAAGGAACACTTTTTGTTAAACCAAATCTTCCCATGAAAGGTAATTTTAATGCCCATCTTACCCTAGTTTTCCTCATCCACCATAATCCAATTACTCAACGGCACTTGTTGCTTCATCTCTCCAACCTACAAACCACCTAACCTACAAACTTCAGCAATGGATGCCCAACATAAGCGACCATGAATCACTTGTTAGAATTGTGGTAAACCTCGACATACAAACATGAAGTGCTAATTGGAATCATTGGAGAAGGACTTAAGTACCTTGGGTAATGATATATCTCTTTATTCTCTACTTTGCATGCACGGTACTATAAATAACAAACCCGTTAAAATTCTACATAACAATGCATTGTGGACGGTTTCGCACTATACAAAAAATTAATGATGATTCATTTAGATTAGATATACCATCTCATTGGAATATACATAACTTTTTCCATATTAGTTTACTTAAACCATTTAAAGGAACTTTACCACTTACTCCACTTCTTGATGACCCTCCTTTAATTGAAGAACAATCTCAAATCTTGGTTTCTAAGAAAAAATATGATCATGATGTCACTATTACATGCACATGTACTCAATATCATTGATATTTAGTTAAGTACAAAAGTCATTCTATTGAAGAATGTCATTGGATTCATTAAACACAATGAACACCTCATTATGACCACTTAATTTTTGCATATCGTGCACAAACACATTAATGTAATTCCTCCATGAACATTTCAAAGATTGTTTTTTTTTAACATGGAACATGCTTACTTTGATTCAATGATGGAACATGTGACTATCCATGACTAGTTGCTTTTTCAACTGAGGGGAATGTTATAAATTATGGAATATGTTGAACAATGCATTGTTGGAGTGTTAATTTATTAATGTATTGATGTGTTTTGGTGTTTTTGATATAGCAGTTGAAGGTTTGTGAGGGTGTGAGAGCGTGAAAGGGCGGACATAAATAATCTGACTTTAGGACGGGTATCAACAAATCCGATTTATGATTAAGTTTGTAAATAAACACGCATCGAAGGTTCTATTGTTAGAAATAGTTAGAAAAGTAGTGGTTAGAATAAAGGTCATTGTAGACCGCGATTTTTGATATTAAAAGCAAAGGCTTTCTACGAAAGTCAAGAAAACACCAACTTTTATTTTCACACATGCTTTTTGAAGCTGCTCTAATGTAACCAGTCTTTTTGACATAATAAAAAATTCCTAGAAATACATGCACTCTGTGGACTGTCAAAATAGAGTGCTTGGGGGGAGATTGCACCCAATACTTTGTTCTATCTCGTCTCTTGGCATGTGTATTTTTCTATGTGTTTTTTGTATTTACAACCTCTATGTGCATGTGAGCAAGATGCTCATAACACTATCAAGATTCTCCTCTTTACTAGTGAGGTAATGTTCTTAGGTCTTTGTGGCCCATCGGCATCCTCCATCCGATCGTAGTCACCCAGATATTCCAGAGCCTTCATGTCTTCCCTCTCTATATAGGAAGAGTATTCCGTCTCTCTCTCTCTCACTATATATATATATATATATATATATATATATATATATATATATATATATATATATATATATATATATATATATACATGTGTGTGTGTATCATTGTCTGCATCGTTTAGAGTAGTTGAGCCCATGGCGGGAGTATTCTCCACATCTAAGGAATGAGTCATTGGAATTGGAGGTGAGGCCATCTTGAGACAGAATGATATGCTGCTACCAAGTCTACGACCAAGGGTCCATCTTGAGTTTTTCTTTCGGTCTCTATGCTTCTGCACAAGGAAGGAGAAACCATTACGAAGGATGCACCTATTACGGAGATTGACATCTTATTACGTGAACCACATCCCGGCAATGTAGAGACATATTTGGTACCTTTGATGGAGGAAAGTACTAAGGTTTTGTGACTTATCATGCAATCAGATCTCCGAAACGAGCTCGTGGCTGGCCTTGAGCAAACATTATGGGCCCCCCTTGACAGCTTTGGCACCGAGCTGAAAAGAACTCCATCCAACAACGCTCTTCTGGGGCTTGGGGGGGGGGGGGGGGGGGGGGGGGTTAGACTTTTACTCATTTTCCAAGGACATTGACGCTGCTGGCTTGATGAATCCTTAAATGGTCAAGATACTCTCCTCTAAGATTAATCCCATACACAAAGCCCAATCGAATCTCTCCATTCGGAAAATTGAAAGCTGCAAAGTTCTTTCACTTTCGGATGACAATAGACACCATTACGAGCCATTACCAAAGCTGATTAACAAGTTAAATGGTTAGTATTCTACTCCAAATTAGAGGTACAGATGTTTATCTCCCTCGTTCCGCATTACTTCCATGCTGCCATGTCTTTCTGTCTCCTTCCATAGACTATGAGTCACTATGCACGACCAGCCATCTCTCTCTCTCTTTCTCTCTCTCTCTCTCTCTCTCTCTCTCTCTCTCTCTCTCTCTCTATCCGCCGTCTTTCTGGTCCTTGATTGCTTAATGCAGGAAGAAGAGCATTGTTGGCAGATCCACATTCGTTTATGGTTTTTTTATTGAAGTTACTAGAAATCGAAAACCACCCACTATGAAGGAGTGGGCAATGGGATCTGCGTATAGTCCCAATGGATATGATAAGCCCAAGGGGGATTGAACTTTGGAGTTCCTCACAAAGGCCCCTCCACCCTTGAGCATTTTGGTTTGACCTTGGTGGACCCAAAGTAGTGAAGTTGGTCAATCGTGGTTTATTTTGTTCTTTTATTTTATTTCGTTACTCTAGACTAAGCTTCAAGTTTTCAAGTAGAGACTAAGCGATATTAGCCGACTTCCCTAGATACAACTTTCTTGTCTTCCTATGCTTTTGAGAACCTTGCGTTATCTCATCATCTAGTCGTGGGATTCAAGATGAAGGCAAAACACCTGCACCATGCAGAAAAAGGTCATTGTCGCTCATGTCAAAGTGATTGTGGCACATGAACATGCAAGTTTTTGCACATGCAACGGTCCAGATGTCTCAAACCCATGTAGTGGCGAAGGCATGGCTTAATGGAAAGATCACTAGAACTAGCACTTAGGATAATACAAACGCTTCAAATGGGTAGTTATTTCCCCAAAATTTTTTTCTCTGTTCATATCTAAAACTTGTGCTCCTACTATTGTTGCACCAAGGATACGACTTAGACATTTAGAAGTGAAAAGAGATGCAACATAGTAGTATGAAGTTCTACATAGCATTGCACACTAGTGAGCCCTTCATATGGTCTCTCTAGATTGCATAAATAGTAAATGGACTTAGGGATGATGAGAAGTGGAAGGCTTTCATCACTTCTATATATGACAAAGATAATCATCCTCACTTTGGGAAATTAGTGTTCTTGATGGTCATTGAGGAGAATAACATTCGAGTTTAAAGGAAAATGGCAAATTGGCTAACCTCGTGTTGATCACGCGAAAAATTATTGTCAAACTTGCTTAACAAGTTGAAGCTTCATAGGTACTTTCGAAACGCAAATGCATTTTTACACTCTCCATATCTTTGCCTTTTGTATTTAACTCTACATTTGTGGAATCATATTCATCAGTTGAGGACTGCTTTACCTTTTTCCTCTCCTCATCGAAAACGTATTCTCCCCAAAAACCCATAAAGAAAACTATATTTAGCTAACATGATGTGGTGTTGATATATCCTAGTGTAATGAATTACAATAAAAAACTCCATCAATGCAAAGACTTCTGAGTGGACGAGTCAATTTCTATGATGCTTGCTCATTCTAAAACGTTCAATGCAACTTGAATCTGAGAAAGTGAAAAATATTTAAGGTTTATCCTATTCTAGAGTTTAAGTTATCTTTGAGATTACTAAAAAATATTCCAGATGACAAAACGTTAAGGTATCTTTCATAGGCGTTTAGTTTCACCACAATCGTGGTGGAGAGCTAGAGTGTTGCAATTGTATTCAAGCAAGTTATTTTTATTTGGGAAATTCATATGCAACCCTTTCGACCTTCTCATTTCCAACCAAGGTAAGCACATAGTTTGAGGAGGTAACAAACATTGTTCTACTCAAGAATTGACAATTTATAATATTTCAAGCTCTTAGAGAAGTTCATGTTTTCCCTAGATTATTAAATGTCAAAACGTGTTAGTATTTTCTAGGAATTCTACTTCTAAAACCTTTTCAAGTGTTTTCAACTTCGATGTGGTTTCCTCCTAGATGGACCTTCTCTAAGCTTTCATCCTAACAAGAAAAGCTCTTCAATGAAGGGTTAAGCCATCAACAAAAATAACTATGAGCTATGATGAGGATGGTTATTCAATGTCCCATGCATCTTGCTACCTTTTCTTAGTACTACTTGAATTTCTCATATTTTCATAGTAAAAGATTTTTCATAACTAATCCTCTACGAAACTTGATACACCTTTTGTGTTTATGTATCTTGTATAAAAGATAGAGAAAATTTCAAGTTTCGTTTCTCTCTAAGCGCAGTGGTTTCTTGCAAGTAAATCCCTTGAAATTATTTCGACAAAGCTCTCCAAATAATGGAAATAGAGCTATCTATCGTTGTCCGATAGATTCAGAATCTTTTTTTATGTATTCATGCCTATCAAAAGAAATCATATCATATGCGTATTATGTATTGTTGTGTATGCAATAACACATATCACTCATCAATATGTTACTGCTCAATGCAACTATTTTTTCTCCTTCTATGATACACATACTTGAAAGAAACATCCTAGATCATTGAACCTCACCTCATAACCTCTTTCAACCATTTAACCTACCGAAACCAAGTTCTTGGTGATGGTTGGCACATGCAACACGTCCTTCAATACATTGGAGCTTTGACATCCATTCAATGCAAAATCTCCCACATGTATAATCTTGTGCTTAGTATCATCCACTCTTTCTACATGTCCATGGCTAATGGGTGAGCGTAAATTAAAGAAAAAATCTTTATTGCAACTCATATGGTTGCTTCAACCACTATCAATGTACCATGTAAAATTTGAATTGACTTTATCACTTGATCCATTCATCATAAGAAAGTTCGAATTTTCTATAATTTGTCAGCATACTAGCATAATTACTTTAGTTGCCTTTCCGTCCTTGACTTCCTCCTCCTTTGGAAAAACAATCTCTTCCATAATGGCCTGGTTTTCAACAATTGTAGCATTCTCCATTGTATGCTTCTCTTCCATGTAATCTTCCTCCTCTTTGTCTACTCTTTCCTCTTCCATTTGATCCATAGCTTTGGTTAGAGCCTTCATGGTTGCTTGATCTTGAGTTTGAACTTCCTCTCCCTCTACCTTAGCAATTTTGTCCACCTCTTTTGTGTTTCCCTCTACCGGTATAGAAAACTTGGGCTTGGTTTCCCTTTGATTGTAAACCTCCATAAGCTCTCACATAGGCTAATATGGTGAATGCTTTCCACCTTTCATCCTCTCGCAAGCCATTGAAAGTGTGGACAACATCCTCATCTTCAATTGGGCACCCAATTGAGGCTAGGGTTTCTGCAAGCTCCTTAACATTCAAAATATACTAATTTATATTAGTGCTTGGTGCTCTCGTAAGACTATTTAGCTCATTCTTAAGCTGAATCTTCCTCGCCTTGGTTGATGAAAAGTAAAATCTCTCCAAGGTCTCCCAAAAATTCTTGGATGTGTCCAAGTCTTGTATGTGGCGTATCATGCCATTGATTATGTGTTAGGATAGAATGACTATGACTCTCCTATTCCTTTCTATCCATTGATTAACTACCTTGACCTGAACTTGAAGTGCTAGATCATGCACACTTGGCATTGGCAGTGTGCCACTCACTAATTCTCACAATCCTTTGCCCATAAGGTAGTTGTGAAGTCTAAATTTCAATGGTTGATAATTGCATTTCTCTAAGTTATCTATTTGTGCATTATACTCAGCCGTATTGAGCTCTATGATCCTCCTCTAGCTTCTCCTCCATTTCCTGTATTCTGAAGAAGGTGTAGATTTTATCTTTTGATAGCTTCTCCCTTGCTAACCTTTGGTGATTTTAGATCCCAATCGATCTAGCCCCCTTTTGATGTCTTCTAGCTTTCATAATTACTCCTTGTGCTTGCACAAGTGGTCTTGATCCCCTCAAGTCCTCAATAGAATGTCCATTGATGTCTCCAAGCCTCCAAAATACTCTGATACCACTGATGGAGGATGGTTCTAACAACCCAATGCATAAATGGAAGATGGCTGCCCTCCACTCAGCCCACAAGCACTAATAGATGCTAACTGGTATGATATTTTTTCTACATTTTACAAAGACTTAAAATGCATCTCTGTGAAATAAAGATATACTCTTAGAGACACACAAAAATCATTAAATCATCCTAAATGGATATTCCAACTTGGAGAACAATCCATTGCAAAATAGGCTACCTATTTGCAGCACTCTTTGCCTATGTTTAGAGTTATAGCTATACAAACTTAGTTATTTCTCACAAGTCACTCAAGAAAGGAACTTGAAACTTTGGAAAAATTTGGGGAAGTATATGAGAGACCAAATGAAGCTTGAAATATATCAAAATAAGTAAAATTCAAGAACAAAAAATGCTCTGCAGTCGAGTACAATGAGATTTGGAAAAGCCTAACTACACATGTAGATAAAGGGGAACAAGTTCCTGAGAAAACAAGCTAAGAAAGCAAGGGGGTTGCTTGTTGCAGTTTAGGACTTCACTAAACTAAGTGGAAAACCTATGGAATGCATAAAACACAAGACAAATTTGTTCCATGGAAATAATTGCATGCAGAGAAATTTTCACATGGAGAAGGAAAGATCAGTAGAACTAGCACTTACGATAATACAAACGCTTCAAATGGGTAGTTATTTCCCCCAAATTTTTTTCTCTGTTCATATCTAAAACTTGTGCTCCTACTATTGTTGCACCAAGGATACGACTTAGACACTTAGAAGTGAAAAGAGATGCAACATAGTAGTGTGAAGTTCTACATACATTGCACACTAGTGAGCCCTTCATATGGTCTCCCTAGATTGCATAAATAGTAAATGGACTTAGGGATGATGAGAAGTGGAAGGCTTTCATCACTTCTATATATGACAAAGATAATCATCCTCACTTTGGGAAATTAGTGTTCTTGATAGTCATTGAGGAGAATAACATTCGAGTGTAAAGGAAAATGGCAAATTGGCTAACCTCGTGTTGATCACGCGAAAAATTATTGTCAAACTTGCTTAACAAGTTGAAGCTTCATAGGTACTTTCGAAACGCAAATGCATTTTTACACTCTCCATATCTTTGCCTTTTGTATTTAACTCTACATTTGTGGAATCATACTCATGAGTTGAGGACTGCTTTACCTTTTTCTTCTCCTCATCGAAAACGTATTCTCCCCAAAAACCCATAAAGAAAACTATATTTAGCTAGTGTTGATATATCCTAGTGTAATGAATTACAATAAAAAACTCCATCAATGCAAAGACTTCTGAGGGGACGAGTCAATTTGTATGATGCTTGCTCATTCTAAAACGTTCAATGCAACTTGAATCTGAGAAATTGAGGAAATATTTAAGGTTTGGCCGATTCTAGAGTTTAAGTTATCTTTGAGATTACTAAAAAATATTCCAGATGACAAAACGTTAAGGTATCTTTCATAGGCGTTTAGTTTCATCACAATCGTGGTGGAGAGCTATAGTTTTCAATTGTATTCAAGCAAGTTATTTTTATTTGGGAAATTCATATGCAACCCTCTCGAGCTTCTGATTTCCAAATAAGGTAAGCACATAGTTTGAGGAGGTAACAAACATTGTTCTATTCAAGAATTGACAACTTATAATATTTCAAGCTCTTAGAGATGTTCATGTTTTCCCTAAATCATTAAATGTCAAAACGTGTTAGTATTTTCTAGGAATTATACTTCTAAAACCTTTTCAAGTCTTTTCAATTTAGATGTGGTTTCCTCCTAGATGGACCTTCTCTAAGCTTTCATCCTAACAAGAAAAGCTCTTCAATGAGGGGTTAAGCCATCAATAACAATAACTATGAGCTATGATGGGGATGGTTATTCAATGTCCCATGCATCTTGCTACCTTTTCTTGGTAGTACTTGAATTTCTCATATTTTCATAGTACAAGGTTTTTATGACTAATCCTCTACGAAACATAATACACCTTTTGTGCTTATGTTTCTTGCAAGTAAATCCCCTGAAATTATTTCAAGGAAGCTCTCCAAATAATCGAAATAGAGCTATCTATGGTTGTCTGATAGATTCAGAATATTTCTTCATGTATTCATGCCTATCAAAAGAAATTATATCATATGCGTATTATGTATTGTTGTGTATGCAATAACAGATATCAATCATCTATATGTTATTGCTCAATGCAACTATTTTTTCTCGTACTATGATACACATACTTGAAAGAAACATCATAGATCATTGAACCTTACCTCATAACCTCTTTCAACCATTTGACCTACCGAAACCAAGTTCTTGGTGATGGTTGGCACATGTAATACATCCTTCAATACATTGGAGCTTTGAGATCCATTCAATGCAAAATCTTCAACATGTATAATCTTGTGCTTAGTGTCATCCACTCTTTCTACATGTCCATGGCTAATAAGTGAGTGCAAATTAAAGAAAAAATCTTTATGGCAACTCATATGGTTGCTTCAACCACTATCAATGTACCATGTAAAATTTGAATTGACTTTATCACTTGATCCATTCATCATAAGAAATTTCTTAATTTTCTAAAATTTGTCAGTGTACTAGCATAATTACCTTAGTTCCCTTTTTGTCCTTCACTTCCTCCTCCTTTGGACAAACAATCTCTTCCAAAATGGCCTGGTTTTCAACAATTGTAGCATTCTCCATTGTATGCTACTCTTCCATTTAATCTTCCTCCTCTTCATCTACTCTTTCCTCTTCCTCTTGATCCATAGCTTTGGTTAGAGCCTTCCTGGTTGCTTGATCTTGAGTTTGACCTTCCTCTCCCTCTGCCTTAGCAATTTTGTCCACCTCTTTTGTGTTTCCCTCTATCGGTATAGAAAACTTGGGCTTGGCTTCCCTTTGATTGTAAACCTCCATAAGCTCTCACATAGTCTAATATGGTGAATGATTTCCACCTTTCATCCTCTCTCAAGCCATTGAAAGTGTGGACAAGATCCTCATCTTCAATTGGGCACCCAATTGAGACTAGGGTTTCTGCAAGCTCCTTAACATTCAAAATTTACTAATTTATATTAGTGCTTGGTGCTCTCATAACACTATTTAGCTCATTCTTGAGCTGAATCTTCCTCGCCTTGGTTGATGAAAAGTAAAATCTCTCCAAGGTCTCCCAAAAATTCTTGGATGTGTCCAAGTCTTGTATGTGGCGTATCATGCCATTGATTATGTGTTAAGATAGAATAACTATGACTCTCCTATCCCTCTCTATCCATTGATTAATTACCTTGACCTGAACTTGAAGTTCTAGATCATGCACACTTGGCATTGGCAGTGTGCCACTCACTAATTCCCACAATCCTTTGCCCATAAGGTAGTTGTGAACTCTAAATTTCAATGGTTCATGATTGCATTTCTCTAAGTTATCTACTTGTGCATTATACTCAGCCATATTAAGCTCTATGATTCTCCTCTAGCTTCTCCTCCATTTCCTGTATTCTTAAGAAGGTGTAGATTTTATCTTTTGATAGCTTCTCCCTTTTGGTGAGTTTAGATCCCAATCGATCTAGCCCCGTTTTGATGTCTTCTTGCTTTCATAATTACTCCTTGTGCTTGCACAAGTGGTCTTGATCCCCTCAAGTCCTCAATAGAATGTCCATTGATGTCTCCAAGCCTCCAAAATACTCTGATACCACTAATAGAGGATGATTCTAACACCCCAATGCATAAATGGAAGATGGCTGCCCTCCACTCAGCCCACAAGCACTAATAGATGCTAACTGGTATGATAATTTTTCTACATTTTACAAAGACTTAAAATGCATCTTTGTGAAATAAAGATAAACTCTTAGAGACACACAAAAATCATTAAATCATCCTAAATGGATATTCCAACTTGGAGAACAATCCATTGCAAAATAGGCTACCTATTTGCAACACTCTTTGCTTATGTTCAGAGTTATAGCTATACAAACTTAGTTATTTCTCACAAGTCACTCAAGAAAGGAACTTGAAACTTTGGAAAAATTTGGGGAAGTATATGAGAGACCAAATGAAGCTTGAAATATATGAGAATGAGTAAAATTCAAGACCAAAAAATGCTCTGCAATGGAGTACAATGAGATTTGGAAAATCCTAACTACACATGTAGTTAAAGGGGAACAAGTTCCTGAGAAAACAAGCTAAGAAAGCAAGGGGGTTGCTTGTTGGAGTTTAGGACTTCACTAAACTAAGTGGAAAACCTATGGAATGCATAAAACACAAGAAAAAAAGACGAGATGGTGCTTATATAGAGTTTTGCATTTCCTACAATCTACCTAACCACCCACCAGTGAGTGTTCAATTTTTGGTGGGTTATTGATGAGATTTGAATTTTATTGAGTTGAGTGGAGCATTTAACTTGATTCCATGATTTTGGATCCTTTTTCTTTATTGTTCCATTTGCAAAATGCATGGATGCATCCTTCTGCAAGAATGAGACTTCATTTTTGTTGGTGCAAAACAAGCCTACACACATTGGCTTGGACAATTGGAACCTTGGAAGGCTAAAGCTTGAACCCTTGAAGGATGCATTTACTTGAACCATGAACCATAGGAACCAATGCTTAATTGATTATTTCTTTTTATCCAATGTAAAAGTCAATATGACTTAATCACTCATGTAATCACACCTACTAGTCTAAGTCGTGGAAAAAGCAGATGGTATGATTGAGGGAATATCTCCCTAAGTTTAGTGGAGAGATTGAAGGGAGCCAAAACTTGAATTCAAAATTCAAACTCCTTCAAAATTCTTATAAAAAAAGCAATGTAAAAAGTCGCGGATATGTGTCACTCTTCCCGAGGCATTTTTGAGAGAATTGTTGAGTGTGTATGAGCTACACCATAGCCTACACCTCTGAGTACCATTGCGCATCACATTACATGCCAATGGGAATGTACAATCATTAGATTTAATCAATATACATATATTCATAGTCTCTGTTTTTCTCTGAGTGACTACCTCCAACTCTGTCAACTTCAAAGGAGCATATCTCAAGATCTACTGAACCAAATTAGATGATTCAAAGTGCATTGGATTCAGCTCAAAGTCTACTATACACCTACAAAGTTTCAAGGCCATTGGATCTACCATCACAGAGAAATCTCAGTCGGGGTGCTCACTGGTCTGTGACTGTAAGTCTCCTAAAAAATCGGGGGTACACCTTATTTTGCTAAAGTTATTTCTCTGAGTGTGGTTTATCATTTTCCTTCATTCCACTTGCAAATGAAAGCTTGTTAAGCTAATTGAATATGTCCAAAAGCAATTAGATCAATTTTAAGTGTGCTGGTCACACTGAGCATAACTCTGAGCAGGTGTCAATACCAATATAGCAAGTTTTTCAGGATTCTTGAAATCACAAGTAGTCTGTTTTGATCTAATCATTACTCAACTCATTTCCAAAGTACATATAGCATATTTTGGTGTCATTTGGAAGCTCAAGGAGTCTACTAAGCATATCTGGAGTCAAAGGAGGGCAGGTGTGAAGCAGGTTTTGCAGCACCAGCTTGATCTTCTAAGTGTATCCAGCCATCACATCCAACAGTGGTATCAGAGCAAATAAAGTAATCATGGGTGATGGTTTCCCTTCCTTCATTGACAAATTGGATAGAAATAATTACCAGGCTTGGTCATTGAGAATGAAGACCTATCTACAAGGGAGAAGCTTGTATGGATACATATCAGGAGATGAGGAGTTGCCCTCATTCAAGACCAGAGGCCTACCTACAAAGGATGAACATGAGAGGCTCAACCAATGGTGTGCAAAAGATGCTTTGGCAAGGTCATATCTTCTAAACTCTATTTCTGATTTCCTTCTACCTCATGTGAGGAATTGTAAGACTTCCCAAGAGACTTGGGAAACCTTGTCAACATATTTTTCATCAAGCACAAGGGCCAGAAAGAATCAGCTATGGATTGAGTTTACAACTCTTAGGAAGCAATCAAAAGAATGTGTCTCAGATTTTGTCACCAAAGTCAAAGACATTGCAGATCAACTTGCAAGTGTTGGAGAAGAAATTGAGGAAGAGCAAATAGTCAGACAAGTGATCAATGGACTAAAGGCAGATGACAAGTGGGAGAGCTTTACCACAGCAATGGACTTGTACATGGACATCCAAGCACCTGATCTAACAACTCTGATTGGACAACTCTTTACACATGAAGCAAAGATCACAAAGAATGGAGAGCAATCAAAAGGTAACAATCCCTCTGCCCTATATACTGATAAGAAGACTAAAGACAAGGGTAAAAGCAAGAAGGTTGATGAAGAAGGCTCTACCTCCCAAGCAAACTATGCAGGGAGAGGTAGATCATCTAGAGGTAGAGGTAGAGGAGGTAAGTCAGGTAGGGGGAGACCCTACAATCAATCTCCATGCAATATTTGTGGCTTGTCTAACCATACTACAGATGAATGCTACAAAAACTACAAGAACCAAAGAGGAAGAGGTAACCAAAGAGGAGGATACTCTCAAGGAAGAGGCAGATTCAATCAATCTCAAGGCTACCATGGCTACAACAATAGTTACAACAACAACTACAATCACAATGGCAACTATCAAGGTGGATACAGGAATAGGAAGGATTACAAAAATTATGCAGAGGATCAAGATGATTCCTTGTTAATTATGAACATGACATCTAAGTCAGGTATCAATGATGATCATTTGTTCTATATTGATTCAGGTTGCTCTAACCATGTAGCTGGAAATGTTGCCTTACTCTCTGATTTGGAAGAACCCAAAGGCAAGCACCAAGTGCAGACAGGTGATGACACTAAACATTCAGTTGTTAAAGTAGGCAATGTCAAAACAAGTGATGGTAATCAGAATTTACTAAGCAGAGTGTTGTATGTTCCAACAATCACCAAGAATCTGATGAGTGTAGGTCAGATTGTAGAAAAAGGTCTACAGGTCAGGTTCACTCAACATGGTGCATATGTGGAGGATCCAAGACATGGATTCAGAAGGATAGCCAAGGGAGAGAAATCAGGTAGATTGTTTACCTTTGAACTTGAAGACACTAAGAATATTGCTTTGTACAACTATAAAGACCAAACCCTATCAGAATTGGAGATTTGGCACAAGAGATTAGGTCACATTGGAGAGAGGACTATAAAACAAATGAGCAGGGATCAATGTGTGCTTGGGATACCTAATGTATCCAAGCAACACATGATATACAAGTGTGAGGCTTGTCAATTTGGTAAGTCACACAGACTGCCCTATACCAAGAAAGGTTTTATGCATGAAGATTATTTGGAATTGGTGCATATAGATGTTTGGGGACCTAGCAAGGAGCCATCCATATCTGGATCAAGGTACTATGTGTCCTTTATTGATGACTATAGCAGATGGACTGTCTTATACTTCATGAAACATAAGGATGAAGTATTTAATTGTTTCAAAAGGTATCTTGCATTAATTGAAAATCAAATAGGTAGACATTTGAAGAGACTAAGGTCAGATGGTGGTGGAGAATACTTCTCCAATGACTTTGAAGATTTCTTGTAGGAAAGAGGCATCAAGAGGGAGATTACTACAAGGTACTCACCTGAACAAAATGGGGTAGCTGAAAGGAGGAATAGACTCATTGTAGAGACAGCTAGGTCTATGCTTAATGAAAAAAAATTGCCAAATTATCTTTGGGCAGAGAGTGTATCTACTGCCACATACTTAATCAACAGGTTACCATCAAAGACACTTGACGGAATGACACCCTATGAGGCTTGGCATGGTAAGAGACCATCTCTGGATCATTGCAAAATCTTTGGGTGTGTTGCATATGTGCATATTCCCTCACAGGTAAGGGGAAAGCTAGACCCTAAGGCTGAAAAGTGTATCTTCATTGGTTATGATTTGAACCAAAAGGGATACAGATTTTACAACCCCTCAAACAAAGGCTTCAAGGTAAGCAGAGATGTCATATTTGATGAGAATGATTCATGGTATGAAAATGAGTGCAGGAAAGTTAGCCTACCTTATGACATGGAAGAAGACTTTCCAAAGCTTATTAGGCAAGAACCAATTCAGAAAGAGGACACAAGCTCAGATGATGAAGACACCATCAACATTGAAGAGTTCAAGGCTTGGAAATCCAAAGGGAAGATGAAGATGAAGCAACTAGAAGACAATCCAGAATCCTCAACTCAAGCTATGAGGAGATCTCAAAGAGAAAAGAAGAAACCTATTAGGTATGGGTATGATACTTCACTTGTAACCAAGCACTCTGTATATCTTGCAAAGGATATCTTGAATGAAGAACCAGGTACATTTGAAGAAGCAATTACTAAACCAAAATGGAAGGAAGCAATGGATGAAGAAATGGAGGCTCTCAAGGAGAGTGATACTTGGGACTTGGTACCCAAGAAGGACTCCATGAAGGTGATAGGATCCAGATGGATCTACAAACTCAAGAGGAACTCAGATGGTACAATAAACAGGTATAAAGCTAGGTTGGTAGCCAAGGGTTTTGCACAAACCCAAGGCATTGATTATGAGGAGACATTTTCTCCTGTGGCCAAGATGCCAACTATCAGAGTTATGGTGAGTGTAGCTGCATCCAAGAATTGGAACATGTACCAATTGGATGTGAAGAATGCATTCTTGAATGGATGGATATCTGAAGAAGTCTACATGTCACAACCACCTGGCTATGAGGATCCTAATAAGGTAAATCATGTTTGTAAATTGAAGAAGGCTCTGTATGGATTGAAGCAGGCACCTAGAGCATGGAATTACAGGTTGACAACCTATCTCCTAGATCAAGGATTTTTGTGATGAGTAAAGCAGATACTTCATTGTTTATAAAAAGGAACAATTCAGAGGTAATATACTTGTGTGTCTATGTTGATGACATCATTATTACAGGAAATGATGTTCAGGGAATTAGACACATCAAAGGACAGCTGATGAAGGAATTCAAGATCAATGATCTTGGATTGTTGAAGTACTTCCTAGGACTTGAATTGGTCTACACAAATTCAGGTATCTTTATTACTCAGAAGAAGTACATTCAGGACATGGTCAAGAAGTTTAATTTGCAGGAAGCTAAAGTCTCAAACATTCCTATGGAGGTCAACCACAAACTCAGTGCACATGAAGGAGAAGAACTCAAAGATATTACAGGTTACCAAAGTTTGGTAGGTAGTCTAAATTATGCTACCTTAACCAGGATTGATATATCATATGGTGTTAGTGTACTTAGCCAATTTATGCATAAACCAAGAGTACCACATTTGGAGGCAGCCAAGAAGATAGTAAAGTACCTAAAGGGAACACAAAATCATGGTTTGTACTTTCCATATTCATCAGACATTGATATTAAGGTATACTCAGATGCAGATTGGGCAGGTTGCAAGGATGACAGGAGGAGTACATCTGGTTACATATGCTTTGCAGGTGATAAACCAATTTCTTGGTCATCCAAGAAACAACCCACAGTAGCTCTATCATCTACTGAGGCAGAGTACAGAGGACTAGCAAATGCCACTCAAGAAGACATATGGTTGAAGCTATTATATTCAGAATTGGGCCTATACACAAGGCCACCAATCATATTTGGTGATAACACAAGTTCTCTTCACCTAGCAGCTAATCCAATTTATCATGCTAGGACAAAACACATAGAGGTTCACTACCACTATGTGAGGGAAAAGTTACTTAGCAAAGAAATTCAATTATCATATGTGTCTACTAATATACAATGTGCAGATTTGCTTACTAAAGCTCTGGATGGAAGCAAGCTATGCAGATTTAAATCCATGATTGGATTGCAGGAAATAATTGAAGACTAGAGATGAAGACTTGAGCCAAAGTGTTTGGCTTGAGGGGGAGCTGTTGGTGCAAAACAAGCCTACACACATTGGCTTGGACAATTGGAACCTTGGAAGGCTAAAGCTTGAACCCTTGAAGGATGCATTTACTTGAACCATGAACCATAGGAACCAATGCTTAATTGGTTATTTCTTTTTATCCAATGTAAAAGTCAATATGACTTAATCACTCATGTAATCACACCTACTAGTCTAAGTCGTGGAAAAAGCAGATGGTATGATTGAGGGAATATCTCCCTAAGTTTAGTGGAGAGATTGAAGGGAGCCAAAACTTGAATTCAAAATTCAAACTCCTTCAAAATTCTTATAAAAAAAGCAATATAAAAAGTCGCGGATATGTGTCACTCTTCCCGAGGCATTTCTGAGAGAATTGTTGAGTGTGTATGAGCTACACCATAGCCTACACCTCTGAGTACCATTGAGCATCACATTACATGCCAATGGGAATGTACAATCATTAGATTTAATCAATATACATATATTCATAGTCTCTGTTTTTCTCTCAGTGACTACCTCCAACTCTGTCAACTTCAAAGGAGCATATCTCAAGATCTACTGAACCAAATTGGATGATTCAAAGTGCATTGGATTCAGCTCAAAGTCTACTATACACCTACAAAGTTTCAAGGCCATTGGATCTACCATCACAGAGAAATCTCAGTCGGGGTGCTCACTGGTCTGTGACTGTAAGTCTCCTAAAAAATCGGGGGTACACCTTATTTTGCTAAAGTTATTTCTCTGAGTGTGGTTTATCATTTTCCTTCATTCCACTTGCAAATGAAAGCTTGTTAAGCTAATTGAATATGTCCAAAAGCAATTAGATCAATTTTAAGTGTGCTGGTCACACTGAGCATAACTCTGAGCAGGTGTCAATACCAATATAGCAAGTTTTTCAGGATTCTTGAAATCACAAGTAGTCTGTTTTGATCTAATCATTACTCAACTCATTTCCAAAGTACATATAGCATATTTTGGTGTCATTTGGAAGCTCAAGGAGTCTACTAAGCATATCTGGAGTCAAAGGAGGGCAGGTGTGAAGCAGGTTTTGCAGCACCAGCTTGATCTTCTAAGTGTATCCAGCCATCACATCCAACAATTTTCAACATACATGAGTAGAGATGTAGGAAGGTACTTTGTTGCTAAATGTATAGAGAGCATTAGAGACCAAGAGATGTAGGGCAATACTTAGTTGTCCATTCTATTACTTCATACATGCTTGTTATGAGTTATTAGTGTATTATGGATGGGGTAAACCTCCAAGAGCCCTTTTTAGGGAGAAGTAGATACCAAGAGCTCTACGTTTGTAGCCATATTCATCATATGTAAAATTCAAATGTGACTCAAGACCTGGAGCTCTGAGTTTCTAATGCAAAGTGCAAGTCAAAATCGCATAAAGCTCTCATTTTGTTTTAAACTCGTGAAAGAAAAAACTTTAAAATGAATCAAAACATTTATGTTATAGTATTACTAGAAATAGTGAATTACAATAAACATGCACAAACACATAAACATACACATGCATACAGAAAAATACATATACAGACATAGACATATGCATACACATGCATGCATGACACACAAACATACACATACACATATATAGACACATACACATAGATGCATACACATAAACCATTCAAATTTTTATTCATGCATATAGATTCTAGTGTATGATAGTTATGATCTTCCACCACACCATTCACGGTTGCCAATAAGACCTCATTTATGAGAAGCATCCATTAGGAGGCTATTAAAAAGTCATTTTGTAGTATATAAAAGATTGAAAGGACTATATTAAAACAAAGATAAACTACATGATTTTTGCAATGATGATGATGATGGCATGTCAGATTTTATCGAGGATTGGTATCTGAATCAAAATGAAAGTATTGATATTTGTAATAAAAAATAACTATCTCTGAGAAGAATGTGTGAAGCATATATATGAAGGAAGTTTATTGATACGACTAAGCATGAGCTTACTTATTATGAATTTTCAAAATAGTTTGAGATGAGAAATGTATTTTTTTATATTATTAAGCTAAATTGTTTATTTATTTATATAGTCACACATGTACACACACACACACACACACACACACACACACACATATATATATATATATATATATATATATATATATATATATATATATATATATATATATATATATATATATATATATATATATATATATATATATATATATATATATATATATATATACATACATATACACATACACACATATACATACACATCTACATGCATACATACATACACACATACACACACATACACATACACATACACACATATACACATACACATACACACACATATATACACACATACACACACACACACACGCACACACACACATACATACATACATACATACATACATACATACATACATACATACATACATACATACATACATATATATATATATATATATATATATATATATATATATATATATATATATATATATATATATATATATATATATATATATATATATATATAGTATACATACATAGATATAGACATATATACACATACACATACAAATACACACACATGCACATACACACACAAATATTTATTTAGTTATTTATTTTCATTCATTATACTTCTTTTCTATGAGCTTGCAGGTTATCATTTGAAAATTTTTTACCAAGCAACAATAATCCTCTTAGATCACATGATGAAATGAAGAAGATAATCAACAATCTTGGTATAGATGATCATTGTAAACATGCATCATGTAGCAATTGTATTTTATTTAGAGTTGAATATGTAGACTCTTTGACATGTGCAAAATGTCAATCTGCTCCATATAAAGAAGGTTAAATCCCAAAAAAAGTTATCGAGAAATTTTCCATTAATTCCAAGAATTAAACATTTTTCTAGAGCCATGAACCATCCAAGTATTTCACATGGGGATCTGATAAAAGAAGTATTGATGTAGTAATGGGAATTCTAGGCGATAGTGTAACTTTTCAACATATTGACTCTAGGTGGCTTGGTTTTGCACAAATGCCAAACAACTCAAAGTTAGGTGTTGCATTAGATGGGGTTAATCCATTTGGGTTGAAATCTAGTAAATGGTAAACATGGTCCATGGTAGTCTTCACCTACAATTTCTTGCCATAGCTTAACATTAAAAAAGAACATTTAATTCCTTCACCTTAAACCATAGGAAACTTACGAGTTAAAGAAAAAAATGTATATCTTGGTCCTCTCATTTATGATCTCCAAGAGTTATGGAGAGGTTTTAATGTCATTCATGTATCGAAAAGCATTAATCAAAGACATATTATGGTTTCTGGAATTGTGGCTTAGACTATACATGATTTTTTAGGATATGGCATCTATTCAGGTAATGATGTAATTTTTTTTTAATACATATAGAACTCTATGTGAGTTGCTCTAATTATATTTTTATAATTTTCATGCATGCGAGAATTACTAATAAAGAATATAAGTCTTGCCCTTACAATGTTGGTTGGTTGAGATCAATTATAGTAAGAATCTCAACAAACGTATTTATCTTTGACATCGATGGTTCTTCCTTGATGATCATCCGTTATGATGAAAAAGAAAATGATATATTTTAATGGAAAGATTGAAATAGGTTAGTTTCTAAAACCAATGACACCAATGGATTGATACGAGAAATGGAAAGAGGGGCCTCTTATAGATCCACAATTTGAGATCTTCAATGATGATGAAGATTATGAGAATTTGAAGACTAGAAGTAAAGGAAAATTATCACTAGCAAAAATTATGTCAATATGGTACTCTTTCGAGTATCGAAGAGAGTTAAAGATGTGTTAGCTTCTTGATCCTATGCATATATTATGCAAGAATGTTGGTTTTCGGTTATGGGAACATCTATTTAGATTAAAAGACATAACAACATTAAGAAGTCACTTAAAGGGCCAGTACTCAAAACCAAAGTTATGGACAATTTAAAAAAATAAACAAGGAACAACTTGTGAACCTACTATTTGGATACCAACAACAAAAGAGATGCAAACTATCAACAATAATATTCAGTTGATTTGAAAACCCATAGGATATGGAGCATCTTTCTAAAACATGTTTAGTTTGGATGACATGAGATTATCTAGGTTAAAGACATATGATTAGCATAACTTTTTGAAGCATGATCTATCTCTTGTAGTTGATGGATGTGCAACAAAAGGTGTAAAGGATGTTATCTATCATCATGGATTGCGAATAAGGTAATTATCATATTACTATGTTTAATATATAAGACTATTTGATATCATTCCTTTATGAATTAATTTCTTTTTAATATAATGTATGATTGATAATAGGTGGATTACATCAAAATATATTGACAAAGACTCGATCCCAGAAAAGAAACATGAATGCAAAGAGCTACTATGTTTAATAGAGAAAAAGCTTCGAACATCATTTTCTAATATTGAAGTTCATTTATTGATCCTTTTTGTGGATGAAATAGAGATGGAAGGAGTTTTAAACACAAGGGATATTTTGGATCGAGCGATCTATGGGCATATTAAAATGTATGACTGACAAGGAAAAGAAACTACAAGGATCCATGCCAAAGGGATGGATGCTTAAGGAGTGTGTGTACTATGTTAGTGAATAGCTTGATAGAGTTCATGAAGAAGTTCCATGTGCATGGACTAACGAGTCTTGTTCAAAATTAAGAGATGAGGTATTATGAGCTAAGTGAGTGCCATTTCAATTAACATTGCAAGAAAATATGTGATATTTCTACTTTTGTTGCATATAATAGCAAACGTATGCAAGCGTTCATTAATGACTATAAATAGGAACTTCAATATCTCCAAAGTAAAAAATGGATAAACAAATGATATAGACCTAATCTTGATAGTAATGAGAATATAGATATATCTTCTTTCACTGATTGGCTATATACTCATATGCAATGAGTCAATGTAAATAATGAACAAATTTTAGATAATCAGAGGGAGTTAATGATAGGTTATGAAAGAAAGATACTTTGATTCTACTAATGTTTTATTCTTTCACACATATGTATATTAGTTTTTCTCGTGATAATTTATTTACTACTACAAGTCTCAATGTTCACTAATATCCGGGCTTATAGACAAGATACTGTAATCAAAGGTCTTGATCCTTTGTGTAAATTAGAGGATTCTAGATTTGTTGATTGTATCACGTGTTAGTTCAAAAGATATGACCCTTATAAATAGGGAACTTAGATATGTAGGAACCATTGTTGGTTTCCATGAAATACTATTCTGTATCCTCAAAGAGGTAGAAAAGGTTATATTTTTTATGATATACTTTATTATTTTTTAAGCACATAATAATGATTTTTTGCTTTTCTTATACTTGGATAGGTTATTTTGAAGTTGATTGGTTTTGAGCTAAGTATAATGGTAATAATTACACATTGAGAAGGGAACTATCTGGGTTTTGGGTAATTGAGTCTTTGAAAATAAGGCAATTAACAAGAGAAAGTATATTCTTCCTAGTCATATTGAACAAGTTTTTTTTTTTATAATAAAAACCCTGATACTCATCCTTGGTGGAAAGCCATTCATGGTCAAATGAGAGGTCTCTCATTGTTTGACAAATTTATTGTTACAAAGATGAAAGGAATTCATGTTGATGATTCATCATCCAATATTGATTTATCGACATCTCATAATGAAATTAGAATTGTGCTACATGAAAATGATAATAATCTACTTGATGAGAATGATACTACTTGAGGTGCTAAGTCTATAGATGATGAAGAGGAATTACGAGAAAGTGATACTAGTACATCAACAAATCATTTCATTTATGCGAACATAGATTCAACATTAGAAAAAGTAAAAGAAATATAGTGAAGATGAAGAGGATGTATATCATATAGTCACATATGACTATTCCCTTCTAAAAGTCAAATTACTTTTTATCCTTATAATAGTGCATATATTAATTGGACTATCCGTATATGGAGTTAGAAGGAATCAAATCCCAAATCCTTGGTGGATGATAGATGAACGAGTAAAGCCTAAAGTTTAGGACTCACTTTATGGTGAGAACTTGAATTTGAATTCAGAACTTGGCTCCAACGCTAGATAGAAAGGTGGATCAAAATCTTGCATGGATACGAGCCTGACTTGAAGATCATTTGAGAGGGTTTTCTTATGATTAGTGAGATCATTCCATATCTCCATCATTGCCCTCACACTGTGCAATTATACATTGCCAGTGTCATCATATTTCATTTAATACATACACATTGATCACATCTCTACTTCAGTTCTCAGCTATGATCATCTCAAAAAAGTGAACTTCTTAGAGCTTGTTCTCTATGGATAGTTGATCATTTGAAGTGATTTAAAGTGCTAAAGACTCTGAAAATTCTCTAATAAATAGCTATAAAGTTTCATTATCATTTGTTTTCAATCTTGAGAAATCTTCATATTTCGCATCCCTCATCTGCATACTCTAGCACCCTGAAAATGTTGGGTTAATCTTCCAACTTGCTCATCATCATTCTTAGCGTACACTTGGTCTTTTTTATTGAAATGACTCATGATTGGTAGCTACCTAAGTTAATTAGATACTCCAAAAAAATATTTAGGCGATTTCTTATAGGTTGAGAGCACTGTTCATTTTACTGAACATGTGTAGAAACCAAAATAACAAGTCTTAACTCTTGGTTGAACTTTTTGCTCATCTATTTTGATCCATTGGTTAGAGGATCATGCTCCAAAGCACATAAATGATTATTTGTGATTGTGGGGAAGCTCAAAGGGTCTAATATACTCTCCCCAACCTGTTCTTGGCTGGTGTGAAGTAGGATATTGCAACACCACTTCTTCTCTAGAATCTATCCACCCTCTCCTCCAACAATTGTTTCATAGAAACAATAAGAAAAATGGGAGATGGATTTCCATCATTCATTGACAATTTGGATAGAAGAAACTATCGATCATCGTCCCTAAGGATGCAAGCTTACCTCCAAGGAAGAATCTTATTTCCTATTATGTCACATTAGGAATTGAAAGACCTCCCAAGGGACTTGGGAGTTAGTTTCTTCATATTTCAAATCAAATACAAGAGCTAGGAAGAACTAGCTTTGGATGGAGTTCACAACCTTGAAGAAGCAACCAAAGCAAAGTGTAGCTGACTATGTAACCAAGATGAAGGATGTAGCTGACCAACTTGGGAGCATTGAAGAAGAGATACAAGAGGAGCACTTAGTAAGGAAAATTATAAATGGCACCAAAGATGATGAAAAGTGGGAGTCCTTCAACATAACAATGGACCTATATATGGAGATGCAAATAATTGACCTCAACACACTGATGGGGCACCTCTTCACACATGAGACACAACTCAACAAGAATGGAGACAACTCTAGAGGTAATCAATCTTCTACCCTTTATAGAGATAAAAATAAGAGTAAAGATTAAGGGAATAGTAAGAAAAAAGTAAAGAAGAAGCAAGTACCTCTCAAGTGAACTTCACAAGCACAGAAAGAGGTCCGAGAGTAAGGGGCATAGGACGAATGCAATGGAGGAAGATCATAAATTCACCTTGCAATATCTGTGGCTTAACCAATCATACCACAAAAGAGTGTTTCAAGAACAAAAAGAATCAAAGAGGAAGAGGATTCCATGGAGGAGGCTCTGGACAATCTAGAGGCACGTTCAATAATGGAGGAAGCAATTACCATCAAAACTACAATCAAGGCTACAACAACAACTATCAAGCAGGCTATATAGGTAGAAGAGATTATCAAGACTACAAAGAAGACCAAGAAGATTCTCTATTGATCATGAACATCGTATTCAAGCAAGGTAAAGATGATGAGAATCTTTTCTTTATTGATTCTGGTTGTTCCAACCATGTGGTTGGGAATGTGGCATTGCTATTTGCTCTTGAAGAACCTAAAGCGAAGCATGAAGTGCATATAGTGATTACACTAGACACTCTATTAAGAAGATTGGAAATGTCAAGGCTTCTGATGGTAACATTAAACTTTTAAGTAAGGTACTATATGTACCAACCATAAAAAAAAACCTAATCAGTGTTGGGAAGATTATTAAGAAGGGCTTAATGGTTAGATTCACCACGCATGGAGCATTTGTGGAGGACCCTCAACAAGGCTTCAAAAGGATTGCAAAAGGTGAGAAATCTGGTACACTCTTTACATTTAAAGTTGAAGATACCAGAAACATTGCACCCTTCAATTACAACGATCAAACCCTATCTCAACTATAGATATGGCATAAGAGGCAAGGTCATATAGGTGAAAGAACACCAAAGGAAATATGTAGGGATCAAAGTGTGCATGGTATTCCAAATGTGTCCAAATAACACATGATTTAAGAATGTGGAGGATGCCAATTTGGCAAATCTCACATGCAACCAGTCAAGAGAAAAGGATACATGTATAAAGACTACTTGGAGCTTGTGCACATAGATGTATGGGGTCCTAGGAGAGAGCCATCAATCTTAGGATCAAGGTAATATTTTTCATTCATAGATGATTATAGTAGATGGATAATTCTTTACTTCATGAAGCATAAAGACAAAGTCTTCACTTGTTTCAAGAATTATTTGGCATTGGTTAAGAACCAAACAAGTAGAAGCTTGAAGAGGATCAGATCTGATGGAGGTGTTGAGCATTTCTCACATAAATTTGACTCATTCATACAAGACAGAGGTATAAAGAGAGAGGTCACGACAAGATACTCCTAAACATAATCGAGTGGCAGAGACGAGGAATAAAATAATAGTAGAGGCTGTAAGATCAATGTTGAATGAAAATAAATTCCAGTATACCTATGGGTAGAGGTTCATTCCACAACCACATACTAGTAGAGGCTAGTAGCAAAGGGTTTTTCTCAAACCCATGGAGTGGATTATGAGGAGACCTTCTCACCTAGGGCTAAGGTGTGAACAGTCAGAATTTTAGTAAGTATTGCTGCTTCAAAGAAGTGGAATTTGTATGAGTTAAATGCTAAAAATGCATTCCTAAATGGATGGATCTCAGAAGAAGTGTACATGGCTCAACCACGACGGTATGAAGAAAAGGGAAAATCAGATTATGTATTCAAACTAAGGAAAGCAGTTTATGGTTTAAAGCAAGCTCCTAGAGCTTGGAACCATAGGCTTGTCACAGATTTGCAAGAAAAAGGATTTTTTGTTAGCAAAGCAGATTCTTCTTTGTTCAGAAAGAAGAATAACTCATAAGTTATGTATCTATCTATTTCTGTGGATGAAATTATCCTTAGTGGGAATGATGCTAATGGCATCAAGCAAATCAAATCTCAGATAATGGAAGAACTTAAAATCAGTGATCTTGGTTTTTTAACATACTTTCTTGGATTAGAACTTGTAAATTCAGATTATAGAATCTTTATTACTCAAACGAAGTACATTCATGATATGTTGGTTAAACTCAAGATGGAGAACACTAAAAGCGAAGATACACCCATGGAACTCAATCACAAGCTTAGCTCTCATGAGGGAGATCTACTTGAAGACATTATAGTTTATCAAAGGCTTGTTGAGAGGCTCAATTATGGAACCCTAACAAGAGTGGACATATGTTATGGACTAAGTACATTAAGCCAATTTATGCATACACCAAGAAAACCTCACTTGGAAGCTGCCAAGAGGATCTTAAAATATCTAAAGGGTACCATAAATGAAGGGTTGTTTTATCCATTCAGTTATGATTTGGATATCAAGATGTATGCTGATGCAGATTGGGTTGGCTCAAAGGATGATAGGAGGAGAAGGTCTGGCTACTTATCTTTTGCAAGTTCAAAGCTAATATCATGGTCATCAAGGAAACAACCAACTGTGGTATTTTCATCAACAAAACATGACTATAGAGGCTTAGCAGATGCAACACAAGAGGCTATGTGGCTCAAGTTGCTTTTCACAGATTTGGAATCACATTCTTATACTCTAATGATTTTATGAGATAACACTAGCTCACTTCATTTGGCTACTATTACTATATATCATGCAAGCACTAAGCACCCTGAAGTGCACTATCATTATGTAAGAGATTAGCTACTCAACAAGGACATCCAATTGTCGTATCTATCAACCAATTCGCAATGTGTAGATATGATCACAAATTTTTTGGATGGAACTAAGATAAAAAGGTTCTAGATGATGATTGGATTTAGGAAATCAAAGAGAATTAAGGATCAAGCATGTTAGGCTTGAGGGGGAGCTGTTGGTGCAAAAAAATCCAAGACCTACGTACTTGGACAATAAGCATGTATCTTATATAGTTAAATATTACTATTCCCTTGTAAAAGTCAATTTACTTTTTATCCTTGTAAAAGTGCATATATTAATTGCACTATCCCTACGTGGAACTAGGAGGAATCAAATCTCAAATTCTTAGTGGATTATATATGAGAGGCTAAAGCCTAAAGTCTAGGACTCACTTTATGCTGAGAACTCGAATTTGAATTTGAAACTTGGCTCCAACTCTAGCAATAAAAGTGGATCAGAATCTTGCATGGATATGAGTCAGATTTGAAGATCAATCGAGAGAGGTTTCTTGTGATTAGTGAGCTCATTCCATAACTCCAATAGTACCCTCAAATTTTGCAATTATACAATGTCATTGTATTTCTATGTGATTTAATACATACACATTGATCACATCTCTCCTATGATCATCTCAAAACAGTGAACTTCTCAGAGTTTGTTCTCAATGCATAGTTGATCATTTGAAGTGATTTAAAGTGTTATAGATTCAGCACACTGTCTACTTCATAGCTAGGGAGTTTCCTTATCATTTCCTTTCTCAATCTCGAGATATCATCACATTTCTGCTCAGTCATCTACATACTATAGCACCCAAAAAATGTCAAGTTAGTCTTTCAACTTGCGAATCATCATTCTCAATGTACACTTGATGTTTTTTATTGTAATAGCTCATGATTGGTAGCTATCTAATTTAATTAGATACTCCCAAAAGGAATTAGTCAATTGCTAGTAGGATGAGAGCACTATTCATTTTACTGAACATGTGTAGAGACCAAAATAGCAAGTCTTAACTCTTGGTTGAACTTTCCACACATTTGTTTTGATCCATTTATTAGAGGATCATGCTCCAAAGCACTAGATGATTATTTGTGATTGTTGGGAGGCTCAAAGGGTCTACTATACTCTCCACAACCTGTTCTTGGCTAGTGTGAAGCAAGATTTTGCAACACCACTTCATCTCTAGAATCTATCCACCATCTTGTCAAAGTAAATTTGGCTTTGTTCAAGTGGAATATGATGTGAATCCCACCATGGAGATGAGAACATGTTCTTTTAAGTAAGAACATGAAGTGTCCAGGTTTTCCTACAATTTTTTATGTAGCTTTATTTTTTAGGATAAAAATCTCTCGCATCTATGTACGCATGTGTCTTCATATAAATTTAAAGAGCATGTTCTATGGCGTGTGTCTCTATTCTATACGCACCAATGGATGTCCACTATCAAAATGTTAGTATGATCACATATCAACTTCATGTTTGTGTTCTTGTAGATGTAAGGATGATCGAAAACATGCGTATATGAGAAGAGTGAGACTTGAAAAGTGAAGTTACATTCATTAAGTAATATGATTGATTTATAAGTTGGTCTTTTTTCACTTTTATTCTTTTCTCAAAAGTGATTTAAATTAGAAACAAGGAAATAGTACAATAAATTTAGCGCGTTTTACAAAGAAGATTTATACCCTTTACTTATCCATTGTCACTTTCTTTTCATCTTACCGTTTTCTATAAAAAAAAACCGTATGGTGTCGAAAACGAGGAACTAAATTTAGAGTAGGAACTAGGTCTCAATTTTTATCTTTTAGAGTTATGATATAGCCAGACTAGAAGTGACTAAGTCTAGTTCTATCTCTTAATCTCACCATTACTAAAGGTCCTTGTGTGAACTCCAAGGAATCACTCTAAGAAAGGTTCTAAGCTTTAACAATGGAAATGCCTTTCCTTCATATGGCTTTTCAAATCCTTCAAGAAGTAGTCCATGTCATTTGGCTGTTGAACTATCTGAAAGAAGGTGTGATCAAAGATTTTCCAAAACGATCTCAGAAATAGAACAAAAATATTGAGACCAATTAGAATGTTGCAATTGGGATACAAGATTTTCGTAAAGGTCCTTGCAAATTGCGTTTCTTCCCATCTCAACTTTTGGATCAATGTTGACCAAAAAGGTTTTGTTAGAGGTAGGTCCATCTTAAAGACTATTATCGATGTGTGGGAGCTCCCTAAGTATGAAGAGAAATCTTTGAATGATTTGGGGTCCAGTTCAAAATTTATAAGGAAGATCTTGACTTTGCTCATAACACTACAACTCATGTCAATACTAATGCATTGTTATCGCAATCAGTTAACTGAGATGCTTGATAAGACAAGGTTTCCTTTTGCTCCTTTGCTTTTTGCTCTTCCCACTAATGGTTAATGCTACACGGTCAATCACTACCGTTAGATCTGCTTGATTTGGGCACTAATATCATCGAACGGCCAAGGACAAATTCTCATGAATACAAATGCTTTCTTATGAATTGAATCAAATCACATTGCCTCCTGTTGATAGTGTCTAGATACCTCTTCGGTGGCTTTGGGATAAAAACTAAACCATGCGAAAACTGCATTCAAGGCCATTTTTGGGAACCAACCACAATCCAATGTGGAACAAGGGCAAACGATTCGGGGTTGCCAAATGTTTCAGCTTGTAGGCATACCTTTAGGATTAGGATTAGAAGTCACTATGATTCAAATGTGGGATTGGTTTCTTACCAAGTTCTAATAAAATTGGGATATTGGAATGGTATGCAGATTAACTTGGTGGACTCTGCCATGGTGATCACCACATTCGTAAAAGCATTAATAATTGATTTTATATCGTGTTGGAGATGGAAAGACACTAAATTATCTTAGGTGGCCAGAGTCTCTAGACATTTGCTTTGGACATGAAATCATAATAAAAGAGGTATATCCAAAATAAAATGCAGGTTATACATGGGGAGAAAAGAGTTTGGGGGCGGGGGGCACTCTAGACATTGATGACTTAGTAGACAGACTAGTGTCCAAGTGGCTAAGAAAAAGCATGGATCAATGTGGGCAGAACGTGGGCGAAATAGATTTATAGGAATAGGAAGCCATATTAATATTGCTAGTATGTGAAGGTGGAAGGGGCATGAATTAATCAGCTTACTCTTCTATGCTTTCCCAATTACCCCCAAAGGCTCATTTTTTGTTTGTTCTTTTTAAAAAAGTTGGAAGTGGATGAAACCATATATCAAGATTGATGATGAGTGGAGGTGGGCTGCCAATATGAGATAACACGATTCGATTCGGTTCCTATTCAAGGGAGTTAGGTTAGTCCACTTCCACAATATTCATGAAACAAACAAAGAAATTATGGAACAAAGGGTTTGGCGCATGGAAGAATCTATGGAATCATGAAAGAAGACATTGGATTAGTTTCAAATACACTAATCTAAAATGGTGAATTTTGGTGCCTCAAGGGACACAATGTTTGCTTGGGACTCCCCAAAGTCAACCCTCCTCTAAGGCATAATCCCACTTTGACACAAGGTATAAGATAGCACAAGGGAAGAAGTTTAGAAAAGTTTATTAGTATTTTGAGCAGTTTAGATTTCTATTCCTCGCTCAATAGTTAATGGTGTATATATGGTATGAATATTAGATAGGATTTCAAGTTCAGTGAAATCTGAAATCCCAGAATAGAAAATTACTTCTAATGTGGGAAACTCTCCATCATGGAGTTTGGACTCACTTCCAAGCCAAAAATAATTGAGGGGCCTCTCCATGGTGCGAGCTGTCTTTTAGTGATAGAAAATACATGGGAAACCTTTTCTCTTGTGCCCAAGCGCTTTTAGATTTGGAGGGAGTGGGAAGAATAAAATTGGAAAGAGAGATGCACTATCAATTTTGGGAGCAATTGAAGAATGGTCAATTGATAAGATTATGAAGATTTTAGGGAGAAGAGTGAGTAACTTCAAAACGTCTCCACCCTTCAAGAAGCACAAGGTTTTTATTTTAGTGCACAAAAAGCTCGAAAATAGATGTATCATCATGTCAGCGATGCACCCAATGTCTCGGATGCCAAGGCCCTCACTATCCCTTTGGCTAGTGCAGATGGGCCACTTGATTTTAGGCACCCACCTCCTGTTGTGGTCGCTCGTCCAAAGGAAGTTTCTGCAAATACTTTCTACTTTGGATAGCTCATGCTCTTTCAGTCTCCAACAAGAGAGGAAGTAAATGGTCGACAAAATGAGGAATGTGTTGATAACCATACCGCGACCAACGAGATTGATCTCCATACCTCTCTAATATTTTAACTTGCTTTCAAGTCTTGTCAGGATCCAATTCCAGCGTTGCTCCAATGAGATACCAAAGCCAAAGGGAATCCCAAGAAGCCATAAAATTTGGGTTGGAGGAATGTTTTGATAGCCATGATGAAAGAGAAGGTCGGTTTGGATTCCAATGATAGCTCTAAAAGCGCTCTTTGAGTGGTTGATTTCGGATTTAGAGTTGTTGCAGAAAGTATCCCGGAAACTCCAAAATGTCTCAGGCTAGTACTATGGTTTTGGACAAACGTGTTCATATCATTGGAAAAATGTCTCATGGTGATCTACCCGTAGTCACCAAGCAACCGAAGGCCTTTGATATTGTCCGCTTCCACTAGTTGTTCCACTAGCTGGCTAAGACCTTGTGTGGCAATCACAAAGAGAAGGGGAGCAAATGGGCACCCTTGTCTAATCAATTTTTTTAGTTTGATCACCTTTGAAAGTTGGCAATTAACATTAATTTGAGTTGATGCGTTTCCCAAAAGGTTCAAGATCATCTGAGTGAGTTTCTAACTACATCTGAGATATTTAAGTGACTATAGAATAAAGTCCCATTCCAGCCTATTGTAAGCTTTGTCAAAGTAGATCTTGAGGAAAAACACATGTTTTCTTGACTCATTTGCGAGGTGAAGACCTTCCCAAATATCTATAAGGCCTTCCAATATTGGACTGCCTTTGATGAAACTTTTTTGGTCCTGGCTTAACCACACTCTCAGATGGCTAGAAATTCTTTTGGCTATGGCTTTGGCATTGATCTTATATCCTATTTGAAGTATCATAATCGGATACTAGTTCTCAATTTTGTTCTTTTCCCCTTTTTTGTGGATTAACGTGATGATGCCATTGTTGAGACAAGTCAGAAGAGTACCAAACTCAACTGCCTCTTTCTAGAACAAACGAAGAGGAGTGGTAATTACCAAGTTCAAGGACTTAAAGAACTCATTAGTGAGCATGTGTGGCCTAGGCTTTTACGACTAGGGAGGGCATCAATGACTTTAATGATTTCTACTTCTTAGATAGGCGTATCAAGCAAGGAACAAAGGTTGTGTGGGATGCTCTGAGAGGATGCCTAAGAGATGGATGTGATGCACTCCTGTCTATGGTGGGAGAGGGGTTTAAGATCTCGAGGAGTCTCCTAAAGTGCTCTTCAATGATTCCAAAATTTTCTTTTTCCATATTGCAAGCAACACCATTTGAGTCTAGAAATAGGGGGATCGATTTTCTATTTTGTTTAAGTCTAAGGATGTTGCACATCTCTTTGGTGGGTCTATCAGCTTTGCGAGAACACCACTCCTTAAAGAAAATTTGCAAAGTTTTCCTTTGTATTTCTTCCTCGTATCACAAGGGCACTCTGATTTTTCGTAGACCCTTCTGGGATTGAGCTTTTCCTTTGTTCACTTCTTGCTCCAGTCTCAAGATTCTATGATTAATGGCTTCTCTATGTGCCGGCCGAACAATTTGGAGCATTTTCCTAGTTCTTATCATGATCTGTCATGACCTTTCGACCGCACATCTCGAGCTCTTGGCTCAGGACGAGCAGGTGGCGAACACTTCCTTCCGTACATCAGCAATTTCTTGATGGATGGAGGGTACAGAGAAGGAGGTCGAGCAGGTGTGAAACCAAGGAGCCTTACGGATTTTTGTGGGAGGTTAGAAAGTGATAATGATCGTGTAGTGATCATAGATGGCCAGGTCAATGCATTTCAAGAGGGAAGGGTGGCCCCACTGATGAATAGTTTTTTGAGCAATGTAGCTTCTATCCACTTTAGCTTTCCTCAATTCCTCGCCCGTTCGGAGCTTTCACCACACAACGCCATTCCAGTTTTTGAATTAGACTAGATCCAAGTGCAGTTTGATTTGCTTGGATATTGAAGTCTTTATGGTGAAGCAAAAGGAAGCCATGAATTTTTTAACTCGAACAATATGTTGTAGCATCAATGTCAAGGGCTACTCCAACATGACCGAGATGACAACATACTGTTGGAATTTGGGGCCCCAAGATTGTTCCAATACTAAAACCTCTTGAGCATACACAACTTAATTGACAAGATGATAAGTGAGATAGAGAAAGAAAGAGATCTTGAGACAAGGATAGGGAACGTAAGCTGGATGCTTACTTCACTAAAGATAATAGATGTCCAAATTACAACATGGGAGTACTACTCAACCATATAAAGTGGTGCACTCACTAACGGAAGAATAAGAAGATGATGATACAAAATTTAGATTATGTCGAAATAATCTAAGTGTGTGTGAAGAGAATGAAGCAACGAAGCTAACAAAATAGTGTAATGAAATTGTAAATCAACCACAAGGTTAACTCACAAAAGATAGTGACAACCACCTCCTAGAAGACTTCCTACTGCAATGAGAGTAGCCTCTCCTTCACCACAACTTCACCTCCTTCAAGAGTGTGAGAACACTCTGTCTTCAAGAAGATCTCCAAGCTCTAGATCTTTGAGTGAGTGATTAAACAAGGAGCCAAGGCCTTGTTTATATAGTTGTTCTCCTCCTTGAAAAGCACATCGAAAAGCACTAATAAAGCTACGTTTGCTAAATCTATCGGAATAGCGTAGCTGTCCATATGCTTTTCCCAAAAGTAAAGTAATAAAAAGAAATCCGTCTTCGCATTGCGTTTAACAGGATTCGAACCCGGGTGGGCGGAGAACGATTTAGTGCTTTTCAGCTAGACCAAGTGCGCCCGTCGTCTGGTCTTGTACATGAGTATGGAGATAATAATATACATGCGTTAGTTGCGCCCGCCTGGAAGACTTGGAGTAGTTTATAAAAAAAAAATGTTGAAGAACTAAGACTTGAAGTTGATGCTTAGTGAAGCTAATTGATAAGCCAATAAAGACATTAACTTCCAACAATCCCTCCTTCAATGTTATATTGATACTAGCTTCAGTAACTTGCAAATCTTCTCATGACTATCTCTAGTCAATGCTTTGGTAAAAATATCTGCAACATTCTCACTAGAAGGAACATAAACAAGCTCAATGTGCTTCTTAGCTATCTGCTCTCGAATATAGTGGTAGTGTACCTCTATATTCTTTTTTCTTGCATAATGCACTGGATTTTTAGCTATAGCTATAGCACTCTGGCTATCTGAAAATATCTGAATGGGTTGATGTATTCTTACATCAAAATGACTGAAAATCTTCTGCAACCATACTGACTCTAGAGTAGCTGTAAATGCTGCACGATATTCAGCTTCACACGATGAAATGGCAATAGTGGGTTGTCTTTTTGAAAACCATGAGATAAGACAATCTCCAAGATAAAAACAAAATCCACTAGTACTTCTTCTTGTGTCTCTATCACCTGCCCAATCAGAATCTGAAAATCCTTTTAGTAACAAATGTGTAGATTTCGAAAATACCATAGCATAATTTGAAGTTCCCTTCAAATAACGAAAGATCCGCTTTACTGCTTTCCAATGTAACATTGTCGGATTCTGCATGAACCTTGATACTTGAGAAACTGCAAACTGTATATCAAGACATGTATTACAAAGATATATCAAACAACCAACTGCTTGACTATATAGAGTAGCATCAAATGGCTCTGCATCTGCTACCATTTGTAAAGACGTGTTCTGATCCATAGGTGTTTGCATAGGTTTAGAATTACCCATCTGAAACCTTTCCAAAAGTTTCTCAATGTACTTCTGTTGTGTCATGTAGATACACTCATCTTTAAACAAAAACTGAATCCCAAGATAATAATGTAGAATGCCTAAATCATTCACATCAAATGTTTGCTTCAATTCTTCTTTGAACATCTGCAAATCTTCATCTCTAGGACCTGTGACTATAATATCATCCACATAAATGATTGCTATAATCATCATACCTGTTTCAGCTTTGACATAAAGAGTTGGCGCTGCATCTGAGTTATGGAAACCAATGGATAAAAGATATGTATGTATCTTTTCATACCATGCTCTAGGTGCCTAATAATAGTCATCCTAGATGTAGGAGCAAATGTCTCATCATAATCAATACCTTTTTGTTGTGCATATCCTTTGACAACCAACCTGGCCTTGTATCTATCAATAGTACCATCTGCTTTCCTTTTGATTTTGAAGATCCATTTTACACCTATAGCCTTCTTTCCTTCTGGTAACTCACATAGCTGCCAAGTTTGATTCTTATGAATAGAATCAATCTCTTCTTGCATAGCTTTTCTCCAAATAGGAATGTTAAGTGCATCTTTAACACACGCAGGTTCATCTTCAACAGTCGTAAGTGCCAAAATATCATGAATCTCAAAGTCTTCAGCAAAACTTACATGATCTTTTTGCTGTCTAGTTTGACTTCTTGTTCTTACATGATCTTGTTGTTGTTGTCTAGTCTAACTCCTTGTTCTTGCAGTAAAAGTCTTTATGCCACTATCTATCCAAGTCTGATATAACCACGTAGGTGTATCCTTGAATAGTGGTGAAACTCTTTCTGAACTTTCAGCTTCCACAGGTTCTGGAACTTGTCCTGTCGATGTACTAGGACTTTCTGGAACTTTAACTTCTTCCATTTCTGGAATCAAAGTCTCTTGTGGAACTGACTCTGTAGAAGGTTGTGAAATTCCTCTTTCTTCAATTTTTTCTTGAATACTAGGAATTTGAGGTTTAACTCCCTCCTGATATGGCTGAACATGTACATCCAGAATCTTTCTAAAAATTCCATAGTCATTTTCACTAATGAACTCCGGAATTTCTGCTTCTTTATCATAAACCTTATCTTCAGCAATATAAGCATTACGTGAAAGAATAACTTCACCTGTCTCTGGAACATAAAACCTGTATCCTTTTCTTTCAACAGGATATCCAATAAAAACAGCTTTCTTTGCCTTTACATCTAATTTGCCTCGGTCCTTTTTCTCAACATGTACATAAGAAAGTGATCCAAACACTTTGAAGTAACTCACATTAGGTTTTCTACCATAATAAGCCTCATACGGTGTGATTACCTTTAAAGCTTTTGTAGATGACCTGTTCAAAATGTGATTAGCTGTATGTACTGCATCAAACCAGAATTTTGGTGAAAGCTTCTTGGACGCCATCATGCTCCGCATCATTTCAACAAGTACTCTATTCTTTCTTTCTGCAACACCATTTTGCTGAGGAGTATAAGCAATAGTAAGATGTCGAGTAATACCTTTCTCATCGAGAAATGTCTGGAACTCATTTGACAAGTATTCTCCACCTCTATCACTTCTTAGAATTTGGACAGTTTCCTGACTTTCATTTTCAACCATAGCTACAAACTTCTTGAACATAGGAAAGACTTCTGACTTCGACTTAAGACCATAGATCCATGAGTATCTTGTAAAGTCATCCACAAATAGGACAAAATACCTGAAACCCTGAATAGAGTCTGCTCTCATAGGACCATTCACATCTGAATGAATAATCTGCAATTTCCTGGTAGCTGTAATATGACCATGTTTCTTGAAAGGTAGTTTATGCATCTTACCTTCAAGACAACCTTCACATATATCTGAATCATCAGGTAGCTTGAATGAGGGTAAACTCTCAACCATACCTCTATCTTTGATATTCTTGAGAGCTCCAAAACTGATATGTCCAAATCTTTCATGCCATAGCTTCATATCTTCCACCGGTGACGAAGATTTGATTGCATATGCTTGACTGATTTTTGACAAAACAAAGACCCCTCCTTGTTGCTTACCTTGTAAAAGACACTTGTCTTCTTTATGTGATAAGATCTTACAAAGATGTTTCTCAAATACAACTTTAAAACCATCACTTAAAAATGCAGATATAGATAGCAGATTTATCTTCATTTCACGTACATAAAGGACATCTGATATTTGAAAATTACCACCTTCTCTTGACTTTAGGGTTACTGTACCTATTCCCACAACATCCAAATCATTGCCATCTGCAATAGTAACTCTTCTACCTGAAGAATAGGAAAGAGAAGAAAATACATCTCTACAACCTGTCATATGCTTTGTAGCACCTGAGTCGAATATCCAAGGACTTGCTGAAAGAACTTGTAAAGCTGCTTGATCAAAAGCTACTTCCTCAATAGTGATACAGGCATAAGAATCACCTTGAGATTTCCCTTTTTTATCATCTTCTGCAACATTACCTGATGCCTTTTTCTTTTCTGCTGCAATCCTTTTAAAACATTCTGACTGAATATGTCCACGTTTCTTGCAAAAAGAACATATTTTTACCTTCTTCTTAGAAGAATTCACTTTAGATGTCGTAGATACAGAATCTGAAGTAGAAGGTGAGAGGGATCTACTTTCCTTCTTGGATTGTTTTTCCTTCTTCTTATCCTTCTTCTTCTTACCCTTTGATGAAGATGAAAGTGCTTCTTCATTCTCTTCCATTCCCTTCAACTGATCTTCATCTTGAAGTAACAAGAACTCTAACTCTTCAAATGTAACCTCTCTATCTCTTGTGGTAAGGGTAAGAGTGGTTATGAAAGATCGATATGAAATAGGAAGTGAATTAATCAGCGTATTTACCATTTCTTCATCTGATATCTCAACTCCTACATTTAGAAGTTGATCTCTTAAGTCAACGAGTCTGGTAATGTGGGTTTGAATTGACTCACTAGCTTTCATCCTTGTATTTGCTAGTTGTCTCCTCAAGTGAGCTTTCTTAGCAGGATTTCTGCTCTGAAAAATATTCTCGAGCTTTAACCAAGCTTGACTAGAACTTCTGCAAGATCTGATCTGTGGTAGAATATGCTTTTTGACGCTCATTGCTATGAATGAAAGTGCTAAAGCATCTCTAGCATCCCATCTTGCCTGATCTTCAGTAGGAGGAACTCTAGGTAAAAACCTAGCAGTGACTCTGGATGTCGAAGTGGTTACCTCTTCTTCTATTGGTTTTGTAATAGCAATTCCAGTACCTCTTGAAGCTTCTGTAGACCCTTCTTCGCCTTCTCGTCTTGGTCTTGTTAAGGATCCATTGACGATACTCCATAAATCCTTTGTCACTAACAAGTTCATCATCATGAAACTCCACATGGGATAATTAGAAGATCCATCCAACTTGTCTTCAATCTCAATTCTAATCTCACTCATCTTACCTTAAGTGTGTATGTCAATTATGTAGCTCTGATACCAAGTGTTGGAATTTGGGGCCCCAGGATCGTTCCAATACTAAAACCTCTTGAGCATACACAACTTAATTGACAAGATGATAAGTGAGATAGAGAAAGAAAGAGATCTTGAGACAAAGATAGGGAACGTAAGCTGGATGCTTACTTCACTAAAAATAATAGATGTCCAAATTACAACATGGGAGTACTACTCAACCATATAAAGTGGTGCACTCACTAATGGAAGAATAAGAAGATGATGATACAAAATTTAGATTATGTCGAAATAATCTAAGTGTGTGTGAAGAGAATGAAGCAACGAAGCTAACAAAATAGTGTAATGAAATTGTAAATCAACCACAAGGTTAACTCACTCAAAGTTTTCAATTGTATTCAAGCAAGTTATTTTGATTTGGGAAATTCACATGCAACCCTCACGAGCTTCTGATTTCCAAATAAGGTAAGCACATAGTTTGAGGAGGTAACAAACATTGTTCTATTCAAGAATTGACAATTTATAATATTTCAAGCTCTTAGAGATGTTCATGTTTTCCCTAAATCATTAAATGTCAAAACGTGTTAGTATTTTCTAGGAATTATACTTCTAAAACCTTTTCAAGTCTTTTCAATTTAGATGTGGTTTCCTCCTAGATGAATTCTTATTCATGCATATAGATTCTAGTGTATGATATTTATGATCTTCCACCACACCATTCAGAGCTGCCAATAAGACCTCATTTATGAGAAGCATCCATTAGGAGGCTATTAAAAAGTCATTTTGTAGTATATAAAAGATTGAAAGGACTATATTGGAACAAAGATAAACTACATGATTTTGGCAATGATGATGATGATGGCATGTCATATTTTATTGAGGATTGGTATCAAAATGAAAATGAAAGTATTGATATTTGTAATAAAAAATAACTATCTTTGAGAAGAATGTGTGAAGCATATATATGAAGGAAGTTTAGTGATACGACTAAGCGCGAGCTTACTTATTCTGAATCTTCAAAATAGTTTTGGATAAGAAATGTATTTTTTTGATTTTCTTAAGCTAAATTATTTATTTATTTATATATTCACACATGTACACACACACACACACACACACACACACACATATATATATATATATATATATATATATATATATATATATATATATATATATATATATATATATATATATATATATATATATATATATATATATATATATATATATATATATATATATATATATATATATATACATATACACGTACACACATATACATACACATCTACATGCATACATACATACACACATACACACACATAGACATACACATAAACACACATACACATACACATACACACACATATATACACACATACAAACACACATACACACACATACATACATACATACATACATACATACATACACACACACACACACACACACATATATATATATATATATATATATATATATATATATATATATATATATATATATATATATATATATATATATATATATATATATATCTATATATATATATATATATATATATATATATATATATATATATATATATATATATAATATGCATACATACATATAGACATACATACACATACACATACAAATACACACACATGCACATACACAAATAAATATTTATTTAGTTATTTATTTTCATAATATTTCTTTTATATGAGCTTGCTTGGTATAGATGATCATTGTATACATGTATCATCTAGCAATTGTATTTGATTTAGAGGTGAATATTTAGACTCTTTGACATGTCCAAAATGTCAATCTGCTCCATATAAGGAGGGTTAAATCCCAAAAAAAAGGTATTGAGAAATTTTCCATTAACTCCAAGAATTAAACATTTTTCTAGAGCGATGAACTATCCAAGTATTTCACATGGGAATCTGATAAAAAAAGTAATGATGTAATAATGGGAGTTCTAGGAGATAGTGTAACTTTTCAACATATTGACTCTAGGTGGCTTGGTTTTGCACAAGAGCCACACAACTGAAAGTTAGGTGTTGCATTAAATGGGGTTAATCCATTTGGGTTGGAATCTAGTAAATGGTAAACATGGTCTGTGGTAGTCTTCACCTACAATTACCTGACATACCCTAATATTAAAAAAGAACATTTAATTCTTTCACCTTAAACCATAGGAAACTTACAAGTTAAAGAAATAAATGTATATCTTGGTCCTCTCATTTATGATCTCCAAGAGTTATGGAGAGGTTTTAATATCATTCATTTATCGAAAAGCAGTAATCAAAGACATATTATGGTTTGTGGAGTTGTGGCTTAGACTATGCATGATTTTTGAGGATATTGCATCTGTTCAAGTAATGATGTAATTTTTTATTTAATATATAAACAACTATATGTGAGTTGCTCTAATTATATTTTTATAATTTTCACGCATGCAAGAATTTCTAATAAAGAATATAAGTCTTGCCCTTACAATGTTGGTTGGTTGAGATCAATTATAGTAAGAATCTCAACAAAAGTATTTATCTTTGACATCGATGGCTCTTTCTTAATGATCATCCATTATGATGCAAAAAGAAAATCATATATTTTAATGGAAAGATTGAAACAGGTTAGTTTCCAAAACCAATGATACCTATGGATTGATATGAGAGATGGAAAGAAGGGCCTCTTATAGATCCACAATTTGAGATCTTCAATGATGATGAAGATTATGAGAATTTGAAGATTAGAAGTAAAGGAAAATTACCACTAGCAGAAATTTTGTCAATATGGTACTCTTTCTAGTATCAAAGAGAGTTAAAGATGTGTTAGCTTCTTGATCCTATGCATATACTATGCAAGAATGTTGGTTTTTGGTTATTGCAACATCTTCTTAGATTAAAAGACACAACAACATTAAGAAGTCACTTAAAGGGCTAGTGCTCAAAACCAAAGTTATGGATGATTTTAAAAAAATAAACAAGGAACAACTTATGAACCTACTATTTGGATACTTACAACAAAAGAGATGCAAACTATCAACAATAATATTCAGATGATTTGAAAACCTATAGGATATGGAGCATCTTTCTAAAACATGTTTACTTTGGATGACATGAGCTTATCTAGGTTAAAGATATATGATTAGCATAACTTTTTGAAGCATGATGTACCTCTTGTAGTTGATGGATGTGCAACAAAACGTGTACAGGATGTTATCTATCATCATGGATTGCGAATAAGGTAAGTATCATATTATTATGTTTAATATATAAGACTATTTGATATCATTCCTTTATGAATTAATTTCTTTTTAATATAATGTATGATTGATAATAGGTGGATTAGATCAAAAGATATTGACAAAGATTTGATCCTAGAAAAGAAACATGAATGCAACGAGCTACTATGTTTGATAGAGAAAAAGCTTCAAACATATTTTCTAATATTGAAGTTCATTTATTGATCCATTTTAGGGACAAAATAGAGATGGAAGGAGTCCTAAACACAATGGATATTTTGGATCAAGCGATCTATGCGCATATTAAAATGTATGTGTGACAAGGAAAAAAACCACAAGGATCCATGGCAAAGGGATGGATGCTTAAGGAGTGTGTCTACTATGTTAGTGAATACCTTGATAGAGTTCATGAAGAAGTTCGATGTGTATGGACTGACGAGCTTTCTTCAAAACTAAGAGATGAGGTATTATGAGCTAATTGAGTGCCATTTCAATTAACAGTGCAAGAAAAAATGTGATATTTCTACTTCTGTTGCATATAATAGCAAATGTATGCAAGCATTCATTAATGACTATAAATAGGAACTTCAATATCTCCAAAGTAAAAAATGGATAAAAAATGATATAGACCTAAACTTGATAGTAATGAGAATATAGATATATTGCCTTTCATGTGATTGGCTATATACTCATATGCAATGATTCAATGTAAATAATGAACAAATTTTAGATAATCAGGGAGTTAAGGATAGGTTATGAAACAAAGATACTTTGATTCTACTAATGTTTTATTCTTGCACACATATGTATATTAGTTTTTCTCATGATAATTTATTTATTATTGCAAGTCTCAATGTTCACTAATATACGGGCTTATGGACAACATAATGTAATCAAAGGTATTGATCCTTTGTGTAAATTAGAGGATTCTAGATTTGTTGATTGTATCATGTGTTAGTTCAAAAGATATGAACCTTATAAATAGATATGTAGGAACCATTGTTGGTTTCCATGAAATACTATTTTGTATCCTCAAAGAGGTAGAAAAAGTTATATTTTTTATGATATTATTTATTATTTCTTAAGTACATAATAATGATTTTTTGCTTTTCTTATATTTGGATAGGTTATTTTGAAGTTGATTGGTTTTGAGCTAAGTATAAAGGTAATAATTACACATTGAGAAGGGAACTATCTAGGTTTTGGGTAATTGAGTCTTTGAAAATAATGCAATTAACAAGAGAAAGTATATTCTTCCTAGTCATATTGAACAAGTTTTTTTTAATAAAAACCCTGATGCTCATCCTTGGTGGAAAGCCATTCATTGTCAAATGAGAGGTCTGACATTGTTTGACAAATTTATTGTTAGAGAGATCAAAGAAATTCATGTTGATGATTCATCATCAAATATTGATTTATCGACATCTCATAGTGAAATTAGAATTGTTCTACATGACAATGAAAATAATATACTTGATGAGAATGATACTACTTGACGTGTTGATTCTATAGATGATGAAGAGGAATTACCAGAAAGTGATACTAGTCCATCAACAAATCATTTCATTTATGAGAACATAGATTTAACATTAGAAAAAGTAAAAGAAATATAATGAACATGAAACTCTATTGATTGCTTATCAAAATGATGGTAATAATGAGAAAACATGACTAGACTAGATAGTAGATTCACTTTGATTCATTTGGAGTATGAAATGAATTCCACCATAGATATAAAATATATTCTTGTAGGTTACACCATTATGCTCAAGGAAAGAGTTTGAGTTTTACCCAAAGAGCTCTATAGCTATCTAATGTGAGTTCCAAGTCATCAACTTCAATTGTTTGAATGGATATCAGACAATATATTTGTTGGTGCAAATAAATCCAAGCATACATACTTGGACAATTAGCATGTATCTCATATAGTCACATATGACTATTCCCTTGTAAAAGTCAATTTACTTTTTATCCTTGTAAAAGTGCATATATTAATTGCACTATCCCTATGTGGAGTTAGGAGGAATCAAATCTCAAATTCTTGGTTGATGAGAGATGAAAGAGTAAAGCCTAAAGTTTAGGACTCAATTTATGGTGAGAACGTGAATTTGAATTCAGAACTTGGCTCCAACTCTAGATATAAATGTGGATCAAAATCATGCATGGATACGAGCCTGATTTGAAGATCATTTGAGAGGGTTTTCTTGTGATTAGTGAGATCACTCCATAGCTCCATCACTACCCTCACACTGTGCAATTATACGTTGCCAGTGTCATCATATTTGATTTAATACATACACATTGATCACAGCTCTACTTCACTTCTCTCTTATGATCATCTCATAAAAGTGAACTTCTTAGAGCTTGTTGTCAATGCATAGTTGATCATTTGAAGTGATTTAAAGTGCTAACGATTCTGCGAATTCTCTAATTAATAGCTATAAAGTTTCATTATCATTTGTTTTCTCAATCTCGAGATATCTTCATATTTCTCATCCCTCATCTACATACTCTAGCACCCTGAAAATGTCGAGTTAATCTTTCAACTTGCTAAGCATCATTCTTAGGGTACACTTGATCTTTTTTATTGAAATAACTCATGATTGGTAGCTACCTAAGTTAATTAGATACTGCAAAAAGAAATTTAGTCAATTTCTAATAGGTTGAGAGCACTGTTCATTTTATTGAACGTGTAGAGACCAAAATAACAAATCCTAACTCTTGGTTGAACTTTTTACTCATCTTTTTTGATCCATTGGTTAGAGGATCATGCTCCAAAGCACATAGATGATTATTTGTGATTATGGGGAAGTTGAAAGGGTCTAATATAATCTCTGCAACCTATTCTTGGCTGGTGTGAGGTAGGATTTTGCAACACCACTTCATCTCTGGAATCTATCCAGCCTCTCCTCCAACAGTGGTTTCAGAACAACAACAAGAAAAATGGGAGATGGATTTTTTAGATATGCTCAGTACTCCACCCTCATGTGACCACAAATGATCCATGGTGCTCTAAGTTGTAAGGCCCCCATTATGAGGAGAAGCCATTATGAGAGCCCGGACATTTGTGCAACCCTAACTTCCAAGTTAGATGAGGTCTATGTGTGACGGTTGATGGTTGTAGATGATCTTTGTAAGCCTAGCCGTTAGGTTAGGTAGGGCATAAACTTCTAGGCCATTGGGTTTCCATTTAAGGTGAAAATAAAGGCCCTGTAGCATCGCATGGTTTCCCCATAGAACCTTAATGGGGGGAGTGCAGAGGGGGCTTTCGGGATGATAGGACTTCTAGTCATGGAGATATTGTCGGATCATATATTTTACTGACTATTTTGTATCTCCGGACTAAGTTTATCTATACCGAACTACCTTGTAAAAGCTATATAAGCATGGCCCAGGTTGAGCTTTACACAGCATTGTGCACTAGTAAGCCCTTCATCTAGAGTCTGTCTAGATCACAATCTAAGCAACACAGTGGGAGCGCACAGGTGGACAACACCATCATTGTAACTACATTACACTCGGCAATCTGAGAATTTGAGTTCTCTATCTCTCAGTCTCCGTCTATCTTTGTCTGCGTTTTTCTCTCAACTCCGTCTATAGGTCTATTCCGTTGTGCTGTTATTTTCTTACACGTTATCAGAGCTTAGGAGGCTCTTAGTGGTGCAAAAGTAGAAATGCAGAGGTTGAAGAGGTCTGAAGAACAAAAGAGAGAAGATGTCAAGCGGTGCGTCATCATCTACTACTAGGGGCCAAGGTGGTTCATCAACAGGAGTAGGTGGTGCACAAGCAGGAACAACAATGATACCGGTCATCCCAACATTGCCGATACGGCCACCAACCTTCACTGAAGGTAAACTTGATGGTACAAACTACACCTTGTGGAAGTTCAAAATCACTTCTATTCTTGATTCGTATGAGCTTTTGGAGACTGTTCTTGGGAGTGATCATGAGCCCCAAGAAAGACCTGATCCAAATAATCCTGGTCGAATGATTCCTCCTCATGCTGATCTTCTACGTGCTTGGAAACATAGAAATGCAGATGGACTTTGTGCTCTTGTTACAAGTACTTCTGATAGTGTTCTGACTCTCATTTAGCATAATACGAAGGCATGTGAAGCATGGAACATACTAAGAACTCAATATGAAACTCCTAATCAGACACGGATTCAGAACTTGGAGAATCACCTTGCAACAGAACGGTTTGCAGATGGGGAGACTATAGAGGTGTTTATCACTCGCATAAAGAGTCTACAAGATCAAATGGCAAGAGCACGTGTTCAAAAGTCAAGTGGGGAGCTAGCTCGACGTTGTCTTCAAATCTGTCCACCTAAGTTTGATGGTTTGGGAATTGCTCTTAACACTCAAATCAGACCTCAACCACTAACTTTTGAAGAATTCAGTGCCTTACTCATGGAGGAGGAGCTTCGGCTCAAGGCAAGGAGTGGTGGTAGCAAAGGATATGCTGCATTCATAGCAAATGCCAAAGGAAGGAAAGGAGAGTCTTCAAAAGATGGAGAAAAAAAGAAGAACGACAAAAAAAAAGTTCAAGGGAGAGTGTTTCCACTACAAGAAGAAGGGACACAGAATCCAAGACTATCGCATCAAGAAGGCAGAAGAGAAGAGTGGCTCTTCAAAAGGTGGAAGGGCAAGGAGTCTGCCAACACAGCAGAAACAGAGCTTGAGTTATTTGTTGTGGAGGTGTGCTCCTCGGCAGAAGATTCAGGAATAGATGACTCATGGGTGTTGGACAGTGGTGCATGTCGTCACATGAAGAGTAGAAAAGACCTTTACAGTTCCTTACAGCCTCTAAAGGAACCCATCACACTAAAGGTAGGGAACAATGCAAGATGTCCTGCAGAGGGTGAATGTACGGTTTCTTTCATTAACTCTAATGGTGATATCAGAAAGCTTTCAAATGTGTTGTATGTTCCCACAAACAAAATGAAATCTACTTTCAGTAGCTTTTATAACTGATCAAGGTCACCAAGTATCTTTCAATAAGACAGGAGCTAAGATTATGGATGGTAACAACAACATGGTTGGGACTGGCATAAGGAGGAACAACCTGTATAAGTTGTGTGTTCTTAGAGCCACTACAAATGTGGGCACAAGTAAGCTATGGCATGAGAGATTCGGCCACATTGGATACCCTGTACTGAAGGAGATGCATCGCAGAGGTATGGTTGCACACCTACCATCAATTGCAGAAATGAAGGAACCATGTGAAGCTTGCATGATGGGCAAGCAACAGAGGAAGGTGTTTCCACAAGAAAGCAAGAACAGGGCAAGGTATCTTCTAGAGTTGGTGCATGCTGACTTATGCAAAAAATTGCCTACAGAGGCCTTCGGTGGATCTTCCTACTTCATGTTACTTGTCGACGACTATAGCAAGAAGATGTGGGTGTACTTCCTTTGCGATAAGGCTCAAACTTTTGGTAAGTTTAAAGAATGGCTTCTGCTTGTTGAAACTGAAATAGGGAAGAAGATGAAGAAATTCAAGATAGACGGTGGTGGTGAGCTCACATCAACAAAGTTTGAAGATTTTTGCAAGAGTAAGGGAATCAAGCATCAACTCATAGTGCCACATAGTCCACAACAACATGGTGTTGCAGAACGTCGGAATCGAACCATCATGGAGATGGCAAGGTGCATGTTGGAAGGAAAGGGTGCCTGCCTAATCAGTTTTGGGCAGAGGCTATCAACACTGTTGTCTACATCTTGAATCAAAGCTACACCAAGGCACTTGACTCCACAAGAAGCCTACACTGGTAAAAAGCCTTCTGTTTCCCATTTCAAAGTATTTGGAAGTGAATGTTATGTACATGTTCCAGATAGAGAACAGTCACTAGAACAGGTTGCATATGGACCGAAGCGATCACAGAGAATAGAGGAACAGAGACGGGCAAGCGCCCATATTGTAAACATAGCCTTGATGGTTGATCTCATTCAAGAAGAAGCAAAGGAACCAACCAATGTGGAAGAGGCACTCAATGATCCAAATTGGAGGGCTGCCATGCAAACAGAATACAACAATATCATAAAGAATGGAACTTGGGAGCTAGTGGATCGACACCCTAAGCGTAAAGTCATTGGCACCAAGTGGGTTTGGAAGCTAAAGTACAAGGCAGATATTGAAGGCATTGGACATGGAGGATTGCAAGGAAATTTCTACACCTATGGAGGTGAACACAAAATTATCTATTGAAGATACTTCACCTCCAGTGGATATTGGAAGATACAGGAAATTAGTTGGAAGTCTCATCTACTTGTGCAATAGCAGACCAAACATCTCTTATGTTGTTTGAGTAGTAAGCATGTTCTCTAATAAGCCTTGCCAAACTCATTGGAAGGCAAGCATGCAGATACTCAAGTATGTGAAAGGAACCATTGATTATGGTATTCTTTATGAAGAAGGATCATCTCTAGTCAGATACTGTGACTCAAATTGGGTAGAAGATATTGATACCAGAAAATCAGTTTCTGCATATTGCTTTTCTTTAGGATCAAGGATTTTCTCTTGGATCAGTAAGAAGCAATCGACTATAGCATTAGCTTCTATTGAAGCTGAGTAAAAAGTTGCATGCGTTGTAGCATGTGAAGTAGTATGGTTGAGGAGGATCCTATGGCACATAGGATTACAAGGACAGGAGGCTACATAGTTGAAGTGTGACAACCAAAGTTGCATGGCCATCCTCAAAATCGTGTTTTCCATGCACATACCAAGCACATAGAAATCCAGTATCACTATGTGCATGAGTTAATTGAGGGCGGGGTCGTGGAGATAACCGATTGCCCTACTGAAGAAAATGGAGCAGACATCTTCACCAAGGCTGTCTTCAACATTTTCCAAAGCTTGGGATTGGACCAAGGAGGTAGTTCACCATTGGGTGGACATTGAGGGGGGATGTTAGATATGCTCAATACTCCAGCCTCATGTGACTACAAATGATCCATGGTGCTCTAAGTTGTAAGGCCCCTATTATGAGGAGAAGCCATTATGAGAGCCCGGACATTTGTGGAACCCTAACTTCCAAGTTAGATGAGGTCTATGTGTGACCATTGATGGTTGTAGATGATCTTTGTGAGCCTAGCGGTTAGGTTAGGTAGGGCATAAACTTCTAGGCCATTCGGTTGCCATTTAAGGTGAAAATAAATGCCCTATGGTGTCACGCAGTTTCCCCATAGAACCTTAATGGGGGGAGTGCAGAGGGGGGCTTGCCCCCTTCTGCTAGGGTCCGGGGGTAGGACTTCTGGTCATGGAGATATTTTTAGATCATATATTTTACCGACTATTTTGTATCTCCCGACTACATTTATCTATAATCAACCACCTTGTAAAAGCTATATAAGCACGATCGACGTTGAGCTTTACATAGCATTGCGCACTAGTAAGCCCTTCATCTAGAGTCTATCTAGATCGCCATCTAAGCTCCATAGTGGGAGCACACGGATGGATAGCACCATCATTGTAACTGCATTACGCTCGGCAATCTAAGAATTTGAGTTCTCTATCTCTCAATCTCCGTCTATCTTTATCTACGTTTTTCTCTCAACTCTTTCTATAGGTCTATTCCGTTGTGCTGTTATTTTCTTACAGGATTTCCATCATTCATTGACAAATTGGATAGAAGAAACTATCGAGCATGGTCCCTAAGGCTGCAAGCTTACCTCCAAGGAAGAAGCTTATATGGATACATCTCTCGAGATGGGGAAGTGCCAATATTCATAATCAGACATCAGACTACAAGAGAAGAGCAAGAAATGCTAACTACATGGTGTGCAAAGGATGCTCTACCCAGGTCTTATATACTTAACTCAATATCTTATTTCCTATTATGTCACATTAGGAATTGAAAGACCTCCCAAGGGACTTGGGAATTAGTTTCTTCATATTTCGAATCAAATACAAGAGCTAGGAAGAACTACCTTTGGATGGAATTCACAACCTTGAAGAAGCAACCAAAGCAAAGTGTAGCTGACTACGTAACCAAGATGAAGGATGTAGCTGACCAACTTGGGAGCATTGGAGAAGATATAGAAGAGGAGCACGTAGTAAGGAAAATTATAAATGGCATCAAAGATGATGACAAGTGGGAGTCCTTCACCATAACAATGGACCTATATATGGAGATGCAAATACTTGACCTCAACACACTGATGGGGCAACTCTTCACACATGAGACAAAGCTCAACAAGACTGGAGACAACTCTAGAGGTAATCAATCTTCTGCCCTTTATAGAGATAAAAATAAGAGTAAAGATAAAGGCAACGGTAAAAATAAAAAGTAAAGAAGAAGCAAGTACCTCTCAAGTGAACTTCACAGGTAGAGGAAGAGGTACTAGAGTAAGGGGCATAGGAGGAATGCAAGGCATGGAGCGATCATACAACTCTTCACCTTGCAATATCAGTGGCTTGACCAATCATACCACAGAAGAGTGTTTCAAGAACACAAAGAGTCAAAGAGGAAGAGGATTCCATGGAGGAGGCTCTGGACAATCTAGAGGCACGTTCAATAATGGAGGAAGCAATTACCATCAAAACTACAATCAAGGCTACAACAAAAACTATCAAGGAGGCTTTATAGGTAGAAGAGATTATCAAGACTACAAAGAAAACCAAGAAGATTCTCTATTGATCATGAAGATGATATCCAAGGAAGGTAAAGATGATGAGCATCTTTTCTCTATTGATTCTGGTTGTTCCAATCATGTGGTTGGGAATGTAGCATTTCTATATGATCTTGAAGAACCTAAAGGAAAACATGAAGTGGAGATAGGTGATGACACTAGACACTCTATTAAGAAGATTGGAAATGTCAATGCTTCTGATGGTAACATTAAGCTTTTAAGTAAGGTACTATATGTGCCAACCATAGAAAAAAAACCTAATCACTATTGGGAAGATTATTAAGAAGGGCTTACTGGTTAGATGCACAAGGCATGGAGCATTTGTGGAGCACCCTCAACAAGGCTTCAAGAGGATTGCAAAAGGTGAGAAATCTGGTACACTCTTTACATTTGAAGTTGAAGATACCAAAAACATTGCACCCTTCAATTACAACGATCAAACCCTATCTGAACTAGAGATATGACATAAGAGGCTAGGTCATATAGGTGAAAGAACATCAAAGGAAATATGTAGGGATCAAACTGTGCATGGTATTCCAAATGTGTCCAAATAACACATGATTTAAGAATGTGGAGGATGCCAATTTGGCAAATCTCACATGCAACCATTCAAGAGAAAAGGATACATGTATAAAGAGTACTTGGAGCTTATGTACATAGATGTGTGGGGTCCTAGGAGAGATCCATCAATCTTAGGATCAAGGTAATATTTTTCATTCATAGATGATTATAGTAGATGGATAATTCTTTACTTCATGAAGCATAAAGACAAAGTCTTTTCTTGTTTCAAGAATTATTGGGCATTGGTTAAGAACCAAACAGGTAGAAGCTTGAAGAGGATCACATCTGATGGAGGTGTTGAGTATTTCTCACATGAATTTGACTCATTATTACAAAACAGAGGTATAAAGAGAGAGGTCACGACAAGATACTCCTAAACAAAATGGAGTGGCAGAGACGAGGAATAAAATAATAGTAGAGGTTGCAAGATCAATGTTGAATGAAAAGAAAATTCCACTATACCTATGGGTAGAGGTTCATTCAACAACCACATACTTAATTAATGGGCTTCCATCCAAATCCTTGGATGGAAATGACACCTTATGAGACATGGAATGGTAGGAGAGCCTCATTGGACCATTGTAAAATATTACGCTGCATTGCTTATGCACACATGCCCTTAGAGATTAGAGGAAGCTTGATCCAAAAGCTTAAAAAGTGTATATTCATTGGCTATGACCAAAATCAGAAGGGATATAGGTTGTACAATCCAACTAACAAAGGATTTAGAGTTACCAACGATGTGGTGTTTGATGAGAATAATTCATGGTTTGAAGATGATTGCAGGAAAATTAAGCTACCCCATGCTTTGGAAAGTGAGTTTTCAACTCTAACTCAAGAAGAACCACAAACATCAGAGGATGTCAACTCAGAAGATGAAGAGAAGATTGACTTCAAAGCTTGGAAGTCCAAGGGCAAAACAAATTTCAAACAATTGGAAGATATTCCAGACTCATCCAATCAAGCACTCAGAAGATCTCAAAGGGAGAGTAAAAAACCCATAAGGTATGGTTATGACACATCACAAGTGACCAAGAATTCTATATACATGACTAAAGATTCTATGTCAAAAGAGCCTTCTTCATTTGAAGAAGCCATTAAGAAGAAAGAATGGAGAGAAGCTATGCAGGAAGAAATTAAGAAGCCATTAAGAAGAAAGAATGGAGAGAAGCTATGCACTTTAGGAAAACAACACTTGGGATTTGGTTTCTAAGAAACCAAGGATGAAGGTAATAGGATCAAGGTGGTTTTACAAAGTCAAGAAAAAATCAGATGGTTCAATAAACAAATATAAATCAAGGCTAGTAGCAAAGGGGTTTTCTCAAACCCATGGAGTGGATTATGAGGAGACCTTCTCACCTATGGCTAAGGTGTGAACAATCAGAGTTTTAGTAAGTATTGTTGCTTCAAACAAGTGGAATTTGTATGAGTTAAATGCTACAAATGCATTCCTAAATGGATGGATCTCAGAAGAAGTTTACATGGCTCAACCACTGCGGTATGAAGAAAAGGGAAAATCAGATTATGTATTCAAACTAAGGAAAGCAGTCTATGTTTTAAAGCAAGCTCTTAGAGCTTGGAACCATAGGCTTGTCACATATTTGTAAGATAAAGGATTTGTTGTTAGCAAAGCCGATTCTTCTTTGTTCATAAAGATGAATAACTCATAAGTTATTTATCTATCTATTTCTGTGGATGAAATTATCCTTAGTGCAAATGATGCTAATGGCATCAAGCAAATCAAATCTCAGATGATGGAAGAACTTAAAATGAGTGATCTTGGTTTGTTAACATACTTTCTTAGATTAGAACTTGTAAATTCAGATTCTAGAATCTTTATTATTGAAAGGAAGTACATTCATGATATGTTGGTTAAACATAAGATGGAGAACACTAAAAAGGAAGATACAACCATGGAACTCAATCACAAGCTTAGCTCTCATAAGGGAGGTCTACTTGAAGACATTATAGTTTATCAAAGGCTTGTTGCAGGGAGTCTCAATTATGGAACCCTAACAAGAGTGGACATATGTTATGCAGTAAGTACATTAAGACAATTTATGAATACACCAAGAAAACATCACTTGGAAGCTACCAAGAGGATCTTAAAATATCTAAAGGGTACCATAAATGAAGGGTTGTTTTATCCATTCTGTTATGAGTTGGATATTAAGATGTATTCTGATGCAGATTGGGTTGGCTCGAAGGATGATAGGAGGAGAACCTCTGGCTACTTATCTTTTGCAAGTTCAAAGCTAATATCACGGTCATCAAAGAAACAAACAACTATGGCATTTTCATCAACAGAACATGACTATAGAGGCTTAGTAGATGCAACACAAGAGGCTATGTGGCTTAAGCTTCTTTACACAGATTTGGGATCACATTCTTATACTCTAATGATTTTAATAGATAACACTAGCTCACTTCATTTGGCTACTATTACTATATATCATGCAAGCACTAACCACCTTGAAGTGCACTATCATTATGTAAGAGATTAGCTACTCAACAAGGACATCCAGTTGTCGTATGTATCAACCAATTCGCAATGTGTAGATATGATCACGAATTCTTTGGATGGAACTAAGATAAAAAGGTTCTAGATGATGATTGGATTTAGGAAATCAAAGAGAATTAAAGAGCAAGAATGTTAGGCTTGAGGGGGAGCTGTTGGTGCAAAAAAATCCAAGACCTACATACTTAGACAATAAGCATGTATATCATATAGTTAAATATTACTATTTCCTTGTAAAAGTCAATTTACTTTTCATCCTTGTAAAAGTGCATATATTAATTGCACTATCCCTACGTGGGGTTAGGAGGAATCGAATCTTAAATTCTTGGTGGATGATATATGAGAGACTAAAGCCTACAGTCTAGGACTCATTTTATGTTGAGAACTTGAATTTGAATTCAAAACTTGGCTCCAAATCTAGCAATAAAAGTGGATCACAATCTTGCATGGATACGAGTCCGATTTGAAGATCAATTGAGAGAGATTTCTTGTGATTAGTGAGCTCATTCCATAGCTCCATCAGTACCCTCAAATTTTGCAATTATACAATGTCATTTTATTTCAATGTGATTTAATACATACACATTGATCACATCTCTCCTATGATCATCTCAAAACAGTGAACTTCTCAGAGCTTGTTCTTAATGCATAGTTGATCATTTGAAGTGATTTAAAGTGTTATAGATTCAGCACACCATCTACTTCATAGCTAGGAGTTTTCCTTATCATTTCCTTTCTCAATCTTGAGATATCATCACATTTTTGCTCACTCATCTACATACTATAGCACCGAGAAAATGTCAAGTTAATCTTACAACTTGCCAATCATCATTCTCAATGTACACTTGATGTTTTTTATTGAAATAGCTCATGATTGATAGCTATCTAATTTAATTAGATACTCGCAAAAGGAATTAGTCAATTGCTAGTAAACTGAGAGCACTATTCATTTTACTGAACATGTGTAGACACCAAAATAGAAAGTCTTAACTCTTGGTTGAACTTTCCACACATTTTTTTTAATCCATTGATTAGAGGATCATGCTCCAGAGCACTAGATGATTATTTGTGATTGTTGGGAGGCTCAAAGGGTCTACTATACTCTCCACAACCTGTTCTTCGCTAGTGTGAAGCAAGATTCTGCAACACCACTTCACCTTTAGAATCTATCCACCATCTTGTCAAAGTAGATTTGCCTTTGTTCAAATGGAATATGATGTGAATCCCACCATTGAGATGAGAACATGTTCTTTTAAGTAAGAACATGAAGCTTCCAGGTTTTCCTACAATTTTGTATGGAGCTTTATTTTTTAGGATAAAAATCTCTCGCATCTATGTATGCATGTGTATTATACGTATCTACGTACATGGATATGTGTGTGATGTGTGTAACTCTAAGGAAAAAAATAGCCATGAGTACTTTGGGTGAGCGCATATGAGAGAGTCATGGGAAGATTTGGTAATAGGAACAAATCTTGTACACAACTAAAAGAGATAGATCCTACATGAATTTTGTGATGATAATTTATACTTCATATAAATTAAAAGAGCATGTTCTATGGCGTGTGTCTCTATTCTATACGCACCAATGGATATCGACTATCAAAATGTTAGTATGATCACATATCAACTTCATGTTTGTGTTCTTGTAGATGTAAGGATGATCGAAAACATGCATATATGAGAAGAGTGAGACTTGAAAAGTGAAGTTACATTCATTAAGTAATATGATTGATTTATAAGTTGGTCTTTTTTCACTTTTATTCTTTTCTCAAAGGTGATTTAAATTAGAAATACAATAAATTAAGCGCGTTTACAAAGAACATTTATACCCTTTTCTTATCCGTTGTCACTTTCTTTTCATCTTACCGTTTTCTGTAACAAAAACCGTATGGTGTCGAAAACGAGGAACTAAATCTAGAGTAGGAACTAGGTCTCAATTTTTATCTTTTAGCCAGACTAGAAGTGACTAAGTCTAGTTCTATCTCTTAATCTCACCATTACTAAAGGTCCTTATGTGAACTCCAAGGAATCACTCTAAGAAAGATTCTAAGCTTTAACAATGGAAATTCCTTTCCTTCATATGGCTTTTCAAATCCTTCAAGAAGTAGTCCATGTCATTTGGCTGTTGAGCTATCTGAAAGAAGGTGTGATCAAAGAATTTCCAAAACGATTTCAGAAATAGAACAAAAATCTTGAGACCAATTAGAATGTTGCAATTGGGATACAAGATTTTCGTAAAGGTCCTTGCAAATTGCGTTTCTTCCCATCTCAACTTTTGGATCATCCATCTTTAAGGCTATTATCGATGTGTGGGAGCTCCCTAAGTATGAAGAGAAATCTTTGAATGATTTGGGGTCCAGTTCAAAATTTATAAGGAAGATCTTGACTTTTTTCATAACACTACAACTCATATCAATACTTATGCATTGTGATCGCAATCAGTTATATTGAGATGCTTGATAAGACAAGGTTTCCTTTTGCTCCTTTGCTTTTTGCTCTTCCCACTAATAGGTTGTGCTACACGGTCAATCACTACCGTTAGATCTGCTTGATCTGGGCAGTAATGCCATCGAACGGCCAAGGACAAATTCTCATGAGAATGTTCTCAGACAATACAAATGCTTTCTTATGAATTGAATCAAATCACATTGCCTCCTGTTGATAGTGTCTAGACACCTCTTCGGTGGCTTTGGGATAAATCGTAAACCATGCGAAAACTGCATTCAAGGCCATTTTTGGGAACCAACCACAATCCAACGTGGGACAAGGGCAAGTGATTCGGGGTTACCAAATGTTTCAGCTTGTACGCATACCTTTAGGATTAGAAGTCACTATGATTCAAATGTGGGATTGGTTTCTTACCAAGTTCTAATAAAATTGGGATATTGGAATGGTATGCAGATTAAGTTGTTGGACTCTGCCATGGTGATCACCACATTCATAAAAGCATTAATAATTTATTTTATATCGCGTTGGAGATGGAAAGAAACTAAATTATCTTAGGTGGTCAGAGTCTCTAGACATTTGCTTTGGACATGAAATCATAATAAAAGAGGTATATCCAACATAAAATGGAGGTTATCCATGGGGAGAAAAGAGTTTTGGGGGGGGGGGGCACTCTAGACATTGAGGACTTAGTAGACAGACTAGTGTCCAAGTGGCTAAGAAAAGCATGGAACAATGTGGGCAGAACGTGGGCGAAATAGATTTATAGGAATAGAAAGCCATATTAATATTGCTAGTATGCGAAGGTGGAAGGGGCATGAATTAATCAGCTTACTCTTATATGCTTTCCCAATTACCCCCAAAGGCTCATCTTTTGTTTGTTCTTTTTAAAAAAGTTGGAAGTGGATGAAACCATATATCAAGATTGATGATGAGTGGAGGTGGGCTGCCAATTGGGTTCCTATTCAAGGGAGTTAGGTTAGTCCACTTCCACAATATTCATGGAACAAAGAAATTATGGAACAAAGGGTTTGGCGCATGGAAGAATCTATGGAATCATGAAAGAAGACATTGGATTACTTTCAAATACACTAATGTAAAATGGTGAATTTTGGTGCCTCTTCAGAGACACAATGTTTGCTTGGGACTCCCCAAAGTCAACCCTCCTCTAAGGCATAATCCCACTTTGACACAAGGTATAAGATAGCACAAAGGAAGAATTTTAGAAAAGTTTATTAGTATTTTGAGCACTTTAGATTTCTATTCCTCGCTCAATAGTTAATGGTGTATATATGGTATGAATATTAGATAGGATTTCAAGTTTAGTGAACTCTGAAATCCCAGAATAAAAAATAACTTCCAAGCCAAAAATAATTGAGGGGCCTCTCCATGGTGTGAGCTGTCTTTTAATGATACAAAATACGTGGGAAACCTTTTCTCTTGTGCCCAAGCACTTTTTGATTTGGAGGGAGTGGGAAGAATAAAATTGGAAAGAGAGATGCACTATCAATTTTGGGAGCAATTAAAGAAGAATGATCAATTAATAAGATCATGAAGATTTTAGGGAGAAGAGTGAGTAACTTCAAAAAGTCTCCACCCTTCAAGAAGTATAAGGTTTTTGTTTTAGTGCACAAAAAGCTCGAAAATAGATGTATCATCATGTTAGCCATGCAGATGGACCCGTTGATTTTAGGCACCCACCTCCTATTGTGGTCGCTCATCCAAAGGAAGTTTCTGCAAATACTTTCTAGTTTGGATAGCTCATGCTCTTTCAGTCTCCAAGAAGAGAGGAAGTAAATGGTCGACAAAATAAGGAATGTGTTGATAACCATACCGCGATCAACGAGATTGATTTGCATTCCTCTCCAATATTTTAACTTGCTTTCAAGTCTTGCGAGGATCCAATTCCACCGTTGCTCCAATGAGATACCAAAGCCCAAGGGAATCCCAATAAGCTAGAAAATTTGGCTTGGAGGAATGTTTTGATAGCCATGATGAAAGAGAAGGTCGGTCTGGATTCGAATGCTAGCTCTAAAAACTACAAAATAAAGTCCCATTCCAACCTATTGTAAGCTTTGTCAAAGTTGATCTTGAGGAAAAACACATGTTGTCTTGACTCATTTGCGAGGTCAAGACCTTCCCAAATATCTATAATGCCTTCCAATATTGAACTGCCTTTGATGAAACCTTTTTGGTCCTAACTTAACCACACTCTCAGATGGCTAGAACTTCTTTTGGCTATGAATTTGGCATTGATCTTATATCTTGTTTGAAGTATCGTAATGGGATGCTAGTTCTCAATTTTGTTCTTTTCCCCTTTTTTGTGGATTAACTTGATGATGCCATTGTTGAGACAAGTCAGAAGAGCACCAAATGTGACTGCCTCTTTCCAGAACAAACGAAGAGGGGTGGTAATTACCAACTTCAAGGACTTAAACAACTCATTAGTGAGCCTGTGTGGCCTAGGCTTTTACCAGTAGGGAGAGCATCAATGACTTTAATGATTTCTACTTCTGAGATAGGAGTATCAAGCAAAGAACAAAGGTTGTGTGGGATGCTCTGAGAGGATGCCTAAGAGATAACTACCATGCACTCCTGTCTATGGTGGGAGAGGGGATCACGATCCCGAGGAGTCTTGTAAAGTGCTCTTCAATGATTCCAAAATTTTCTTTTTCCATATTGCAAGCAACACCATTTGAGTCTAGCAATAGGGGGATCAATTTTCTATTTTGTTTCCTTCTAAGGATGTTGCACATTTCTTTGGTGGGTCTATCGGCTTTGTGAGACCACCACTCCTTAAAGAATATTTGCAAACTTTTCCTTTATATTTCTTCCTCATATCACAACAGTGCTCTGACTTTTCGTAGACCCTTCTGGGATTGAGCTTTTCCTTTGTTCAGTTCTTCCTCAAGTCTCAAGATTCTATGATAAAGGGCTTCTCTATTAACCCGCCAAACAATTCTGAGCATTTTCCTAGTTGTTATCATGATCTATCACGACCTTTCAACCGCACATCTTGAGCTCTTGGCTCGGGAAGAGTAGGAGGCGAACAGTTCCTTCCAAACATCAGCAATTTCTTGATGGAGGGAGGGGATAGAGAAGGAGGTCGAGCAAGTGTGAAACCAAGGAGCCTTACAGATTTTGGTGAGAGGTTAGAAACTCATAATAATCATGTAGTGATCATAGATGGCTAGGTGAATGCATTCCGAGAGGGAAGGGTGCCACACTGATGAATAGTTTTCTAAGCAATGTAGCTTCTATCCACTTTAGCTTTCCTCAAGTCCTCGCCCACTTGGAGCTTTCACCAGACAAAGCCATTCGAGTCTTTGAATTAGACTAGATCCAAGTGGAGTTTGGTTTGCTTGGATATTGAAGTCTTTATGGGGAAGCAAAAGGAAGCCATGAATTTTTTAACTCCAACAATATGTTGTAGCATCAATGTCAAGGGCTACTCCAACATGACCGAGATGACAACATACTCGCCACGAGGAACCTTTCTGGGCATGTGTAGAAATCTATGCAACATGACGGTTAGTCATTTGGAGTCTTATTAAAGGTAAGTCCGATAGTATCCTATTTTACGCGAGTTAGCTCAATTTCACTCGAGCTGCATGATTCTAGAATGCTCTAGACTTCTTCATCTGAAATAGAGGGTGTCAAAGCGCATGCACTTTGAATTCCCCTCTGATCCAAGGCCATTGGTGGCACACTTTTAGTTTTACGTTAAATAATTTATTCAATTTTGATGCCTTTGAAGCGGTTGCCATTCTCCGAAAAGTCGCCTCTAGGTTGTTTATTCTCCGAAAAGTGCGGTAGATGTAACTGTTCATTACCATAATCTTCCAATTTCCTTTTGAGGAAAATACCATTGTTCATGCTCTAGTATGTGCCTACTTTCGATGTCGTACCATAGCTCCCCGGCTCCCGAAAAATCTTCTTCCTTGTGGGAGTGGCACACCACCAACAGTAAGCTAAATAAAGCGTTTTTGTCTAATGCCAAGTGCCCCTTCCATGTCGAAATTCAGCTTAAAATATCCCTTATTGACGTTCCAGGATATCTAAATAAACATAACGGGGTTTGAGTCCTTCATAGAGACTTTGAAGCATGAGAAGGCGAGAATATATGTGAACGATTTTCCACTACGGGAAGCAGACAAGAAACAATTAATTTTTGTTCCTAAATAAAAGTTGGTTCGATCAGGTTTCGCTCATCCTGTTAGCACTCGGGTTTTTCCACACGCTGACACAAATGGGCGTTACACAAATGGACCTTTCCTAGCCTCTCTTACCCATACCCAAATGGACCTTCTCTTTTCTCCCGTTTGTTTTTAATTCGCATCTGATTTCTAAATGTGTCGAGGATACTCGATCCCATGAGTTATAAATTATGGAATATGTTGAACAATGCATTGTTGGAGTGTTAATTTATTAATGTATTCATATGTTTTGGTGTTTTTGATATAGGAGCTGAAGGTTCATGAGGGCGTGAAAAGCGTGAAAGGGTGGACATTAATAATGTGACTCTAGGGCGGGCATCAATAAATGTCGTTTATAATTTAGTTTGTAAATAAACCCTCGTAGAAGGTTATATTGTTAGAAATAGTTAGAAAAGTTGTTGTTAGAATAAGGGTCACTGTAGACCGCAATCTCTGATATTAAAAGCAAAGGATTTCTACGAAAGTCAGCAACCTTTATTTTCACAAATGCTTTTGGAAGCCTCTCTCATGTAACCACTCTTTTCGACATAATAAAAAATTCCTATAAATATATGCACTCTATGGACTGTCAAAATAGAGTGCTTGGGGGGAGATTGCACTGTTGGAGATAGATGTCTGCGGAAGCACGCGAACAGGACAAGGAAGAAGAAGAAGCTTGGAGCACAAACACACAATACTGAATGTATTTTTAGAGAATGTACAAAGATAAGTAGCCCATTAGGGCAATAGGCGTATATACAAGCGGGTGGAAAAAAACCTTCTAGAGAAGGAAAAAAGTGCCTCAGCGGTCCTAGTGTGTTCACACAGATCACTACCTAAATATATCAACAAAGCCCCCATAGGAGTGATGCGGTGAACAAGGAGCTGGCACTCATGTATAAGGAAGTGCCAAGCTATGTGGAAATCACTCCACAAAAGGAAGTAAGCCCAAAGCTTTGTGGAAAGCTTCAAAATTCTCCCTAAGCAGAGCCTTCGTGAAAAGGTCTGCAATGTTCTCCTGCGTGGGCACATATGCCAAGCTGATCTCCCTAGTAGAGAGCCTCTCCCTGACATAGTGATAATGCACCTCAATGTGCTTAGTGCCAGCATGGAACACAGGGTTCCTCGCAACTGCCAATGCGCTCTGACTGTTAGTGAAGATGGTGGTGGCAGAAGACTGGCCAACACCCAAATCAGCCATAAGGCATCTGAGCCACAAACACTCAACAGTTGTTGTGAAAGCTACCCTATACTCAGCCTCACAACTAGAAGTGGCCACAGTAGGCTACTTCTTGCTCAACCAAGATATACATGAGCTACCAAGCATGAAGCAAAAACCACTAGTGGACACACGAGTGTTATAAAAGCCAGACCCAATCTAAGTCAAAAAAAGCATGCAAATCTAGTGGTCGTGATCCACCCTTGGGATAAAAGAACCCAAGTAGCCGAGTACCACTCAAGTAGCAAAAGATGTGCTTAACCGCCTTCCAATGTGTGACTCCTCACCAATGCATAAACCTGCTCATCTGTGAGACAGCAAACTGAAAATCTGGCCGAGTAATGCATAAGTAAATCAAGCATCCAACAGCCTGCTGATACAGAACAACATCAAATGCATCTCCACCATCATGAAGACTCAATCATAAACCTGTCTCCATAGGAGTGGCAATAGGCTTACAGTCTTCAAGGCTGCAATAATGTGTCAATATATTTCGTTTGACACAAAGCCATTCCACCATCAACTTGCATAAATTGAATGCCCAAATAGTGATGCAAAAGCCCCAAATCAGATATCTCAAATGAGGCATGCAAATCAACCTTGAAATCAGCAATATGCTTCTCAATAGGACTAGTGAGCAGCATTTCATCAACATAGACAACAATGATGAGAAGCATATCATTAGCACGCTTAACATATAAGGTGCTTTTAGTTGGACTGTTCTCAAAACCATGTGCAACCAGATAGGCATGTATCTTCTCATACCAAGCACGTGGTGCTTGCTTTAAACCATATAATGCCTTCTTTAACCTGCACACTTGGTTTTCATGCCCTTTGTACACAAAGCCACCGGATGAAAAACATACACTTCTTCATGCAAGTCACCATTCAGAAATGTTGTTTTAATGTCCAATTGATGTACATTCCAACCATGATGGGCTGCAAGTGCACAAACGCTCCGAACAGTAGTCATACGGCATGTAGTTGCAAAGGTCTCATCAAAATCAATGCCTCTTTCCTGCGCATAACCCTTTGCAACAAGCCTAGCCTTATACCTGTCAACTATACCATCAGGTTTACGCTTCAACTTGTATACCCACTTAGTGCCAATGGCCTTCTTGCCAGGAGGCAAGTCACATAAAGACCATGTACCATTCTTCATTATAGCATCATATTCAAATTGCATAGCAGCCATCCAATTTTCTGAATTCTGTGCTTCATCAAAAGAAACAGGCTTATTCTCTTCACAGAGACTAGACGCAACCATAGCATAGCAATTGGATGCAAAGGAGGCACTATGAGAGCCTCAATGAGTACGATATGACAAAGGTGCATCTAATTTGCTGTCACGCAAAGTCGGCACCAACCATTTTGGCATAGTTTTTGCCTGCTCAATATCAGCTCTCTCATCAACAAGTGCATCATGTAAATCTGCATCAGAAATGGAATTATCTACATCATCATATGAAACCTACAAAGGTTGAGAAGTTGCCTCATCAGGACCAGCACTAGACTGTCCACCTGTAAAAAGAGGCATCAAAGTATCATACATGTCTTTGGAGCTAACAGATGTCTCCTTAGTACATGAAAGCAATGGATGAATAGCATCTTCCACAAAGACAGCATCACGGCTAAACAAAATGCGTTTAGTCTGTGGATGATACAGACGATAGCCTTTACTTTCAAAACTTTACCCAACAAAATACATTTTACTGCCTTATCATCCAATTTTTTGCGATGTTGTTCAGGCACTAGTGCATATGCCAAACAACCAAAAACACACAAATGAGCAACAGATGGCTTGCGGTCATGCCAAGCCTCATATGCAGTGATAGACTGCAGTGCTTTAGTGGGATACCTGTTCAGTACATATGCTGCACACATGACAGCCTCAAGCTAGAAACTATGTGGTAAATCCTAACTTTTGACCATGCACCTCACCATCTCCATGAGTGACCTGTTCTTTCAATCAACAACTCCATTCTGTTGAGGTGTATATAGCACTATATAGTGGTGTTTTATCCCACGTTCAGCGAGAAATGCATTAAAATCAGAAGACATATATTCCCCCCCTTGATTAGAATGGACGGTGCCCATTTTACATGCAGACAGATTTTCAGCCAAAACCAAAAACTGTTTAAAGCACATGAACACTTTGGACTTTGCTTTGAGTGGATATACCCATGCATGTCTGGAAAAATCATCAATCAAAGTCACGAAGTAAAGGTAATTTCCAAAAAAGGGTGTCTCCATAGGACCATAGACATCACTATGTACAAGCTGCAATTTCTGTGTAGCCCAAACTGAACCATCTTTTGGAAAGGAGGAATGCTGCATTTTGCCCAAAATACAGCCTTCATAAACATATTTTCCAGGTGCCTCAAGTTTGGGCAAAGAGGACACCATTTCAGATTTCTGCAGGCGTAGCAAACTAGCAAAATTCAGATGACCAAAGCGTGCATGCCAAAGCTTTGCATCTGACATAGCCTAAGAATCATTTATTGCACATGCCAAATCATTCTTAGATCTTTCATAGTCTATGAGCTTATACAGCCCATGACATAAAATGCCAGAAGCAATAATCACATCGCCATTTAACAGACCCTGAATTGTACACGTATCATCAATAAATTTCACAACCAAGACAATCTTGCCTAATGCAAAAACTGATAACAAGTTCTTTTTTATCCCTGACACAAATAAAGCATCTGACAAAGTGAAAGAACTACCATCAATAGTAGTCAAAATGATCTTACCAACTCCCATAACAGGATAAGAGGAGTTGTTGGTGCATGTAACAGTATTCCCTATAGGGGCAGGCTCGAGTCAAGAGAAGAAACTGTGCTACGAGGTAATATGTTTGGTCGCCCCACTTTCAAAATACCAAACATCTGAGTCTACTACAGACATGCACTGCTCATGAGAAGATGGGTCAAAACTGCATACAGTAGTAAACGCCCATTCTTCTTCCTGCACAAGATTTGCAGACTGTGTTTTTGGTGTAGAGGCCTCTACAACAACAATTCCAGCCTCTTTCTTCTTTGCCTCTTTAGCAGCTAGTTTTGGACAGTTCTTTATGATATGATCATTCCCTTTACAGTACTTAAAAAACAATTTCTTCTTCTCGGATTTCTTCTCATCTTTATCTTCCTTCTTCGAATATGCAGAATTAGCAGATTTCTGCTTACTACTTGAAGAGCTCCATTTTCCTTTGCCCTTCTGACTAGCTAGGAAAGCTTGATCTACAACTTGCATAATGGACCTGTTATACCTGGACTGATCTTCCTGCAAGAGAAGAGAGACTAACTCCTCAAATGATAAGGCATTCGGATTGCCTTTCATCATCAAACGAAGAGTAGAAGCAAAACTCTTATATGAATCAAGAAGATCATTCAGAACGGTCTGTACAAGTGAGCTATCTCGTATAACCTCATTAGCAGAAATCAATTCTTCCTTCAAGTCTTTGACTTCGTTAGGAAGCTGTCCATAGAATCATGTTCATTCATGTGCTCACTTTCGAACTGTTTTCGGAGGTAAGCAACACGAGCCTCATTCCTAGCTTGGTACAATGTGGTAAGTGTATCCCAAGCATCCTTGGCTGTTCTACACGAGTGAATGTGAGGAATAATGGCATGTTTGATAGACAAAGCTACCAATGCATGAGCTTGGGCATCTCTCCCATCCCAAAAAATCTGCTCTACAGTAGGTGCAGTAGAAACAATAGCACGAAGAGGAATCTACGAAATATCATCTTCGACACCATCTTCATCAGCTCCAGCACGTGTATTTGGAGTACCTGTAGTCAGAGGTGTAACATGACATCTTTCAACACCCTACGCAATGTTCCACAATCCTTTTGCAACCAATACATGTCGCATCATGTAAGCCCAGAATGAGTAGTTGGTACCATCAAACTTATCCTCAACAGCCAACATACGGAATACATCACTACTTTCAGCCATGGCCGGTGACTAAAATACCTTGATGCAGAAAATTGACTATATCTCAAAAAGTTGAATAGAACTGCCCCAACAAATTCTGCTAAACCTGTAGCAGACTTCAAGACGCTTATACTGGCGAACAGAAACTGGTATATACCTTTGGCACAAAAAGATGATATAGCCTGCACAAGCGCTGTGATAATGCGCTCGGAGGCCGAAACGAGCTCATGTCGCGATTTCGGCACCATAGAACAAAGTTGTTTTGATCTCTGAAACACCCTGAGTATGCTCACCAAATTTCATGCGAATTTGAGACTGCAAACGGAGGAGTGTGGACGGCACCCTAGATGAAGCGACGCCCTGCTTCTATACCATTTGTTGGAGATAGATGTCTGCGGAAGCACGCGAACAACATAAGGAAGAAGAAGAAGCTTGGAGCACAAACACACAAACTGAATGTATTACTGGAGAATGTACAAAGATAAGTAGCCCATTAGGGCAATAGGCGTATATACAAGCACGGGGAAAAAACCTCCTAAAGAGGGAAAAAAGTGCCCCGGCAGTCCTAGTGTGTTCACACATATCACTACCTAAATATATCAACATGCACCCAATACCACGTTCTCTCCAATCTCTTGGTGTCTCTATTTTTCTATGTGTTTTCGGCATTCGCAACCTTTGTGTGCATGTGCACAAGATCATGATAACAATGGTATCAAAGCCTTGCATCCATCACTATAGAGGGATCTGTTTCTATTCATTTTGGCGAATTGATCTCTACTTCGCTGTTCTCTATCTTTCCTAGCCTCGCTTACCCAAATGGACCTTCTCTTTCCTCCTGTTTGTTTTTCGTTCTAATGTGATTTCCAAATGTGTCGAGGATAGTCGATCCCATGATTATTTGACTATCTATTATAAATTATGGAATATGTTGAATAGTCCTTTGTGGGAGTGTTAATTTATGAATGTATTAGTGTGTCTTGCTATTTTTGATATAGTAGCTGAAGGTTCGTGAGGACATGAAAGCGTAAAAGGATGGACATCAATAATCCAACTTTAGGGTGGACATCAATAAATACGATGTATACTCTAGTTTGTAAATAAACCTATGTAGAAGGTTCTATTTTTAGATATAGTTAGAAAACTAGTGGTTAAAATAAGGGTCATTCTAAACCGCAATTTTGGATATTAAAAGCAAAGATTTTCTACAAAAGTCACCAACTTTTATTTTTGTGCATGCTTTTTGAAGCCACTCTCATGTAAGCACTCTTTTCACCATAATAAAAGATTCCTATAAATACAAGCACTCTATGGATTGTCGAAATAGAGTGCTTGGGGGGAGATTGCACCCAATACTGCATTTCGTCTCATGTCTTGGCGTCTCTATTTTTTTTTGTGTTTTTTGCATCCGCAACCTCTTTGTGCATGTGAGTAGGATCTTGATAACAGTGGTATAAGAGCCTTGCACCCATCACTAGAGAGGGATCTATTTCTGTTCATTTTGGCAAGCCGATCTCTATTTTTTTGTTCTCTATTTGTGATTCAATTCTAATTCTGATCTGATTCCGATTTCGTTTCCAAGTCCGATTCCGCTTCCGTTTTCGCTTCATGTTTGTGTTTCAGTGTCAGTTCCATAACCAGAACCTATGTTTACACCTACATTTACTCCTTCGGCTTACTCTAAGGCATCGACTAAGGTGTCGACTAAGGCATCGACTAAGGCATAGAACTTAGGCATAACTTAAGGCATAACTAAGGCATTACTTTGGCATATTTTGGTTTCTTATTTCTGTTTCAATGTCAGTTCCAAAACCAGAACCTACATTTACAGCTACGTTTACTCCTTCGACTTAATCTAAGGCATCGACTAAGGCGTCCACTAAGGCATAGAAATTAGGCATTACTTAAGACATTACTTTGGCACCCAAGGCTCCCTTGGCAGCCGCTGGCTATGCGCAAACCAATTTTAATTTATGAGTGGCAATAAGGAGTTTTATATTCACCAAGGTTGGAGGATTTGAACCCATAATCTCACCCACACAAGGGATTCAGTGTTTTAACACTACACTATCTCTTTGTGTTGTCACTCTACTTCTCTTTTCTTATATTTAACACAACTTTCATCTCTTTTCTTACTTTTTCAATTCCCAAGAACAACCATTCCTTTTACATTTTAACTCAAACAATCTCAAAAAAAAATTTTACATATCTAGCAAGAGGGTTTTCTTCTCTAAATTCTCATGGACCCTACAAACAACATGGAGGATTTTGGCGGTCACCTCTACCCGAGGTAACACTCCAACAACAACTTGAACTCTTGTGGCATGAACTACGAGATGCTCAGAACGAGATCCAACAACGTGATGAAATACTCGAAAAGATGCAGACTAATGAAGAAAACCTTACAAGGGTGGTCAAAGCTATTGTCTGTGCTCAATTGAATGGCACACATTCCAAGATTGTTGTTAAGAATTACCAATTTTTACGGTTTGATGGCCATAAGGATGACCCTTTAATCAGTTCATGGTTGTAACAGGTTGATGATTTTTATACTCATGAAACATATGCTAAAAGTGAAAAAGTAAAATTTGACACTAACTATTTAGTAGGAAAAGCTCAACTCTGGTGGAATGTCCTATGGCACAGTACCGAGCATCCAACAAAATGGAAGGATTTCCAAGATAAAGTGAAGGATTATTTTCTTTCTCCTCAATACCATTTACATGTTTGATGTGCATGCATGATCCTTACATATGGAAGGAGGGTGATACGGTTACTACCTACACGGAGCAGTTCTGGCAAAATTTACTATTGGTTCAAATGCTTGAAGATGTATGGGAGGATAGCTTGCAACGGAAATACAAAGATGATTTAGAGGTGGGAATCCAAGGTAAGCTTCACACCCTACATCCTACAACCCTAAACGAGGCTATATATTTTGCCTATGATGCAGAGAAAGAATTCCAGTCCATAACCAAGTCACTTAATCTACAACAACCACATCAACGAACACTTTTTGTTAAACCAAATCTTCCCATTAAAGGTAGTTTTAATGCCCCATCTTATCCTAGTTTTCCTCCTCCACCTTAATCCAATTACTCAATTGCACTTGTTGCTTCATCTCGCCAACCTACAAAACTAGCTACCCTACAAACTTCAGTGATGGATGCCCAACATAAGCGACCATGAATCACTTGCTGGAATTTTGGTAAACCTCGACATACAAAAACGAAGTGCTAATTATGACCTCTTAACATGAAACTAGTTGCAGCTCAATAACTTAACATGGAGGCCCATAATGAAGAAATTCATCCTCTTTGGACAGAGGAATCAATGGAGAAGGACTTAAGTACCTTGGGTAATGATATATCTCTTCATTCTCTACTTGGCATGCAGGGTACTATAAACAACAAACTCGTTAAAATTCTACATGACGATGGTAGTTCACATGACTTCATTTAAAATTTATTAGTACAAGAACTTAAATTACAAACGTCTCCTTCCTTGTATAAAGTAAAAGCTACATTTCAAGGTAATCGTTATAATGTAAAACAAGAAGTGGAAGTTGTTATGATTAGCATAGGCCCATATGTTGATTCACGAACATTTTTAATTGCACCTTTGCAATCTTATGATGTTATACTATGTTTGTCTTTTTGTCATCATTATAACCCACACATTGACTACCATACACATACCTTTAACTTTGAATTTAAAGGTCAAATCATTACTTTTTTTGCACGACATCATTTCTTGCCATTTCCATTGATTAGTCATACTCAAGTAAAACATGCATTTAGGAAAGGATTCAATTCATGCATTGTGGACGGTTTCACATTATACAGAAAATTAATGATAATTCATTTAGATTAGATATACCATCTCATTGGAATATACATAAATTTTTCCATATTAGTTTACTTAAACCATTTAAAGGAACTCTACCAGTTACTCCACTTCTTGATGACCCTCCTTTAATTGAAGAACAATCTCAAATCTTGGTTTCTAAAAACAAATATGATCATGATGTCACTACTACACGCAGAGGTACTCAATATCATCGATATTTAGTTAAGTACAAAAGTCACTCTATTGAAGAATGTCATTGGATTCATAAAACAAAATTAACACCTCATTATGACCACTTAATTTCTGCATATCATGCACAAACACATTAATGTAATTCCTCCATGAACATTTCGATGATTGTTTTTTTTACATGGAACATGCTTACTTTCATTCATTGATGGAACATGTGACTATCCGTCCACGTTTATTTTACTTTATCAACTAAGGTTAGTTGCTTTTTGAACTGAGGGGAATGTTATAAATTATGGAATATGTTGAACAATGCATTGTTGGAGTGATAATTTATTAATGTATTGGTGTGTTTTGGTGTTTTTGATATAGCAGCTCAAGGTTCGTGCGGGCATGAAAGCGTGAAAGGGCGAACATCAATAATCCGACTTTAGGTTGGACATCAATAAACCCGCATAGAGGGTTCTATGATTAAGTTTGTAAATAAACCCGCATAGAAGGTTCTATTGTTAGAAATAGTTAGAAAAGTAGTGGTTAGAATAAAGGTCATTGTAGACCGCAATTTCTAATATTAAAAGCAAAGGTTTTCTATGAAACTCACCAACTTTTATTTTCACGCATGCTTTTTGAAGCCGCTCTCATGTAATCACTATTTTTGACATAATCAAAAATTCCTATAAATACATGCACTATGTGGACTCTCGAAATAGAGTGCTTGGGGGGAGATTGCACCCAATACTGCATTCTATCTCGTCTCTTGGCATCTCTATTTTTCTGTGTGTTTTTTGCATTTGCAAGCTCTATGTGCATGTGAGCAAGATCCTCATAACACTATCAAGATTCTCCTCTATGCTACTGAGGTAGTGTTCTTAGGTCTTTGTGGCCCATCGGAGTCCTCCATCCGATCGTAGTCACACAGGTATTCCAGAGCCTTCATGTCTTCCCTGTCTATATAGAAAGTAGCTTTTCTAGAGGATTCGGTCTCTCCTTCTCTCTCAATAGATATATACATACATATATATATATATATATATATATATATATATATATATATATATATATATATATATATATATATATATATATATATATATATATGTGTGTGTGTGTGTGTATATCATTGTCTGAATCGTTTAGGCTAGTTGAGCCCATGACGGGAGTATTCTCCACATTTAAGGGATGAGTCATTGGAATCGGAGGTGAGGCCATCTTGAGACGGTATGATCTGCAGGGACCAAGTCTATGCCCAAGGGACCATCTTGAGGTTCTCTTTCCGTCTCTATGCTTCTGCACAAGGAAGGAGAAACCATTACGAAGGAGGCACCTATTACGGAGATTGACGCCTTATTACGGGAACCACATCCCGGCATATTACGGAGATTGACATGTTTGGTTCCTTTGATGTAGGGACATGTTTTGTGACTTATCATGCAATCGGATCTCCGAAACGAGCTGGTGGCTGGCCTTGACCAAACATTATGGGCCCCGGTTGAAAGCTTTGGCACCGAGCTGAAAAGAACTCCATCAAACCACGCTCTTCAGGGGCTGGGGGAGGGGCGGGGGAGGGGATAGACTTTTACTCATTTTCCAAGGACATTGATGCTGCTGACTTGATGAATCCTTAAATGATCAAGATACTCTCCTCTAATACTCTCCTTTAAGCTTAATCCCATACACAAAGCCAAATCGAATCTCTATAGAAACTGAACCCTCCATTTGGAAAATTGAAAGCTGCAAAGTTCTTTCACTTTCGGATGACAATAGACACCATTAGGAGCGATTACCAAAGCTGATTAACAAGTTAAGTGGTTAGTATTCTGTCTCCTTCCATAGACTATGAGTCACTATGCACGACCAGGCATCTCTCTCTCTCTATGCACTATGCCGTCTTTCTGGTCTTTGACTGCTTAATGCAAGAAGAAGAAGGGTGCATTGTTGGCAGATCCACATTCGTTTATGGTTTTTTTATTGAAGTTACTAGAAATCGAAAACCACCCACTATGAAGGAGTGGGCAATGTTCTGGGTATAGTTCCAATGGATATGATAAGCCCAAGGGGGATTGAATTTTGGAGTTCCTCACAAAGGCCCCTGCACCCTTTGAACATTTTGGTTTGACCTTGGTGGACCCAAAGTAGTGAAGTTGGTCAATTGTGGTTTATTTTGTTGTTTTCCAGTAGAGACTCTAAGCTTAAAGTTTTCCAGTAGAGACTAAGCGATATTAGCTGACTTCCCTAGATACAACGTTCTTGTCTTCCTATGCTTTTGAGAACCTTGAGTTATCTCATCATCTAGTCGTGGGATTCAAGATGAAGGCAAAACACCTGCACCATGCAGAAAAAGGTCATTGTCGCTCATGTCAAAGTGATTGTGGCACATGAAAATTGTCACACATGCAAGTTTTTGCACATGCAACAGTCTAGATGTCTTAAATCCATGTAGTGGCGAAGGCATGGCATAATGGATAGAAGTAGTGAAGTGGAGTGCAAACGTTGAGTGGTTTGCAAAGGTCAACAAACTCATGGAAAGCACTTAAGGCTTTTTAAAGGAGTCCCATGCATGAAATGAAAGCACATTGACAATGGGGAGACCTCTCTCTCATCCCTCAAAGGTACATATGAAGTTTTTCGTATGGAATAGAGATAGTCGAAATACTATTTAAACCAAGAGGATGCAATAGAACGTTGGCACAAATGAGAGCTTCTCAAAAGAATTCATTAGTGGAAAGTCGTAGAGTAAGGTGAATTTGATAAGATGGCTCCACTTTGCGACTGTCCAACTTTCATCTAGTCTATGTATCCATAGCATGTTTGTATTTCTTTTTCCGCTTGTCGTTTAGAAGTGTTGCTAGTATATTTGGAATCATAATTTGATAATTCTCTTAGTTTTGTTTCTCATGCTATTACTCATCTATTAGCTTTCTGATGTACTATAATAATTCCGTACCTTATCATGTTCTCAAGTTCATATTATGTTACTCCATCTAGTATGAACAAGGTCATACCATGTAATTTTCCATTCTTCTTGTATTGCAAATTCTAATTTAGCTTTTTTTTTCGTACTCACTTACCCTCGAGGGCAAAAACCTTTCAACTTCACCTTTTCTACAATGCAAGAACCCACTCTTAAATGTGGCTACCTAGGTGCATAACTAAATTTTGGCGTGCACAACTAGACAAATTTATTCCATGGAAATAATTGCATGCAGAGAAATTTTCACATGGAGAAAGAAAGATCACTAGAACTAGCACTTAGGTTAATACAAACGCTTCAAATGGGTAGTTATTTCCCCCAAATTGTTTTCTTTGTTCATATCTAAAACTTGTGCTCCTACTATTGCTGCAGCAAGGATGAGACTTAGACATTTAGAAGTGAAAAGAGATGCAACATAGTAGTGTGAAGTTGTACATAGCATTGTACACTAGTGAGCCCTTCATATGGTCTCTCTAGATTTCATATACATTAAATGGACTTAGGGATGATGCGAAGTGGAAGGCTTTCATCACTTCTATATATGACAAAGATAATCATCCTCACTTTTGGAAATTAGTGTCCTTGATGGTCATTGAGGAGAATAAAATTGGAGTGTAAAGGAAAATGGCAATGAGGGCCAAACATCTAATGTAGATCACGAAAGAGGAAAAGGAAGAGGTCAAGGTAGGGATAGAGAAATGCAAGGAAGAAGAGCACCTAGAGACTCAAATGAAGGGCAAGTTAAGACATATCCATCATCAAAATGAAAAGGGAACTATAGGGGAAGAGGCAGAAGTTATAATCAAACTAGAGACAACATCAATATAGATGGAGGATAGATATATGGCAACTATGGTCACTATGAAAGAGATTGATATCAAAGAGAACCACAAATCATTTTTTATTCAAGTAAAAATGAAAGCATGTAGTCCACGGTCAAAGTGAGTGATTACAAGGAACAAGAATCAAATGCACGGTATATGGATGGTGGGTACAACAATCATATGATCTACAACAAGGACTTCTTCCCAAATATCCTAGTTGAATATGATCTACAACAAGGACTTCTTCCCAAATATCCTAGTTGAATTGAATAAGGAGCATGTGGGGATAGGTGAAACATCTCTACAATCACAACGTTCCAATCACAACAACATAAGGAGAGAGAGAGAGAGAAAGAAAGAGAGAGAGAGAGAGAAAGAAAGAGAGAGAAATGTCGCACTAGAGAAGAGAAAATATTATGAAGGAGAGTACACAATCGGTGATGGAGAAATAGAAAGAATTGTGTATTATCGATTTGAATTAGATACAATAGCTTATTAAAAAAGTAGCTTTGTGATGAATCCTCCACCTCTCGACCACCCTAAACCTCTCTCAACTTTCATTCAAATTCACACTCTCAATGATACTCTCACTCAGAATCTCACTCTCAATCACAATCACAATGAAAATCTTTAATTTGTGACTTCCCCTTCGACGAGACCGGCATGTCCCCAAAAAATAGAGTTGATCCTCCCTCATGATCGAAGGAAGTTAATGATCCACTAAATTAAGCAAAATTTGTGTCTCTTGGTGTTGCATATACAACTTTCATTAAATACGTAGGTTTCAAACTTATCATGATTTTAATTACCCTCATCTTACTTATTGGCTAACCTCGTGTTGATCACGCGAAAACGTATTCTCCCCAAAAACCCATAAAGAAAACTATATTTAGCTAACATGATGTGGTGTTGATATATCCTAGTGTAATGAATTACAATAAAAAACTCCATCAATGCAAAGACTTCTGAGTGGACGAGTCAATTTCTATGATGCTTGCTCATTCTAAAACGTTCAATGCAACTTGAATCTGAGAAATTGAGGAAATATTCAAGGTTTGGCCGATTCTAGAGTTTAAGTTATCTTTGAGATTACTAAAAAATATTCCAGATGACAAAAAGTTAAGGTATCTTTCATAGGCGTTTAGTTTCATCACAATCGTGGTGGAGAGCTATAGTTTTCAATTGTATTCAAGCAAGTTATTTTTATTTGGGAAATTCATATGCAACCCTCTCGAGCTTCTGATTTCCAAATAAGGTAAGCACATAGTTTGAGGAGGTAACAAACATTGTTCTATTCAAGAATTGACAATTTATAATATTTCAAGCTCTTAGAGATGTTCATGATTTCCCTAAATCATTAAATGTCAAAACGTGTCAGTATTTTCTAGGAATTATACTTCTAAAACCTTTTCAAGTCTTTTCAATTTAGATGTGGTTTCCTCCTAGATGGACCTTCTCTAAGCTTTCATCCTAACAAGAAAAGCTCTTCAATGAGGGGTTAAGCCATCAACAACAATAACTATGAGCTATGATGGGGATGGTTATTCAATGTCCCATGCATCTTGCTACCTTTTCTTGGTAGTACTTGAATTTTTCATATTTTCATAGTACAAGATTTTTTATAACTAATGCTCTACGAAACATAATACACCTTTTGTGCTTATGTATCTTGTATAAAAGATAGAGAAAATTTCAAGTTTCGTTTCTCTCTAGGAGGAGTGGTTTCTTGTAAGTAAATCCCTTGAAATTATTTCGAGGAAGCTCTACAAATAATGGAAATAGAGTTATCTATCATTGTCTGATAGATTCAGAACATTTCTTCATGTATTCATGCCTATCAAAAGAAATTATATCATATGCGTATTATGTATTGTTGTGTATGCAATAACACATATCACTCATCTATATGTTATTGCTCAATGCAACTATTGTTTCTTCTACTATGATACACATACTTGAAAGAAACATCCTAGATCATTGAACCTCACCTCATAACCTCTTTCAACCATTTGACCTACCGAAACCAAGTTCTTGGTGATGGTTGGCACATGCAACACATCCTTCAATACATTGGAGCTTTGAGATCCATTCAATGCAAAATCTCCCACGTGTATAGTCTTGTGCTTAGTGTCATCCACTCTTTCTACATGTCCATGGCTAATGGGTGAGTGTAAATTAAAGAAAAAATCTTTATTGCAACTCATATTGTTGCTTCAACTACTATCAATGTACCATGTTAAATTTGAATTGACTTTATCACTTGATCCATTCATCATAAGAAAGTTCTAATTTTCTAAAATTTGTCAGCGTACTAGCATAATTACCTTAGTTCTCTTTTTATCCTTAACCTCCTCCTCCTTTGGACAAACAATCTCTTCCATAATGGCCTGGTTTTCAACAATTGTAGCATTCTCCATTGTATGCTTATCTTCCATGTAATCTTCCTCCTCTTCGTCTACTCTTTCCTCTTCCTCTTGATCCATAGCTTTGGTTAGAGCCTTCCTGGTTGCATGATCTTCAGTTTGACCTTCCTCTCCCTCTGCCTTAGCAATTTTGTCCACCTCTTTTGTGTTTCCCTTTACTGGTATAGAAAACTTGCGCTTGGCTTCCCTTTGATTGTAAACCTCCATAAGCTCTCACATAGGCTAATATGGTGAATGCTTTCCACCTTTCATCCTCTCTCAAGACATTGAAAGTGTGCACAAGATCCTCGTCTTCAACTAGGCACCGAATTGAGACTAGGGTTTCTCCAAGCTCCTTAACATTCAAAATATACTAATTTATATTAGTGCTTGGTGCTCTCGTAAGAATATTTAGCTCATTATTGAGCTGAATCTTCCTTGCCTTGATTGATGAAAAGTAAAATCTCTCCAAGCTCTCCCAAAAATTCTTGGATATGTCCAAGTCTTGTATATCACCTATCATGCCATTGATTATGTGTTAGGATAGAATGGTTATGACTCTCCTATCCCTTTCTATCCATGGATTAAGCACCTTGACCTGACCTTGAAGTGCTAGATCATGCATACTAAGCATTGGCAGTGTGCCACTCACTAATTCCCACAATCCTTTGCCCATAAGGTAGTTGTGAACTCTAAATTTCAGTGGTTGATAATTGCCTTTCTCTAAGTTCGTTATTTGTGCATTATTGAGCTCTATGATCCTCCTCTAGCTTCTCCTCCACTTTTTGTCTTCTTAAGAAGGCGTGGATTTTATCTTTTGATAGCTTCTCCCTTGATAACATTTGGTGAGTTTAGATCCCAATCGATCTAGCCCCCTTTTGATGTCTTCCTGCTTTCATAAGTCCTCCTTGTGCTTACACAAGTTGTCTTGATCCCCTCAAGTCCTCAATAGGATGTCTATTGATGTCTCCAAACCTCCAAAATACTCTGATACCACTGATGGAGAATGATTCTAACACCCCAATGCGAAAATGGAAGATGGCTACCCTCTGCTAAGCCCACAAGCACTGATAGATGCTAACTGTTATGATATTTTTTCTACATTTTACAAAGACTTAAAATGCATCTTTGTGAAATAAAGATATACTCTTAGAGACAAAAAAAAACATTAAATCGTCCTAATTGGATATTCCAACTTGGAGAACAATCCATTGCAAAACAGGCTACCTATTTGCAACACTCTTTGCCTATGTGCAAAGTTATACCTATACAAACTTAGTTATTTCTCACAACTCACTCAAGAAAAGAACTTCAAATTTTGGAAAAACTTGGGGAACTATATGAGAGACCAAATGAAGCTTGAAATCTATGACAATAAGTAAAATGTAAGAACAAAAAATGCTCTGCAAACAAGTACAATGAGATTTGGAAAAGCCTAACTACACCTCTAGATAAAGAGGAACAAGATCCTGAGAAAAGAAGCTAAGAAAGAAAAGGGGTTACTTGTTGGAGCTTAGGACTTCACTAATGTTTGTGTAAATCACAAGCCTACACATTTGGGTTGAAAGATATCTTGATGACTCTACATATGTGAAGAAGCATAGGAACCATTGCTAGTGGTTAATTACCACTTTATCTCATTGTAAAAGTCAAATTGACTTGGAATCTTTTGTAATCACCTACCAAAAGGAGTCGTGGAAAAAGATGGCTATTTAGTTGAAGGAATATCTCCTAGGGTAAAGGAGCTGGATCATAGGGAGCCAAAAGTTTGAATTTGAATTCAAATTTTTACTCATTCCTATAAAAATGGACATGGAAAAGTCGCGCGCCGAACTCATATCTCTCGAGCTCCTCATTAGTGATTCTGAGTGTGTGTGAGGCCTACACTCTAGCCCACACCTATCTACACCATCAGGCAATGACGTTCATGCCAATGGATTTGTATACAAGTGCTCATTAATACATACATTGACATTGTTCATTTCTGAGTTCTCTCTCATACTACTCAAAAGTCTTTCAACTTGTGAAGTGCATATCTCAGTCAATTCTTCACCAAATTCAGTGATTCAAAGCTTATTGGATTCATATTGAAGCTATCTACATGCTGCTAAAGTGTGAAGAGATTATATTCAGCCATTTCAAAGAAATCTGCATCGAACTGATCACTGGTCAATTTCTGCTAAAGTCCTTAAAAGTTGGGGGTATAACTTAACTTGCTAAATTGATTTCTGTTAGCATAGTTCATCTTTTTACATCATTTCATTTGGATTAGTTAGCTTACTAAGCTAATTAGATACCCCTAAAAGGAGTATTTCCAATTCCTACTGTGCTGGTCATACTCAGTAAAATATCTAGTAGGTGTCAAGACATAAATAGAAGGTTTCCTTGAGTTTGTGAGTTTCAAAGTTATCTGTTTTGGTTCAATCATTGCACACATCATTTCCAAAGTACATAGGGCATATTATGGTGTCATTGGAAAGTTAAGGAGGTCTACTTATCAAGTATGAAGCAAAAGAGGGCTGGTACAAAGCAGGTTTTAGCATTACCTACTCAGTCTCTTGGAGCATCCATCCATCTTTCCCAACAGTGGTATCAGAGAAAACTAAGGTAAAATGGGAGATGATTTTCCTTCATTTATTGATAAATTGGACAAGAACAACTATCAAGCATGGTCTCTAAGGATGAAGACCTACTTACAAGGAAGGAGTCTCTATGGATACATCTCAGGAGATGAGGAATTACCCTCATTCAAAACAAGAGGACTACCAACCAAGGAAGAACATGAAAAGCTCAACACATGGTGTGCTTAGGATGCATTGGCAAGGCCTTATTTACTCAACTCCATCTCTGATTTTCTTTTGCCACATATTAGAAATTGTAAGACATCCCACAAAACTTGGGAAACCTTGTCATCATATTTTTCCTCCAACACAAGGGCTAGGAGAAATCAGTTGTGGATTGAATTCACAACATTAAGGAAGCAACCTAAGCAAGTTGTTTTAGAGTTTGTGACCAAGATTAAAGATGTAGCATATCAGTAAGCAAGCATAGGAAAAGAGATTGAAGAAGAGCAGATTGTAAGGCAAGTGATCAATGGGATCAAGGCTGATGACAAATGCAAAAGCTTCACCATTGCCATGGACCTCTACATGGACATGAAAATACTAGAAGTAACAACTCTTATGGGACAATTGTTTACTTAGGAAGCAAAGACAACAAGAATGGAGATACATACAAAGGTAATAACTCTTCTGCCCTATACACTGATAAGAAGTTTAAGGATAAAGGGAAGAGCAAGAAGGTGGAAGATGAAGGCTCTACCTCCCAAGCCAACTATGCAGGGAGAGGTAGATCATCAAGAGGAAGGGGCAGAGGAGGTAAGCAAGGTAGGGGGGGATCCTATAACTTCTCACCATGCAACATCTGTGGTTTATCAAATCATACTACAGATGAGTGTTTCAGGAACTACAAAAAGCAGAGAGGAAGAGGATACCAAAGAGGTGGATACTCATAGTCAAGAGGCTGATTCAATCATCACCAAGGCTACAACAACAACTACAACAACAATTACAACAATAATTACAATGGCAACTACCAAGGAGGATTCAAATCCAGAAAGGACTACAACAACTACATAGAGGAGCACGATGACTCTCTTCTGATCATGAAGATGACTTCAAAATCAGGTACAAATGATGACCACCTATTCTACATTGGCTCAGGGTGATCAAATCATGTGGCGGGCAATGTAGCACTACTCTCTGATCTTGAGGAACCAAAAGGTAAGCATCAAGTTCAAACAGGTGATGACACCAAGCATTCAGTAGTTAAAGTTGGAAATGTTAAGACTTGTGATGGAAATCAGAATGTGTTGAGCAGGGTACTCTATGTACCAACCATTACCAAAAATTTGATGAGTGTTGGACAAATTGTGGAGAGAGTTTTGCGGGTTAGATAGAGCATTTCTGGAGGATCCAAGACATGGATTCAAGAGGATAGCTAAAGGAGAAAAATCAGGTAGACTTTTCACCTTTGAGTTAGAGGACACAAAGAATATTGCACTATACAGTTATAAAGATCAAACACTTTCAGAGCTTGAGATTTGGCACAAAAGATTAGTGCATATAGGAGAAAGAACTTTGAAGAAAATATGCAGGGACCAATGTCTGCTTGGAATACCTAATGTATCCAAGCAACATATGATTTACAAGTGTGGTGCTTGTCAATTTGGGAAGTCTCACAGGTTACCCTTCTCAAGGAAAGGATACATGCATGAAGAATACCTAGAGCTTGTCCACATAGATGTATGGGGACCAAGCAAAGACCCCTCAGTCTCAGGTTCAAGGTACTATGTATCTTTTATTGATGATTATAGCAGATGGATTGTATTGTACTTTATGAAGCACAAGGATGAGGTATTTAATTGCTTTAAAAAAATAACTTGCATTAGTTTAAAATCAGACAGGAAGGAATTTGAAGAGGCTAAGGTCAGATGGAGGAGGTGAGTACTTCTCCAATGAGTTTGAAAACTTCTTGCAGGAAAGAGGCATCAAAAGAGAAATAGCCACAAGGTATTGTCCTGAACAGAATGGGGTAGCTGAAAGGAGAAATACGTTAATTGTTGAGAGAGCTAGATCTATGTTGAATGAGAAAAGGTTACCTAACTATCTATGGGCAGAGAGTATTTCTATTGCCACTTACCTCATAAACAGGTTCCCATCTAAGTCTCTTGATGGCATGAAACCCTATGAAGCATGGCATGGTAAGAGACCTTCACTTGACCATTGGAGGATATTTGATGTGTAGCATATGTACACATTCCTTCTTAGATAAGAGGTAAGCTAGATCCAAAGGCTGAAAAATGCATCTTTATTGGGTATGATCTAAATAAAAAAGGTTATAGGTTCTATAACCCTACCAATAAGGGATTCATGGTAAGGAGAGATGTTGTCTTTGATGAAAATTATTCTTGGTATGAGAATGAATGCAGGAAAGTTAAATTACCCTATGATTTGGAAGAGGAGTTTCCAAATCTTGCAAAGGAGGAACCTACTCAGAATGAAGCCTCATGTTCAGATGATGAAGATACTATCAACCTTGAAGAGTTCAAGGCATGGAAGTCCAAGGGCAAAATGAAGATGAAGAAGCCCCGAAGAGATACCTGAATCTTCAACTCAATCAATCATAAGATCACAAACTTGAGAAAGAAAAAAACCTATCACAAATGGGTATGATACATCTCTTGTTACTAAACATTCTGTTTATCTTGCCAAAGATTTGTCAAATGAAGAACCAGGATCATATGAAGAAGCCATAACCAAATCAGAATGGAAAGAAGCTATGGATGAGGAGATTGAAGCACTTAAGGAGATTGATACATGGGAGTTAGGACCCAAGAAGGACTTGATGAAGGTAATAGGATCCAGATAGATCTATAAGCTTAAAAGAAATTCTGATGGCACAATTAATAGGTACAAGGCGAGATTGGTAGCCAATGGTTTTGCACAAATCCAAGGCATAGACTATGAAGAGACATTTTCTCCTATGGCCAAGATGCCAACAATCAGAGTGTTGGTAAGTGTGACTGCATCAAAAAATTGGAATATGTACCAATTGGATGTCAAGAATGCTTTCTTGAATGGATGGATTTCAGAGGAGGTATATATGTCACAACCTCTTGGCTATGAGGACCCTAGAAAGGTAACTTATGTTTGCAAATTAAAAAAGGCTTTATATGGATTGAAGCAGGCACGTAGGGCATGGAATTAGAGGTTAACTACATACCTCCAAGACCAAGGATTTGTTATGAGCAAGCTAGATACTTCTCTATTCATAAAGAGAAGTAATTCAGAGGTAATATACCTTTGTGTTTATGTTGATGACATCATCATTATAGGTAATGATGTCAATGGAATCAGATATATCAAGAGCCAAATGATGAAGGAGTTCAAGATCAATGATCTTGGTCTATTGAAGTATTTTCTTGGGCTTGAATTAGTCTACAGTAATTCAGGGATATACATTACTCAAAAAACGTATATACAGGATATGTTGAAGAAGTTTCACTTGCAGGATGCCAAAGTAGCAAGCACTCCAATGGAGATAAACCTAAAACTAAGTGTTCCAAAACCAATGACACGTATGGATTGATACAAGAAATGGAAAGAAGGCCTCTTATAGATCCAGAATTTGAGATCTTCAATGATGATGAAGATTATGAGAATTTGAAGATTAGAAGTAAAGGAAAATTATCACTAGTAGAAATTATGTGAATATGGTACTCTTTCTAGTATCAAATAGAGTTAGAGATGTGTTAGCTTCTTGACCCTATGCATATATTATGCAAGAATGTTGGTTTTTGGTTATGGCAACATCTTCTTAGATTAAAAGACACAACAACATTAAGAATTCACTTAAAGGGCTAGTACTCAAAACCAAAGTTATGGATAATTAAAAAAAAATAAACAAGGAACAACTTATGAACCTACTATTTGCATACCTACAACAAAAGAGATGCAAACTATCAATAATAATATTCAGTTGATTTGAAAACATATAGGATATGGAGCATCTTTCTAAAACATGTTTACTTTGGATGACATGCGCTTATATAGGTTAAAGACATATGATTAGCATAACTTTTTGAAGCATGATCTACCTCTTGTAGTTGATGGATGTGCAACAAAAGGTGTACAAGATGTTATATATCATCATGGATTGCAAATAAGGTAATTATCATAATATTATGTTTAATATATAAGACTATTTGATATCATTCCTTTATGAATTAATTTCTTTTTAATATAATATATGATCGATAATAGGGCAATTACATCAAAAGATATTGACAAAGACTCGATCCCAGAAAACAAACATCAACGCAAAGAGCTACTATGTTTGATAGAGAAAAAGCTTCGAACATCATTTTCTAATATTGAAGTTCATTTATTGATCCATTTTGTGGATGAAATAGAGATGGAAGGAGTTCTAAACACAATGGATATTTTAGATCAAGCGATCTATGGGCATATTAAAATGTATGTGTGACAAGGAAAAAAACTACAAGGATCCATGGCAAAGGGATGGATGCTTAAGGAGTGTGTGTACTATGTTAGTGAATAGCTTGATAGAGTTCCTGAAGAAGTTCCATGTGCATGGACTAACGAGTCTTCTTCAAAATTAAGAGATGAGGTATTATGAGCTAAGTGAGTGCCATTTCAATTAACATTGCAAGAGAAAATGTGATATTTCTACTTTTGTTGCATATAATAGGAAATGTTTGCAAGCATTCATTAATGACTATGAATAGGAACTTCAATATCTCGAAAGTAAAATATGGATAAACAAATGATATAGACATAATCTTGATAGTAATGAGAATATAGATATATCTTCTTTCACTGATTGGCTATATACTCATATGCAATGAGTCAATGTAAGTAATGAACAAATTTCAGATAATCACAGGGAGTTAATGATAGGTTATGAAAGAAAGATACTTTGATTCTGCTAATGTTTTATTCTTGCACACACATGTATATTAGTTTTTCTTGTGATAATTTATTTATTATTGGAAGTCTCAATGTTCACTAATATACGGGCTTATGGACAACCTACTATAATCAAAGTTATTGATCCTTTGTTTAAATTAGAGGATTCTAGATTTATTGATTGTATCACGTGTTAGTTCAAAAGATATGACCCTTATAAATAGGGAACTTAGATATGTAGGAACCATTGCTGGTTTCCATGAAATACTATTTTGTATCCTCAAAGAGGTAGAAAAAGTTATATTTTTTATGATATAATTTATTATTTTTTAAGCAAATAATAATGATTTTTTGCTTTTATTATATTTGGATAGGTTATTTTGAAGTTGATTGGTCTTGAGCTAAGTATAAAGGTAATAATTACACATTGAGAAGGGAACTATCTGGGTTTTGGGTAATTGAGTCTTTGAAAATAATGCAATTAACAAGAGAAAGTATATTCTTCCTAGTCATATTGAACAAGTTTTTTTTTTATAAAAACCCTGATGCTCGTCCTTGGTGGAAAGCCATTCATGGTCAAATGAGAGATTTAACATTAGAAAAAGTAAAATAAATATAATGAAGATGAAACTCTATTTATTGCTTATCAAAATGATGGTAATAATGAAAAAACATGAATAGACTAGATAATAGATTCACTTTGATTCATTTGGAGTCTGAAATGAATTCCACCATAGAGATAAAATATATTCTTGTAGGTTAAACCATTATGCTCAGGGAAAGAGTTTGAGTTTTATCGAAAGAGCTGTATAGCTTTCTAATGCGAGTTCTAGGTCATCAACTTCAATTGTTTGAATGGATATCAGACAATATATTTGTTGGTGCAAATAAATCCAAGCAAACATACTTGGACAATTAGAATGTATCTCATATACTCACATATGACTATTCCCTTGTAAAAGTCACATTACTTTTTATCCTTGTAAAAGTGCATATATTAATTGCATTATCCTTATGTGGAGTTAGGAGGAATCAAATAAAACATTCTTGGTGGATGATAGATGAAAGAGTAAAGCCTAAAGTTTAGGACTCACTTTATGGTGAGAACTTGAATTTGAATTTAGAACTTGGCTTCAACTCTAGATATAAAGGTGGATCAAAATCTCGCATGGATACAAGCCTGATTTGAAGATCATTTGAGAGGGTTTTCTTGTGATTAGTGAGATCATTCCATAGCTCCATCAGTTCCCTCACACTGTGCAATTATACATTGCCAATGTCATCATATTTCATTTAATACATACACATTCTTAGAGCTTGTTCTCGATGCATAGTTGATCATTTGAAGTGATTTAAAGTGCTAATGACTCTAAAAATTCTCTAGTTAATACATATAAACTTTCATTATCATTTTTTTTCTCAATCTTGACATATCTTCACATTTCTCATCCCTCATATGCATACTCTATCACCCTGAAAATGTCAGGTTAATCTTTCAACTTGCTAAGCATCATTCTTAGTGTACATTTGATCTTTTTTATTGAAATAACTCACGATTGGTAGCTACCTAAGTTAATTAGATACTCTGAAAAGAAATTTAGTCAATTTCTAATAGGTTGAGAGCACTGTTCATTTTACTGAACATGTGTACAGACCAAAATAACAACTCTTAACTCTTCGTTGAACTTTTTGCTCATCTGTTTTGATCCATTGGTTAGAGGATCATGCTCCAAAGCACATAGATCATTATTTGTGATTTTAGGGAAGCTCAAAGGGTCTAATATACTCTCCGCAACCTGTTCTTGGATTGTGTGAATTAGGATTTTGCAACACCACTTCACCTCTGGAATATATCCACCATCTCCTCCAATAGTGGTTTAAGAGCAACAACAAGAAAAATGGGAGATGGATTTCCATCATTCATTGACAACTTGAGAAGAAACTATCGAGCATGATCCCTAAGGATGCAAGCTTACCTCCAAGGAAGAAGCTTATATAAATACATCTCTCGAGATGGGGAAGTGCCAATATTCAGAAGCAAACATCAAACTACAAGAGAAGAGCAAGAAATGCTACCTACATGGTGTGCAAAGGATGCTCTAGCCATGTCCTATATACTTAAGTCAATATCTTATTTCCTATTATGTCACATTAGGAATTGAAAGACCTCCCAAGAGACTTTGAAACTAGTTTCTTCATATTTCAAATCCAATACAAGAGCTAGGAAGAACTAGCTTTGGATGGAGTTCACAACCTTGAAGAAGCAACCAAAGCAAAGTGTAGCTCACTATGTAACCAAGATGATGTAGCTGACCAACTTGGGAGCATTGGAGAAGAGATAGAAGAGGAGCAGGTAGTAAGGAAAATTATAAATGGCATCAAAGATGATGACAAGTGGGAGTCCTTCACCATAACAATAGACACGTATATGGAAATGCAAATACTTGACCTCAACACACTGACGGGGCAACTCTTCACACATGAGACAAAGCTCAACAAGAATGGAGACAACTCTAGAGGTAATCAATCTTCTGCCCTTTATGGAGATAAAAATAAGAGTAAAGATAAAGGCAACGGTAAAAAAAAGTAAAGAAGAAGCAAGTACCTCTCAAGTGAACTTCACAGGTAGAGGAAGAGGTACTAGAGTAAGGGGCATAGGAGGAATGCAAGGCATGGAGAGATCATACAACTATTCACCTTGCAATCTCTGTCGCTTGACCAATCATACCACAGTAGAGTGTTTCAAGAACACAAAGAATCAAAGAGGAAGAGGATTCCATGGAGGAGGCTGTGGACAATCTAGAGGCATGTTCAATAATGGAGGAAGCAATTACCATCAAAACTACAATCAAAGCTACAACAACAACTATCAAGGAGGCTTTATAGGTAGAAGAGATTATCACGACTACAAAGTAGACCAAGAAGATTCTCTATTGATCATGAGCATGATATCAAAGCAAGGTAAAGATGATGAGCATCTTTCCTATATTGATTATGGTTGTTCCAATCATGTGGTTGGGAATGTAGCATTGCTATCTGATCTTGAAGAACCTAAAGGGAAGCATGAAGTGTAGATAGGTGATGCCACTAGGCACTCTATTAAGAATATTGGAAATGTCAAGGCTTCTGATGGTAACATTAACCTTTTAAGTAAGGTACTATATGTGCCAACCATAAAAAAAACCTAATCAGTGTTGGGAAGATTATTAAGAAGGGCTTACTGGTTAGATTCACAGGACATAGTGCATTTGTGGAGGAACCTCAACAAGGCTTCAAGAGGATTGCAAAAGGTAAGAAATCTAGTACACTCTTTACATTTGAAGTTGAAGATACTAGAAACATTGCATCCTTCAATAACAACGATCATGCCCTATCTGAACTAAAGATATGGCATAAGAGGCTAGGTTATATAGGTGAAAAAATGAACACCAAAGGAAATATGTAGGGATCAAAGTGTGTATGTCATTCCAAATTTGTCCATATAACACATGATTTGAGAATGTGGAGCATGCCAATTTGACAAATCTCACATGCAACCATTCAAGAGAAAAGGATACATGTATAAAGACTACTTGGAGCTTGTGCACATAGATGTGTGGGGTCCTAGGAGAGAGTCATCAATCTTAGGATCAAGGTAATATTTTTCATTCATAGATGATTATAGTAGATGGATAATTCTTTACTTCATGAAGCATAAAGACAAAGTCTTCATTTGAATCAAGAATTATTTGGCATTGGTTAAGAACCAAACAGGTAGAAGCTCGAAGAGGATCAGATGAGATGGAGGTGTTGAGTATTTGTCACATGATTTTGACTCATTCTTACAAGACAGAGGTATAAAGAGAGAGGTCACGACAAGATACTCCTAAACAAAATGGAGTGGCGGAGACAAGGAATAAAATGATAGTAGAGGCTGCAAGATCAATGTTGAATGAAAAGAAAATTCCACTATACCTATGGGTAGAGGTTCATTCCACAGCCACATACTTAATTAATGGGCTCCCATCCAAATCCTTGGATGGAAATGACACCCTATGAGACATGGAATTGTAGGAGAGCCTCATTGGACCATTGTAAAATATTTGGTTGCATTGCTTATGCACATATGCCCTCAGAGATTAGAGGGAAGCTTGATCCAAAAGCTTAAAAAGTGTATACTCATTGGCTATGGCCTAAATCAGAAGGGATATAGGTTGTACAATCCAACTAACAAAGGATTTAGAGTTGCCAAGGATGTGGTGTTTGATGAGAATAATTCATGGTTTGAAGATGATTGCAGGAATTAGGCTACCCTATGATGTTCAAAGTGAGTTTCCAACTCTAACTCAAGAAGAATCACAAACATCAGAGGATGTCAACTCAGAAGATGAAGAGAAGATTGACTTCATTGCTTGGAAGTCCAAGGGCAAAACATATTTCAAACAATCGGAAGACATTCCAGACTCATCCAATCAAGCACTCAGAAGATCTCAAAGGGAGAGTAAAAAACCCATAAGGTATGGTTATGACCCGTCACTAGTGACCAAGAATTCTATATACATGACTAAAGATTCTATGTTCGAAGAGCCTTCTTTATTTGAAGAAGCCATTAAGATGAAAGAATGGAGAGAAGCTATGCAGGAAGAAATTGAAGCACTTTAAGAAAACAACACTTGGGATTTGGTTTCTAAGAAACCAAGTATGAAGGTAATAGGATCAAGGTGGTTTTACAAAGTCAGGAAAAAATCAGATGGTTCAATAAACAGATATAAATCAAGGCTAGTAGCAAAGGGGTTTAGGGTTATGGACTAAGTACACTAAGCCAATTTATGCATACACCAAGAAAGGCTCACTTGGAAGATGCCAAGAGGATCTTAAAATATCTAAAGGTTACCATAAATGAAGGGTTGTTTTATCCATTTAGTTATGATTTGGATATCAAGATGTATTCTGATGCAGATTGGGTTGGCTCCAAGGATGATAGGAGGAGAACCTCTAACTACTTATCTTTTGTAAGTTCAAAGCTAATATCATGGTCCTCAAAGAAACAACCAACTGTGGCATTTTCATCGATAGAACATGACTATAGAGGCTTAGCAGATGCATTATAAGAGGCTATGTGGCTAAAGATACTTTACACAGATTTGGGATCACATTCTTATACTCTAATGATTTTACGAGATAACACTAGCTCACTTCATTTGGCTACTATTACTATAAATCATGCCAGCACTAAGCACCTTGAAGTGCACTATCATTATGCAAGAGATTAGCTACTCAACAAGGACATCCAATTGCCGTATGTATCAACCAATTCACAATGTGCAGATATGATCACAAATTCTTGGATGGAACTAAGATAAGAAGGTTCTAGATGATGATTCGATTTAGGAAATCAAAGAGAATTAAATATCAAGCATGTTAGGCTTGAGGGGGAGCTATTGGTGCAAAAAATCCAAGACCTACATACTTGGACCATATGCATACACACATGCATATGCATAAAAACAAGCATATGCATGTGTGTGCGCATATGCATCGGTGTATGCATACGTATTTATGTGTGTATGTGTGTATGCATATGCATGTGTGTATGCATACACACATGCATATGCATACACACATACACAAATACATATGTATGCATACACAGATGCATATGCACACACACATGCATATGCATACACACAGACATGCATATGCATACATACATGTATATGCATGTCCATATGCATACATGCATATGCATACACACATGCACATGCATAGACACATGCATATGCATACACACATACATGCATATGCATAAAAACATGCATATGCATACACACATACATACATATGCATACACACATGCATATCCATACACACATGCATATGCATACACACATGCATATGCATACAAACATGCATATGCATTCACACATGCATATGCATACACACATACATATGCATACACACATGCATGCATATGCATACACACATACATGCATATGCATACACACATGCATATGCAAACACACATGCATATGCATGTGTGTATGCATACACACATGTATATGCATACATACATACATATGCATACACACATGCATATGCATACGCACATACATGCATATGCATACACACATACATGCATATGCGTACACACATGCATATGCATACGCACGTACATGCATACGCATACACACATACATGCATATGCATACAGACATACATATGCATACACACATACATACATATGCTTTCACACATGCATATGCATACAAACATGCATATGCATACACACATGCATATGCATGTGTATGCATGCACACATGCATATGCATACACACATACATGCATATGCATACACACATGCATATGCATACACACATACATGCATATGCATACACACATACATACATATGCATACACACATGCATATGCATACAAACATGCATATGCATACACACATGCATATGTATACACACATACGTGCATCTGCATAAACACATGCATATGCATGCGTGTATGCATATGCATACACACATGCACATGCATACAAACATGCATATGCATACACACATGCATATGCATACACACATGCATATGCATACACACATACATGCATATGCATACCCACATGCATATGCATGTGTGTATGGATATGCATGTGCATATGCATACATGCATATTCATACACACATGCATATGCATACACACATACATGCATATGCATACACACATACAAACATATGCATACACACATGCATATGCATACACACATGCATATGCATACAAACATGCATATGCATACAAACATGCATATGCATACAAACATGCATATGCATACAAACATGCATAAGCATACACACATACATACATATGCATACACACATTCGTACATATGCATACACACATGCATATGAAAACACACATGCATATGCATACAAACATGCATATGCATACAAACATGCATATGCATACAAACATGCATAAGCATACACACATACATACATATGCATTCACACATTCGTACATATGCATACACACATGCATATGAATACACACATACATATGCATACACACATGCATATCCATACACACATACATGCATATGCATACACACATGCATATGCAAACAGACATGCATATTCATACACACATACATATGCATAGACACAAGCATATGCATACACACATACATGCATATGCATACACACATACATGCATATGCATACACACCTACATGCATATACATACACACATACATGCATATGCATAGAAACATGCATATGCATACAAGCATGCACATGCATACAAACATATATATTCATACACACATACATACATATGCATACACACATGCATATCCATACATACATGCATATACATACACACATGCATATGAATGTGTGTATGCATACACACATGCATATGCATACACACATACATGCATATGCATACACATACATGCATGCATATGCATACAAACATGCATATGCATACACACATACATACATATGCATACACACATGCATATGCATACACACATGCATATGCATACACACATGCATATGCATACACACATGAATATGCATGTGTGTATGCATACACACATGCATATCCATACACACACACACATACATACATATATTTGCACACACAGATGCATATGCATACACACATACATGGACATGCATACATACATGTATATGCATGTGTGTATGCATATGCATGTCCATATGCATACATGCATATGCATACACACATGCACATGCATACACACATGCATATCCATACACACATACATGCATATGAATACAAACATGCATATGCATACAAACATGCATCTGTATACAAACTTGCATATGCATACACACATACATACATATGCATACACACATGCATATGCATACAAACATGCATATGCATAGACACATGCATATGCATAGACACATGCATGTAACCAGATACATGCATATGCATACACACATACATGCATATGCATACACACATACATATGCATACACACATGCATATGCATATGCATACACACATACATGCATATGCATACACACATACATGCATATGCATACACACATACATGCATATGCATACACACATGCATATGCATACACACATACATGCATACACATACACACATGCATATGCATACACACATACATGCATATGCATACACACATACATACATATGTAATACACATGCATATGCATACAAAAAAGCATATGCATACACACATGCATATGCATGTGTGTATGCATGCACACATGCATATGCATACACACATACATGCATATGCATATACACATGCATATGCATATACACATACATGCATATGCATACAAACATGCATATGCATACAAACCTACATACTTATGCATACACACATGCATATGCATACACATATGCATATGCATACAAACATGCATATGCATACACATTTACATATGCATACACACATACATACATACATACATACATATGTATACACATATGCATATGCATACACACATGCATATGCATACACACATACATTCATATGCATACATGCATGTATATGCATGTGTGTATGCATATGCATGTCCATATGCATACATTCATATGCATACACACAGGCATATGCATACACACATGCATATGCATACACAAATACATGCATACCCATACAAACATGCATATGCATATGCATACACACATACATACATATGCATACAAACATGCATATGCATACAAACATGCATATGCATACAAACATGCATATGCATACAAACATGCATATGCATACAGACATGCATATGCATACAAACATGCATATGCATACACACATACATATGCATACACACATACATGCATATGCATACACACATACATGCATATGCATACACACATGCATATGCATACACACATTCATATGCATGTGTGTATGCATACACACATGCATATGCATAGACACATACATATGCATATACACATGCATATGCATACACACATACATGCATATGTATACACACATACATGCATATGTGTACACACATACATGCATATGTGTATACACATACATGCACATGCGTACAAACATGCATATGCGTACACACATGCATATGCATACACACATACATGCATACGCATACACACATGCATATGCATACACACATAAATGCATATGCATACAAACATGCATATGCATACACACATACATACATATGCATACACACATGCATATGCATACACACATGCATATGCATGCAAACATGCATATGCATACACAGTTGCATATGCATGTGTATGCATGCACACATGCATATGCATACACACATACATGCATATGCATACACACATGCATATGCATACACAGATGCATATGCATACACAGATGCATATGCATACACACATGCATATGCATACACACATACATGCATATGCATAGAAACATGCATATGCATACACACATACATACATATGCATAAAAACATGCATATGCATAAAAACATGCATATGCATAAAAACATGCATATGCATACAAACATGCATATGCATACACACATGCATATGCATACAAACATGCATATGCATACACACATACATGCATATGCATAAACACATGCATATGCATGCGTGTATGCATATGCATACACACATGCACATGCATACAAAGATGCATATGCATACACACATACATGCATATGCATACCCACATGCATAAGCATGTGTGTATGCACATGCATGTGCATATTCGTACATGCATATTCATAGACACATGCATATGCAAACACACATACATGCATATGCATACACACATACATACATATGCATACACACATGCATATGCATACACACATGCATATGCATACAAACATGCATATGCATACAAACATGCATATGCATACACACATGCATATGCATACACACATACATACATATGCATACACACATGCATATGCATGTGTGTATGCACACACAAATAACATACATATGCATACACACATGCATATGCATACACACATGCATATGCATACACACATGCATATGAATTTGTGTATGCATACATACATGCATATGCATACAAAAATGGATATGCATACACACATGCATATGAATGTGTGTATGCATACACCCATGCATATCCATACACACATACATGCATATGCATACACACATACATGCATATGCATACAAACATGCATATGCATACAAACGTGCATATGCATACACACATACATACATATGCATACACACATGCATATGCATGTGTGTATACATACACACATGCATATGCATACACACATACATACATACATACATATGCATACACAGATGCATATGAATACACACATACATGCATATGCATACATACATGTATATGCATGTGTGTATGCATATGCATGTCCATATGCATACATGCATATGCATACATGCATATGCATACACACATGCACATGCATACACACATGCATATCCATACACACATACATGCATATGCATTTTAACATGCATATGCATACAGACATGCATATGCATACAGACATGCATATGCATACAAACATGTATATGCATACAAACATGCATATGCATACACACATACATACATATGCATACACACATGCATATGCATACACACATACATGCATATGCATAAACTCATGCATATGCATGTGTGTATGCATATGCATACACAAATGCACATGCATACAAACATGCATATGCATCCACACATGGGTATGTATACACACATGCACATGCATACAAACATGCAAATGCATACACACATACATGCATATGCATACCCACATGCATATGCATATGCATATGCATACATGCATATTCATACACACATGCATATGCATACACACATACATGCATATGCATACACACATACATACATATGCATACACACATGCATATGCATACAAACATGCATATGCATACAAACTTGCATATGCATGTGTGTATGCATACACACATGCATAGGCATACACACATGCATGTGCATACACACATACATGTGCATACACACATACATGTGCATACACACATACATGCATATGGATACACACATACATTAATATGCATACACATGCATATGCATGTGTGTATGCATATACATACACACATGCATATGCATGTGTGTATGCATACACACATATACATACACACATACATGCATATGCATACACACATACATGCATATGCATACACACATGCATATGCATACACACATGCATATGCATACAGACATACATGCATATGCATACAGACATACATGCATATGCATACAAATATGCATATGCATACACACATGCATATGCATACACACATGCATATGCATACACACATGCATATGCATGCACACATGCATATGCATACAAACATGCATATGCATGTGTGTATGCATACACACATGCATATGCATACGCACATGCCTATGCATACACACGTACATGCATATGCATACAGACATGCATATGCATGTGTGTATGCATGCGTGTATGCATATGCATATGTGTATGCATACACACATGCATATGCATACACACATACATGCATATGCATGCAGACATGCATATGCATGCAGACATGCATATGCATGCACACATGCATATGCATGCACACATGCATATGCATACACACATAAATGCATATGCATACACACATGCATATGCATGTGTGTATGCATACACACATACATGCATATGCATACACACATACATGCATATACATACAAACATGCTTATGCATACACACATGCATGTTCATGTGTGTATGCGTATACATATGCATATGTATACACACATGCATATGCATGCACACATACATGCATATGCATACATAGATACATGCATATTCATACACAAATGCATATGCATACACACATGCATATGGATACAGATGCATTTTAAGATCTCCACATTGGATCAGATGGGATCTCCATGCACACCTTGGGGAGCGCATGACCATGACAACTCCAAGATATATCACATACATAGTGGAGCTCTAGTCATGGATGCAGCTAAAAAGTCCATGCGGCAGCGCATTCGACAAGTTTTCTCCATAGAGTTTGGACATTCTTTAATGTTAAAATGGAGCAAACAGGATAAGGATTCCAAAATTTATATCACACAATAGATATAGGAAGAGTATCTGCCACCACTTAGGCATCCTATTGTGAGTTTGGAATGGATTCAGCATACGGCATGCGAGGTGATGTCTCATCGACGGTTCGAAGCTCGCGATGCTTTCAGAGAAAGCTTACCAAAGCCTGTATGGTTAGATGTTGAAGAGTGGGAATGGATTCAAGATGAGCAGCAACATACTCTTTATTGATATCATCAACAAGGAGATGCGGCAGTCACACATTTAGATACATTTGGTACATTGCATTTTGGTATCGGCGGATATGATAGTATGCGCTACCAATTTGTAAGTATCCTTTTAATTATTCAATTTGTTTGTGTTAAGCACATCATGTATGTTCATCTAACATTTTTCATAATTGTTATAGGAGTTAGCAGTGGGTCATCTTCCGATGCAAACCGAAGAAGCTTATGGACATCCTCATGGATTGGTTGCACTCTTGCAGGACTTAGAGGGACGCGGTGCAATCATTTCATGGGAGAATCTATGATTAGGTAAACTTATAGCTTGGTTTCCTATTTTTAGTTTTTGTTTATAAATTTCATGTCAATTTGTCTCATTTTACACATATGCTTTGTTGCAGGATTGTAGGTGTAAATGTTTTGATCCCCTTCCGTATATGTATGGTAGTGCTTTGCCACAATTTTGTATTACACTCCTATGTGGCAATGATATACAATAATTTTGTATTCGATTCCTATATGGAAGTGCTTTGTCACATTGCCACAATTTTGTATTACACTCCTATGTGGCAATGATGTACCATAAGTTTGTATTCAATTCCTATATGGAAGTGCTTTGTCACATTTTGTATTCGATTCTTATATGGAAGTGCTTTGTCACACTCTTGTACATCCTTCATTTATGGAATATACAACTTTTTGTACATGATTCATGGTTCATTTTTGCTCATATAAAATCATGTTTTGGTTGCCATTTGAGTACATAACACATGTACTCGGTTTAGAGTTGGGCAAAGTGTATTGTCTTTTGCTAAAAAACATTATACTGTAGCAAAAGACAACACACTCTGCCCAAAAAAAAATTGTGTAGATAAGGTCATCGATATTAGCATCGGTACACCCATTGGAGTCGTCGTTATGGGCGTCGGTACACCTAGCATAGTCGTCAGTACACCTATATCGATGACTATACCGGCATTATGTTTTCGACGTGCATACCGACTATGACACCAATGTCGTGGAAAAATTATGCCCGTTCATTTTCCTCGCTAACAACCTTGGTATACCCTCAATATGTTGTAGTGACTTTCCATATACCACGGATTTGATCCTTGTTTCTTGTAATGACTCACATGTATCATTGCCGGCATGCTTTCATTTTTACTTGACATAGAAGCATAATTACCTTGCCCTTTCTATGATACGTTTCCCTTTTCTCTTTGATAGCAATCTCTTGCATACTGACTATATTTTCCATATATGTAGCATCCATCGATATTCTTTTTTTCTTGAGTTCTATTATACCTTTCTCCTCTTCCTGTATAGTTCCCTCTTCCTATTGATGAAGGAGATGTGTTATATTGCACTTTACCTGAGTCTCCACTAGCTTCTCTTCCTTGCATTCCTCTTCGTTCATCTCCATAAGATACTTGGGCCTCATTGCTATTTTTCTTTAAACCTCCAATGTTCCTCTCCCCAATGAACATTAAGCCAAGTAATTTCTCAAAGTTAGAATGATTATTTTGACATATGCAGAAGTGGTGAAAGCCTTCTACTTCTCATCAGCCCTAAGTCCATTTAGTGTATATGCAATTTATAGAGACTTCAAATGAAGGTGTCACTAGTGTGTAGTGTTATGTACAAATTCACGTTTACCATGTTTATATAGATTCTACAATGGGATTTGGCATAGATAAATGTGTTCAGAGTTCAATGCTCCACCCTTTTGTCTAAACTCGATTTCATTGTCATGCAAGCTCATTTATCCCCCATGCAAGGGAACTTTACCAAACTCTTGATAAGCAAGGCCTCCCTTCACTCCTTTCAAGCTCATTCATTCAAGATCTTGGAAAGAGTGCCCATTCTCTCCTCATGACGTCTCCATGCTCATAGAGCATTCTTTGTAAGTTCATTTCTATTTATTTAGTTCACTATGTTTTCTTATCTTCTGTTCCTTCCTCCATAGTTTATTAGATGTGTGTATGTGAGTGGAGTAGTAGTAATGCTTTTTCATTTCAACATGGTATCAGAGCATATGTTAATTATTTTTCCTTTTGAGTTTTTTCGTTATTAACTTCTTCATTAGCATACATATCCCTCTTAATCCCTCCCTCCCTGCCATATTTGTAATAAGAGTGCTTTTAAGCACTATGCCAACTTCTTCATTAGACTTGATTATGGTTTTGTGTATTTCTTCCATTATGTATTCATTTCATCATTAATATATGTAATAGTAGTAGTTTTAAGCTCCATAGGTCATAGGCTTCCATTATTTTCATAATAAAAAGTGCTTATAATCACTTTAGATCAATAATAGTACACAACCTTGGGGTGTCCTTTGCAAGATTCCATCTATCCTACAAGATTCCATCTATCCTGCAAGATCATATGGATATGCCGGTTGTGCCATGTCCTAGGCCACTCTTTACATCATCAAATGAAACTTCAACTACCTATTACAACACTGAGGCAACCTCGTTCTGAAGGAAATCACACTTTGCAGCATTTAAAACACAAGAATGTCAATGGCCTGAACATTTTTGTTTCGGAGATAGAGTGTCGTGGCTAAAGAAGTAGTGACCAGAGGTCAAACGCAAGCAACAAGATCTTGTTACTATTGACTTGATGTATGGAACAATAACATTTCTCTAGTTTGTTGAAGAACCATCAGAATCGACTGAGCAAGGACTATTACAGATTGAGATGCAGACCACGTGATGTTCTTAGTTGAAGCAACAGAGCGTAGCTAACGAGTTTGCTTCATATGGGAATGACAGTAAGTGTACAAGAACCCTCTGTACGTAGAAATGCAGACCACGTGATGGTCTGAGTTGAAGCAACAGAGCGTAGCTAAGGAGTTTGCTTCATATGGGAATGATAGTAAGTGTACAAAAAACATACCACAAAGGCTATGGCAGATCATCCGAATGAAAATCAGTCATCAAGAAAATATCAATTGGAAGCTAGCTCTACTGGGAGAAGCGAGTGGTCGCTTCACGACTCTCTAGAATGCTTGAAACTCTGGTCGATTGAGTATTCACTGTTCCTCCTTGGCAAAAGGATTGCTAATTGTAAGAAACCCCCCCTTTTTTTATGAGTCATCAAGTATTCCTTTTGATCAAGAACACACTTTACCCAAGTGGGCCATGCTTGAGGGTGATGAGTGGGCGATTAACCTTTTCTTGTAAAGCTAGCTACACTCTGTAAAAGCTTCCCCTGCTCTCTGGGATTCAAGGGATCCCATGGGCATTAGACCCCTTCTTTTGTATTTTTCCTTTATTTAATTCAAGTCCGAGAGAGTAGGCTAAGGCCGAGCTTCCTGTATTTAAAAAGAAAAGTGCGCTTTTGTTTTCTCCATCTATTGCCCTTTCTGAGGCATAGCTTAGAACTTCATTAAGTGGTGACAACATTAGCAATATATTAGTCACAAACTCTAGTGATGAGTGCTTCTGCGAGGTGGGCGAATTTCTCCACTGACTCTAAACGTTGAGATGCGCCTCCATGGAGGCCTGCTATGAACTCCTATGTGAAAAGCTATATCACACAAGATTTGATAGCAAAGAATGAAGTTGAGGTTTGAACCAACAAAGATAGAGGATGAATTCGAGATGCAATAGCAATGTTGAAGCTGCTCCACCATTTTGAGAGTACCGTAATCCAGAGAAGGATCCAGTAGAGGAAAGGGGAGCAGATGGGAGTAGGCGAGCTTGCAGATGAAATCAAGGGGCAAAAGTAGTAGCATAAGGAGAAGGCAACCTTGCTCGAAGGATTTTTCCGCAATGAAGAAAGATCGAGTCTACATGAAGTGATTGCAAGTCTTGAAGAAAGGGGGGGGGGGGGGGACAGAATAGCTAGTAGCTACTCTACTCCTTGTTCCTCTTCAAAAAAATCCAAAGTAAACGATGCCGATTGGTCATTAATTGCAGACACATTGCGATGCCAGAATTGCAAAGGTATAGTCAACAAATGATGCTAATGGCCACGTGAAAAACTGCCAGTGCATTTATGAAAAACTTCCAATGCAATTTTGAGAATCTCTATATAAGCAAGGCCTCCCTTCACTCCTCTCAAGCTCATTCACTCAAGCTCCTGGAAATAGTGCCCACTCCTCATGGAGTCTCCATGCTCATAGAGAATTCTTTGTAAGTTCATTTCTATGTATGTAGTTCATCATGTTTTCTTATCTTTTTCTCCTTCCTCCATAGTTTATTAGACGTGTTTATGTGAGTAGAGTAGGCGTAATGCTTTTTCATTTCAACAAAATGTATTCAGAAGAAACAAAGTAGTTGGATTATTATATAATCTTACAATACCTACATGACCACAATTCCTACTATCTTGGCTATGTTGGCTAGGGAAATAGGCCTCCCATACCTCCAAAAAATGGAAAAGGACCTCTTTGCACTTCCCACCATTAACGTTCTATAGGGACATCATGCAATGCGACAAGGCAGTTATTTTCCCCTTGAATGAAAACCCAATGGTCTGAAGTTTATGAGCTATCTAAGCTCATGGCTAGGCTAACAAAGATTGTTTATTAGCATCAACCACCACACATAGAGGTAGAGAGAGACAAAGCTTGCAAATTCGGCACATATATAGAGAGAAATGTAGTGGTTGTAACCTTACAAAGGGCAAGCACTCTAATAGGTCTTTTGATAGTGAAATAATTCATTTTGAACTTTCCAAATTATATTGTGGGGATAATTTTTAGAATGAATAATTGGGTCATTTTATGCATGTAGGAAAAATTTTGGGATGACAAGTTTTATATTCTCTCTCTAAAGCTTATCTACATAATATTTTGGGGTTGAAGTTTGAATGTAAAGATGAAATAATTAAGATAAATGTTGTATGAGAGAAAGATCGAGAATGCATAAGAGAATTAAAGTTTCTCTATGAAAAATTTTTTATTCATGTTTTAAGAACCTTGTTAAAGGCTCTAATTTTAGTTCACCATAAGAAAATGCCTTGATTTTATTCTCTCTTGGAATTTCTTAACTTGTAAGGCTCAAAAGTGAAACTTGGAGGTGGATTTGAACCTAGGTCATCCCCAACACTATTGTGCTCATTGAAGAGTTGAACATTTTTGTTTCTCGACAACTTTAGATAATTCCTCATTGTTTTTGAGTTATAGGGCTTCAAAAAGTTCCATTTTAAGGTACTAAAAAAAAAGAGGTCTTCTCTATTTCTATTCAAATTTGTGATTTTGAAGCATTGTCTTGTTATGCACACTTACAAATGTCTTTGGATATGTCTTTTTGTGAATGAGATTGTGATAGCTTGAGGGTGGTGGGGAGGTTGAGCCTTTGTGAGGAAGTTATTTGCTTGAACTATTGTTTGATTCAAATCTATAATACTAGAACTCCTTCTCTAGTTCATATCTTGTCTACTCTTATTTTTGTCGGATTTTGTTTTATCTTGTGCAACTTCTATTTTTCTCTCTTCAACTTTTGTTCCATGATTAGAAGCTTGTGCTTTTGGATTCCTTGTAATTGTGGAAATGCCACATCGATGTTAGTTCATAGTGGCTCATAAGTCATGAAAGGAGAGAGAAAGAAATGGAAGCATATTAGTAATTCAAAAGGAGAGAGATAATCATATGTACATTTAAGTCGTATTAGAATAATAATCGGTTTTCCTCCTAATTAGCTTTGGGTGATGGTTGCTCTAGAGTCTCACCATTCATCTTTGATCTTGATGCAATGACATTCATCTTAAGCCAATGGACATTAACTTTGGAGATAACACGTGCAAGGTGCATAGAAGTTGTTGATATATTTAGGTAGTGATGTGTGTGAACACACTAGGATTGTCGGGGCACTTTTTCCCCCCATTAGGAAGTTTTTTCCCCCTTGCTTGTATATATGCCTATTGCCCTAACGGGTTACTTACTTTTGTACATTCTAGTGGTAATACATTCAGTATTGTGTGTTGTGCTCAAGCTTCTTCTTCTTCCTTGTGCTATCCGCATGCTTTTGCAGACCTCAAACTCCAACAATTGCTATCAAACTAGGTCACTGCTTCATCTAGGGCATCGTCGACACTTCTCTGATAATAGTCTTAGATTCGCATGAAATTTGGTGTCAATACTTGAGGTGATTATGAGATCAAAACAACTTCTTTGTATTGTGCCACAATCATGATCTGAGCTCGTTTTGGCCTCCAAACACACTATTAGAGTGCTTATGCAGGCTATTTTGTCTTCTTGTGCCAAAGACACATACAAGTTTTTGTTTGCCAGTGTAAGTGTCTCAAAGTTTCCTACAGGTTTAGCAGAACTCAATAGGGTAGTTTTGTTCAACTTTTTGAGATAGAGTCAATTTTCTGCATCACAGTATTTTAGATAGGGGCATGGCTGAAAGGAGTGATGTATTCTGTATGTTGGCTCTTGAGGATAAGTCGATGGTACCAATTACCCATTATGGGCTTATATGATGCATGATGTATTGGTTGCAAAAGGATTATGGAATATTATGTAGGGTGTTGGAAAACATCCTATTACACATGCAAATACAAGTCCTTAAGATGATGTAGATGGTATCGAGAATGGTGATAGTCTATAGATTCTTGTTCATGCTATGATTTTGTTGCACCTAGTATAGAGAAAATTCATTGGGATGGCAGAGATGGTCTAGCACATGCATTGATAGCCTTGTCTATCAAACGTGCCATTATTCCTCACATTGTCTCTTGCAGAATAGCTAAGGATGTGTGAGATACAAGGCAACAAATGAGGCTTGTGTTGCTTACCTCCCAAAAGAGTTGGAGAATTAGCACATGAATGAAGGTGATTCTATGGACAGTTTTCGAACAAAGATAAAAAATATGAAAGAACAATTGATTTCTATTGATGAACTCTTGCTTGATAGTTCACTTGTGCAAAATGTTCTAAATGGTCTTCCCAATTCATATCAAATTTTTGCTTCTACTCTTCCTTTGATGAGGAACAAAAATCCAAATGCCTTAACATTTGAGGAGCTAGTCCTTGTTTTGTTGCAAGAAGATCATTCTAGGAAAAACATGTCCATTATGTGTGTTATAAATTGAGCTTTCCTAGCTAGTCAGAATAGCAAAGGTAAATGGAGCTCTTCTACTAGTAAGCAAAAATCTACTAATTCTACACACTCAAAGAAGGATGATAGCGATGAGAAGAAAACAAAAAAGCAGAAATAGTTTTGTAGATACTCTAAAGCAAATGATCACGTCATAAAGAGTTGTCAAAAACTAGCTACTAAAGAGGCAAAGAAAGAAGAGGCTCGAATGGTTGGTGTAGAGGCCTCTACACTGAAAACAAAGTCCACTAATGTAGTGAAGAATGAAGAATGGGCATTTACTACTGTTTGCAGTTTTGACCCATCTTCTCCTGAACAATCTATGTCTACAATAGACTTAGCTATTTGGTACTTTGATAGTGTGGCAACCAAACATATTACCTCAGAGTATAGTTTCTTCACTTCACTCGAGTCTACCCCTACAAGGAATACTATCACATGTGCCAGCAACGCATCTTATCCTATCATGGGATTTGGTAAGATCATTTTGACGAATGCTAATGGTAGTTCTTTTACATTGTCGGATGCTTTATTTATGCCAAGGATCAAGAATAATTTGTTATCATTTTCAGCTTGAGCTAAGATTGGCTTGGTTTTGAAATTTGTTGATGACAGATGTACAGCTCATGGTCTGTCAAATGGTGACATGATTATTTCTTTTGGCATTTTATGTCATGGGTTGTATAAGCTCATAGACTATGAGAAATTTATGAATGATTGGGCATGTGTAGTACATGACTCTCATGCTATGTTAGATGCAAAGCTTAAGCATGCACGCTTTGCTCATATGATTTTTGCTAGTTTGCTATGATTGCAAAAATCTGAAATGGTCGCCTCTTTGCCCAAACTTGTGGCACCTAGTAAACATGTATGTGAAGGATGTATTTTGAGCAAAATGTAGCATTCCTCCTTCTCAAAAGATGGATTAGCTTCAGCTACTCAAAAAGCACAGTTTGTTCATAATGATGTATATGGTGCTATACAAACACCCTCTTTTGGGAACCCTCTTTACTTCGCAACTTTTATCGATGGTTTTTCTAAGCATGCATGGGTATATACATTGAGAGAAAATTTAGAAGTTTTTATGTGCTTCAAATAACTTTTGGTTTTGGCTAAAAAGCTGTCAGCATGTAAAATGGGCACCCTCCATTCTAACTGGGGGGGGGGGTATATGTCTTTTGAATTTAATGCATTTTTGGCTGAACATGGGATTAAACATCATGAACCATGCCATATACATCTAATAGATTGTAGTTGTTGAACGGAAGAACGGATCACTCATGGAGATGGTGAGGTGTATGGTCGAGAGTAAGGTTTTACCACATAGTTGTTGGCTTGAGGTTGTCATGTGTGTAGCATAAGTTCTAAAGAGGTTTCTCACTAAAGCATTGCACTCTATCACTCCATTTGAGGCTTGGCATGGTCGTGAGCAATTTGTTGATCACTTGCATGTTTTTGGTTTTTTGGGGAGAGTTCTGTAAGGAATAGTCTCTCCCTGTTCTTCCCACGCTCCCCATGGGGGTCCAACCAAAGACCTCCTCCTTCCTAACCTTAATACTTAACCACTAGGCTAATTGGATTAGCTACTATAGAGATCCTATGAACGTATTCTTAAGTCTAGTATTGGGATCTTTGGCCAAACATACTAGAAACCAAAAAAGTCCAATTTTTAATGTTTCTAAACCTTCAAAACATTTAAATTATCAAATTTACTTTGTAACAAGTACCATGACTTCTCTTATAGAACAATTGAAGACCAGAATGGCCTCTTTGAGGACACAAGTTATCTCTTTACCAAGTAGGAAGGAAAGAGAAATTCCTACTCTTCTCGTACATGAGATGCCTAGGAAGGCTACTCTCCAAGATATAAAACATAAGGGAGGGAGTTCTATTAAGATTCCCATCATAGAAGACTTTAAGCCACCTACCTTCAAAAGGGATGACCAATAAAGAAAAAGGATGCATTATGCACTTTCTTAAAGAAGTCGAACAACTGCATCAAATGAAGGCCACCGCACATAAGTATAATGTGCTTGAAGTGAGTATCTCACTTGGCCCATGAGCTTATAAGTGGTGGATGAGTTTGAAGGAGTCGAGCTCCATTCATATAGCCTAGAGTTAGTTTAAAACTCTTTTCTTGAAGGAGTTTCCTCCTAAGATTGAAGAATAGAGGAATTGTGATGAGCAAGATAGAGTTGCACAAAGAGATAGACCATTGTCATTCTTCATATCCCAGTATCAAGATATCATCTTGAAGCTCAAGAAGCTTGATGATTTCTAAAAAGAACTAGGGGGTTTGTGAGAGTATTAGACAAAGCCACTAAGATAGAGGTAACAAGAAATAAACCTAAAATGTTTCAGTAGGTGATCAAGTACCTACAAATATATGAGGACCATAACCATTGAGACGGATCATACTCTCCAACCTTTTAATACCCCAAAATTTGAAACAACAAGCTAGTGATGGGAAAAGACTAGTTATTTATAAAGAAACAAAAATCACAAGGGCCAAATGACCCACTTAATAGTACGAAATTTTTTGTCTCTTAATCAGCCACAACATAATTGTCTACTTCGTAATGGGGAAGAGGGGAAAGTAGGACAAGGCACTAGTAAGGCCCACCAAAATGGAAAAAAGTTGATCCATCTTCTTCAAGCACTTCGAATACATAGTGGCTCTAGATCTAGGAGGAGAAAGTGATGCATGAGGACATAAAGGATACCTATTGTTTGACTCGATCATTGTGGCCACCATAGTTTGGACCACATGATTTGGTTAAGATTCATAGTAGTGTATAAGAGACTAGGTGCGATTCATGATAGATGAATCCATGAATCATACTCTCATAAACTATGCTCTAGGTAAGAAATTTGAGACTCCCCAATGATCAAGTGCACATAAATAGGTCGTATCTATGATCCAAGGTAAGGATAATACGATATAGGACACTATGTTGTCCAAATCGGAAGTGGAAATTCAAGGATAATATGTTCATGTTGACTTCCAAATTATAAGCATGGAGAGGATAGACCTTTTGTTAGGTAGAGGGTGGCTTTGGGGGTTGGGAGACACATTTAAATGCAAAAATCATAACATCACTCTTCAATTTGTGAAGAATGTGAGTAGATCTTGTATTCAAAAAGAGAGGGATGTACCCACTGCACCTCAGATTTCATCTTTATAGTTAGATACTTTATTTTATTTTTATCATGTAAAAGATATCTTTTTATTGTATATTTATGATTTTGAGCATTATATGGCACCTCTTTTTAGGTATATTTTGTGACAGATATAACTAAGGACAAGACTCTTCATTATTCATTTGTCAAAGATTGTGAAGTAAGAATTTTTAAGGATTGAATGTTTCAATTTAGATATGTTCTTTCCACTAACCTTCATAGAATGATAGCACTAGAGGGAGTGGACATTTACCATACCATTGAGGTATTTAGTAGTACTAACTTTTATTCTAAGCCACCTTATAGGATTAGTGAATCTAAGCATGAGGAGGTATAGAAGAAACTTCTACATTATATAGATAAAGGCATCATTAGAGCTAGAAACGCACCTTTTGCATTGCAAACACTTCTAGTAAAAAAGAAAGAGGGATCTATGAGACTCTGTGTATATTATAGAGAATTAAAAAAGATAAAAATAAAAAAATAGGTCTCCAATGCCTAGGCTGTGTGATTACTTACAATCAGCTAGGTATTTCATCAAGTTAGACCTGAGGTCACAAGAAAATTAGATAACAATTAGGGTAGAGGATGTTTGCAAAGCTACATTTATGATTACATATGGTCACCATGATTTTTTGGTGTATCAACATACCCACATCCATCTTTGACTAGATGCATGACTTATTTTTTTTATGGATTAATTTTTAAAAAAGTCTTTTAAAAGGAAATAATGATGTGATTTAATCCATCTTGTTCATATCTTGATTGTAAAAAAAGCTCCCAACTTAGGTGAGACTTTATTCATGCACTAACTTGAAGTATTTTTAAAACAAAAAGTAAGTATCCATAACCCTTTCTAGAAGCTTGTTGCCACTTTATGTGGATGAGTTAAATATCTAACTTTTTTTTTCATCCTTTATCCAAAAGATTATCGTTGCTAAGATTTAACGATTTGAAATGTTGATTCGTCATTCCAATAATCCCTTGTAGCTAGAGTCTTCCCCTTTACTAAAAGGTTTGTCATAATAAACCCTTCACTCCTTTATATGATTATTTAATACTTTTTAAGAAGGAGTTCTTATTTGAGACGATAAATTTTTAGATCCTCCCTCAATGATACAAGACATGATCATCTAGAGCATTGGATGATACTTTGAGTTTATCACGAATTTGGTCCAAGTTCGTACCTAGGTGCATTGCATTTCTTACATCTCTTTTCAGTGCAGCCCCCAAAATAGTGCCTTGGTTTTCTTGACTAGTCTTTTAGTACGTTCATTTTATGTGCACATCTCTTCAGGGCAAAGCCTCTTGGTTAGTTTTTAATCATTGGGTTTGATAATTTCGATAAAATGTACTTGTAGCTTGAAATCTTCACAATTTCAGCTCTGTTTCATACAGTTACAAAATGTAATTTTTTTAATCTTTCAAACAACAATTCATGCTTTTTTATATGATGATCCTATAAATTTTATTTATTCACATGTATTTAAGTAACCTTGGTAGTTCTCCTAATACTACTACTTTAACTCAATTATTAATTTATATTTTTTAAGATTAAGTTCGGGCCAAGCCAAATGTCCCATGCATGAGTTAATTAAAATAAAAACTCCACGAGAGGAAAGATTCTTAGTGCCCATGTGCTCCCTCTTATCCCACAAAGCTGAATTTGTACAATGACCCTAATTCTAACAACTACTACTTTTCTAACTATTTCTAGCAATACAACCTTCTACGAGGGTTTATTTACAAACTAAATTATAAACCACACTTATTGATGCCCGCCCTAAAGTCAGATTATTAATGTCCATCCTTTCACACTTTCATGCCCTCACGAACCTTCAGCTCCTATATCAAAAACACCAAAACATATTAATACATTAATAAATTAACACTCAACCAATGCGTTGTTCAACATATTCCATAATTTGTAACAAATAGTCAAACACTCATGGGATCGACTATCTTGATCTTCATGATCTTATCAATTGATCATTCTTCTTTAATTGCTCCCAAAATTGATAGTGCATCTCTCTTTACAATTTTATTCTTCCCACTCCCTCCAAATCAAAAAGCGCTTGGGCACAAGAGAAAAGGTTTCCCATGTATTTTCTATCATTAAAAGACAGCTCACACCATGGAGACGCCCCTCAATTATTTTTGTCTTGGAAGTGAGTGCAAACTCCATGATGGAGAGTTTCCCACATTAAAAGTAATTTTTTATTCTGGGATTTCAAATTTCACTAAACTTGAAATTCTTTCTAATATTCATACCATATATACACTAAACTTGAAACTCCATTAGTGAGAATAGCAAAAAGCAAACTAGCAAAAGAAAACTCCATTAGTGAGAATAGCAAACGAGCAAACGAGCAAACAAGCGTCTCAATATAACTGATTGCGATAACAATGCATTAGTATTGATATGAGTTGTAGTGTTATGAAAAAAAGTCAAGATCTTCCTTATAAATTTTGAAGTGGACCCCAAATCATTCAAAGATTGAAGTAAAAAATTCCATTGAGGTCTATCACAGGCTTTATCAAACTCGATTTTAAGAAGTTGAATAGCATGGTAAGATTTCTCTTCATACTTAGGGAGCTCCCACACATCGATAATAGCCTTAAAGATCGACCTACCTCTAACAAAATCTTTTTGGTCAACATTGATCCAAAAGTTGAGATGGGAAGAAACGCAATTTGCAAGGACCTTTAGGAAAATCTTGTATCCCAACCGCAACACTCTAATTGGTCTCAAGATTTTTGTTCTATTTCGGAGATCGTTTTGGAAATTCTTTGATCACACCTTCTTTCAGATAGTACAACAGCCGAATGACATGGACTACTTCTTGAAGGATTTGAAAAGCCATATGAAGGAAAGGCATTTCCATTCTTAAAGCTTAGAATCTTTCCTAGAGTGATTCCTTGGAGTTCACACAAGGACTTTTAGTAATGGTGAGATTAAGAGCTAGAACTAGACTTAGTCACTTCTAGTCTGGCTATATCATAACTCTAAAAGATAAAAATTTAGAACTAGTTCCTACTCTAAATTTAGTTCCTAGTTTTCGACACCATACGGTTTTTGTTATAGAAAACGGTAAGATGAAAAGAAAGTGACAAAGGATAAGAAAAGGGTATAAATGTTCTTTGTAAGACGCGCCAAATTTATTGTATTATTTCCTTGTTTCTAATTTAAATCACTTTTAAGAAAAGAATAAAAGTGAAAAACGACCAAGTTATAAATCAATCATATTACTTAATGAATGTAACTTCACTTTTCAAGTCTCACTCTTCTCATATATGCATGTACGTAGATACGTATAACACATATCCATGTACGTAGATACGTATAACACACATGCATACATAGATGCGAGAGATTTTTATCCTAAAAAATAAAGCTACATACAAAATTGTAGGAAAACCTGGAAGGTTCATGTTGTTACTTAAAAGAACATGTTCTCATCTCAATGGTGGGATTCACATCATATTCCATTTGAACAAAGGCAAATCTACTTTGACAAGATGGTGTATAGATTCTAGAGGTGAAATGGTGTTGCAAAATCTTGCTTCATACTAGCCAAGAACAAATTGTGGAGAGTATACTAGACCCTTTGAGCCTCCCAACATTGACAAATAATCATCTAGTGCTTTGGAGCATGACCCTCTAATCAATGGATCAAAACAAATGTGTGAAAAGTTCAACCAAGAGTTAAGACTTGCTATTTTGATCCCTACACATGTTAAGTAAAATGAATAGTGCTCTCAGCCTACTAGCAATTGACTAATTCCTTTTGGGAGTATCTAATTAAATTAGATAGCTACCAAACATGAGCTATTTCAATAAAAAACATCAAGTGTACATTGAGAATGATGATTGGCAAGTTGAAAGATTTACTTGACATTTTCAGGGTGCTATAGTATATAGATGAGTGAGTAGAAATGTGATGATATCTCCAGATTGAGAGAGGAAATGATAAGGAAACTTCCTAGCTCTGAAGTAGATGGTGTGCTGAATCTATAACACTTTAAATCACTTCAAATGATGAACTATGCATTGAGAACAAGCTCTAAGAAGTTCACTGTTTTGAGATGATCATAGGAGAGATGTGATCAGTTTGTATGTATTAAATCACATAGAAATACAATGACATTGTGTAATTGCAAAATTTTAGGGTACTGATGGAGCTATGGAATGAGCTCACTAATCACAAGAAACCTTTCTCAATTGATCTTCAAATTGGTCTCGTATCCATGCAAGATTCTAATCCACTTTTATTGCTAGAGTTGGAGCCAAGTTTTGAATTCAAATTCAAGTTCTCACCATAAAGTGAGTCCTAGACTTTAGGCTTTAGTCTCTCATATATCATCCACCAAGAATTTGAGATTTGATTCCTCCTAACTCCACGTAGGGATAGTGCAATTAATATGTGCACTTTTCAAGGATAAAAAGTAAGTTGACTTTTACAAGGGAATAGTAATATTTAACTATATGAGATACATGCTTTGTTCTTTTAGAGTTCAACAAGCAAGGCAGTAAATGGTCTGCAAAAATGAGAAATGTGTTGATAACCATACCACGAGCAACGAGATTGATTTGCATATGTCTCCAATAGTTTAACTTTCTTTCAAGTCTGGCTAGGATCCAATTCCATCGTTGCTCCAACGAGATACCAAAGCCCAAGGGAATCGGAAGAAGCCAAAAAATTGGCTTGGAGGAATGTTTTGACAGCCATGATGAAAGAGAAGGTCAGGCTAGATTCCAATGATAGCTCTGAGAGTGGTCTTTGAGTGGTTGATTTTGGATTCAGAGGTGTCGCAAAAAGTATCCAGGCACCTCCAAAATGTCTCAGACTGTCACTATGGTTATGGACAAATGTGTTCATATCATTGGCAAAAAGTCTCATGGTGATCTAGGTGTGGTCACCGGGCAACTAAAGGCCTTTGATATTATCCGAATCCATAAGTTGTTCCACTAGCTAGCTAAGCCCTTGTGGGGCAATGGCAAAGAGAAGGGGAACCAATGCGCACCCTTGTCTAATCAATTACTTTAGTTTGATCACCTTTGAAAGTTGGCCATTAACCTTAATTTGAGTTGATGCGTTTCCCAGAAGGTTGGAGACCATCTTAGTTAATTTCTGACTACATCCGAGATCTTTAAGTGACTGCAAAATATAGTCCCATTCCAACTTGTTGTAAGCTTTTTCAAAGTTGATCTTGAGGAAAAACAAATCTCTTCTTGACTCATTTGCGAGGTCGAGACCTTCCCAAATATCTATAATGGCTTCCAATATTGAACTGACTTTGATGAAACTTGTTTCATCCTCGCTTAACCAAGCTCTCAAATGGCTAGAAATTCTGTTGGCTGTGATTTTGGCATTGATCTTATATCCTATTTGAAGTATTGTAATCTGATGCTAGTTCTAAATTGTGTTCTTTTCTCCTTTTTTGTGGATTAACTTGATGATGCCATTGTTGAGACAAGTCGTAAGAGCACCAAACTCAATTTCCTCTTTCCAGAACAAAGAAAGAGGGGTGGTAATCACCAACTTCAAGGACTTAAAGAACTCATTAGTGAGCCCATCTGGTGTGGGCTTTTACCACTAGGGAGGGCATCAATGACTTCAATGATTTTTGCTTCGGAGATAGGAGCATCAAGCAGGGAACAAAGGTTGTGTTGGATCCTCTGAGAGGATACCCAAGGGATGGCTACCATGCACTCCTGTCTATGGTGGGAGAGGGAGGTCAAGATCGCGAGGAGTCTCGTAAAGTGCTCTTCAATGATTCCAAAATTTTCGTCTTCCATATTGCAAACAACACCATTTGAGTCTAGCAATAGGGGGATCGATTCTCTATTTTGTTTCCTTCTAAGGATGCTGCACATCTCTTTGGTGGGTCCATCGGCTTTGCGAGACCACCACTCCTTTAAGAATATTTGCAAAATTTTCCTTTGTATTTCTTCCTCGTATCATAACAGTGCTCTAATTTTTTGTAAACCCTTCTCGGATTGAGCTTTTGTTTTGTTCACTTATTCCTCAAGTCTCAAGGTTCTATGATAAAGGACTTATCTATGTGCCCGCGGAACTATTTGGAGCATTTTCTTGGTTCTTATCATGATTTCTCGTGAGCTTGCAACCGCACATCTCGAGATCTTGGCTGCGGACGAGCAGGAGGCGAACACTTCCTTTGGCACATCAGTAATTTCTTGATGGAGGGATGGGAGAGAGAAGGAGGGCAAGCAAGTGTGAAACCAAGGAGCCTTACGGATTTTGGTGAGAGGTTGGAAAGTGATAATGATCGTGTAGTGATCATAGATGGCTAGGTAAGTGCATTCCGAGAGGGAAGGGTGGCCCCCACTGATGAATAATTTTCTAAGCAATGTAGCTTCTATCCACTCTAACTTTCCTCAAGTCCTCGCCCGCTTGGAAGTTAGACCACAAAAAGCCATTCGAGTCTTTGAATTCGACTAGATCCAATTGCAATTTGGTTTTCTTGGATATTGAAGTCTTTATGGGGAAGCAAAAGGAAGCCATGAATTTTTTAACTCCAACAATATGTTGTAGCATCAATTTCAAGGGCTACTCCAACATGACCGAGATGACAAAGGAACCTTTCTGGGCATGTGTAGAAATCTATGCAACATGTGTAAGTCATTTGGAGTCTTATTAAAGGTAAGTCCGATAGTATCCTATTTTACTTTAGCTAGCTCAATTTCACTCGAGCTGCATGATTCTAGAATGCTCTAGACTTCTTCATCTGAAATAGAGGGTGTCAAAGTGCATGCACTTTGAATTCCCCTCTGATCCAAGGCCATTGGTGGCACACTTTTAGTTTTACGTTACATAATTTATTCAATTTTGATGCCTTTGAAGCGGTTGCCATTCTCCGAAAAGTCGCCTCTAGCGCCCCGGCTCCCGGAAAATCTTCTTCCTTATGGGAGTGGCACACCACCAACACTAAGCTAAATAAGTATTTCTGTCTAATGCCAAGTGCCCTTTCCTTGTCGAAATTCAGCTGAAATAAACATAACGAGGTTTGAGCCCTTCATAGAGACTTTAAAGCATTAGAAGGCGAGAATATATGTGGACGATTTTCCACTACACGAAGCAGACAAGAAACCATTAATTTTTGTTCCTAAATAAAAGATGAGTCAAAGACGCTAGTTGGTTCGATGAGGCTTCACTCATCCTCTTAGCACTCGGTTTTTTCCACACGCTGACACAAAGCGACGTTATACAAATGGACCTTTCCTAGCCTCCCTTACCCAAATGGACCTTCTCTTTCCTCCCGTTTGTTTTTAGTTCTTATGTGATTTCTAAATGTGTCGAGGATATTTGTGGACTGTCGAAAAAGAGTGTTTGGGGGAGATTACACCCAATACTACGTTCTGTCTCATCTTTTGGCGTCTCTATTTTTATGTGTGTTTTCTGCATTCGCAACCTCTCTGTGCAGTGAGAATGATCCTAATAACAGTGGTATAAGAGCCTTGCACCCGTCACTATAGAGGGATCTGTTTCTGTTCATTTTGGTGAGTTAATCTCTGTTTCGTTGTTCTTTGTTCGCGATCCGATTTCAATTCTGATCCGATTCTGATTTCGATTCCGATTCGGATTCCGGTTCTGGTTCTGCTTCTATTTCCGTTTCCTGTTTCTGTTTCAGTGTTAGTTCCATAACCAGAACCTACATTTACACCTACGTTTACTCCTTCGGCTTATTCTAAGGCATCGACTAAGGCATAGAGCTTAGGCATAACTAAGGCATTACTTTGGCATCTTTGGCACCCAAGGCTCCCTTGGAAGCCGTTGGCTACGCGCAAACCAATTTTAATTTATGAGAGGCAATAAGGTGTTTTATATTCACCAAGGTCAGAGGATTTGAACCCATAACCTCAGCCACACAAGGGAAGTATTTTACCACTACACTATCTCTTTGTGTTATCACTCTATTTCTCTTTTTTGATGCTTAATACAACTTTCATCTCTTTCTTACTTTTTGAATCCCAAGAATAACCATTCCTTTTACATTTGAACTCAAACAATCTCAAAAATTATTTTTACATATCTAGCAAGAGGGTTTTGTTCTCTAAATCCTCATGGACCCTACAAACAACATGGAGGATTTTGGTGACTCACCTCTACCGGAGGTAACACTTGAGCAACAACTTGAGCTCCTAAGTCACGAACTACGAGGTACTCAAAACGAGATCCGACAATGCGATGAAGTACTCAAAAAGATGCAAACTGATGAAGAAAACCTTATGAGGGTGGTCAAAGCTATTTTCTCTGCTCAATTGGATGGCACACATTCCAAGATTGCCATTAAGAATTACCACTTTTTATGGTTTGATGGCCGTAAGGATGGCCCTTTAATCCTTTCATGGGTATCACAGTTTGATGATTTTTATACCGATGAAACATATGCTAAAAGTGAAAAAGTCAAATTTGCCACTAACTATTTAGTAGGAAAAGCTCAACTCTGGTGGAATATCATACGGCACAGTATCAAGCATCCAACAATGTGGAAGGCTTTCCAAGATAAAGTGAAGGATTATTTTGTTCCTCCTCAATACCATTTACATGTTCAACGTGCATGAACGACCCTAACATGGAAGGAGGGTGATACAGTTACTACCTACACGGAGCGGTTCTGGCAAAATTTACTATTCATTCGAATGCTTGAAGATGTACCCAAGGATAGCTTGCAACATAAATACAAGGATTTGGCGGTGGGAATCCAAGCTAGGCTTCACACCCTATGTCCTACAACCCTTAACGAGGCTATATCTTTTGCCTATGATGTAGAGAAAGAATTCTAGTCCATAACCAAGTCACTCTGTCTACAACAACCATCTCAACGACCACTTTTTGTTAAACCAAATCTTCCCATGAAAGGTAATTTTGATGCCCCATCTTACCCTATTTTTCCTCATCCACCACAATCCAATTACTCAACTACACCTGTTGCTTGATCTATCCAACCTACCAAACCACCTACCCTATAAACTTCAGGAATGGATGCCCAACATAAGCGACGATGAATCACCTACTGGAATTGTGGTAAACAGGGACATACAAAAATGAAGTGTCTAGTGCGACCTCTTAACATGAAACCAGTTGCAGCTCAATTACATAACATGGAGGCCCATAATGAAGAAATTTCTCCTCTTTGGATAGAGGAATCATTGGAGAAGGACTTAAGTACCTTGGATAATGATATATCTCTTCATTCTCTACTTTGCATGCAGGGTACTATGAATAACAAACTCATTAAAATTCTACATGATGATGGTAGTTCACATGACTTCATTTCACATTTATTAGTACAAGAACTTAAATTACAAATGTTTCCTTCCTTGTATAAAGTAAAAGCTGCATTTGAATGTAATCATTATAATGTAACACAAGAAGTGCAAGATGTTATGATTAGCATATGCCCATATGTTGATTCACGGACATTTTTTATTGCACCTTTGCAATCTTATGATGTTATACTAGGTATGCCTTAATGTCATCATTATAACCCACACATTGACTACCATAAGCATACCTTTAACTTTGAATTTAATGGTCAAATCATTACTTTGTCTGCACAGCATGATTTCCAGCCATTACCATTGATTATTTATACTCAAGTAAAACATGCATTTAGGAAAGGACTCAATTCATGCATTGTTTTCGTCAATGTCATCAATGATTATACTCATAATCTTCTTGATGCACATAAACTTTTCATGACTACTTATAAGGATTGTTTTATGTCTGGATATCCCTCTCAACTACCGCCATCTCGAAGATCCTTTGACCATAGCATAGACTTATTCCCTTGTAATTCGACTCCTCATAAAGCACCTTATAGACATGGCCCACAACACCCAAAACAAATAGAAAACCAAGTAAAAGAACTACTAAAGAAAGGACTTATAAGACGTGGTTCTTCTGCATTTGGAGCACCAGTTCTCTTAGTAGAGAAGAAGAATAAAATTTATCTAATGTGCATTGATTATAAAGCCCTTAACAAGATCACAATAAAGAATAGATACCCTATTCCTTGAATAGATAATCTTTCAGATAAATTCTGAGGAGCTCGTGTCTTTAGTAAAATTGATCTAAAATCGAGATACCATCAGATTTGTATGACGCAAAGTGATATTTTTAAGACTGCGTTTAGAAGTCCAATATGCCATTATGAATTTATGGTAATGCCCTTTGGACTTACTAATGCCCCTGCTACATGTGCACAAATGATGAACACCATTTTTCTTGATTACCAAGCTTTTCTTCTTGTATTTTTTGACGATATACTTCTTTACACTAAGAATGATAGTGAGCATGAGAATCATCTTAAAAGAGTTTTTCATTTACTACAAGAGAACACACTTTACGCTAATCCTAAAAAGAATTACTTCTTTCAACATAAGCTAGAATATTTAGGACATATTATTTCAAGTGAAGATGTGCATGTGGATCCAAAAAAGATTAGAGTTATAATAGAATGGCCTACACCACAATTTGTCAATGATGTTTGTTCTTTTATTGGGTTGGCATTGCCCCTTACCTTTTTCTTATGTAGCATTGCCCCTTACCTTTTACTTATGTAGCATTGCCCCTTACTTTTTTCTTGAAAAAGAAAATAAAATTTGGATGGGAACTTATCAAACAACAATCCTTTCAAGAACTCAAACATGCACTTTCACATGCACCGCTTTTACAATTACCTGATTTTTCGCAACACTTTCATGTTGTTACTGATGCTAGTGGTTCACGAATAGGTGCAGTTTTAATGCAAAATGATCATCCCAATATTGCACTTGAGAGTAGGAAGAAGCTTAAGCCCTTAGAAAAGAATTATAGTACATATGATAAAGAATCATTAGCAGTTGTGCATGCTTTGCAAATTTGGAAACACTATCTTATGGGCTCTGAGGTCTTAATCAAAACCGATCAATAGGCTATTAAGCATTTATTAAATTAGCCCTTAATCTCTGATCCACATTTTAAATGGGCATCATTCATTCAAAATTTCCAACCCATGATCCAATATTTGCCTAGTAAAGCTAATGTTGTAGTTGATGATCTTATCCGATTTACTTCACATTCTATTATTTTCCATAATATTCCTGCCATCCAAATTCATTTTTTTCAAGAAATGGTTTCCACTTATGCATTTGATTTGTATTTCTCACGTGCATGGCATGACTTCAACAATGGTGCATCTTTATCTGATCAACATTATACATTTCATAATGGTTTTCTTTATTTTCAACATAGATTATGCATAACTCAAGCTTTTAAAGATCTTGTCATCAAAGAAATGCATGAACCATCTTACATGGATCATAGAGGCATAGAAAGCACCATTTCTACGAGCAAAGATTTCTTCTTTTGGCCATACATGGAGAAAGATATTGTACATTATGTTTCTCAATGCATTGTATATCAAAGTGTAAAACATCATCATGGTAAACCATATATTTTATTAATGCCACTTGCCATTCCAAACGAACCATGGGAGCAAATTTGTATGGATTTTATCACAAGTCTTCCCATCACTTCATCACATAATGATATGATTGTTGATATATTTAGGTAGTGATGTGTGTGAACACTCTAGGACTGCCGGGGCACTTTTTTCCCTCTTTAGGAGGTTTTTTTCCCCCGGCTTGTATATACGCCTATTGCCCTAATGGGCTACTTATCTTTGTACATTCTCTAGTAATACATTCAGTATTGTGTGTTTGTGCTCCAAGCTTCTTCTTCTTCCTTGTGTTGTTCGCGTGCTTCCGCAGACATCTATCTCCAACAATTGGTATCAGAGCAGGTTGTCGCTTCTTCTTTGGTGCCATCGACACTCCTCCGTTTGCAGTCTCAGATTCGCACGAAATTTGGTGAGCATACTCAAGGTGTTTTCGAGAGCAAAATGGCTTCGCTCTGTAGTGCCGAAATCGCGATCTGAGCTCGTTTCGGCCTCCGAACGCACTATCGCAGTGCTTGTGCAGGCTATTTCATCCTTTTGTGCCAAAGGTATATACCAGTTTCTGTTCGCCACTTTAAGCATCTCAAAGTCTGCTACAAGTCTAGCAGAACTCGTCTGGGTTGTTTTGTTCAACTTTTTGAGATACAGTGAATTTTCTGCATCAAGGTATTTTATTCACCGGCCATGGCTGAAAGCAGTGATGTATTCCGTATGTTGGTTGTTGAGGATAAGTTGGATGGTACCAACTACCCATTATGGGCTTATATGATGCGACATGTACTGGTTGCAAAAGGATTGTGGAACATTGTGCAGGGTGTTGAAAGACGTCCTGTTACACCTGTAACGACAGGTACTGCAAATACAGGTGTTGGAGCTGATGAAGATGGTGTCAAAGATGATATTCCGCAGATTCCTGTTCGTGCTGATGTTTCTGTTGCAGCTACTGCAGAGCAGATTCGTTGGGATGGCAGAGATGCCCAGGCACATGCATTGATAGCTTTGTCTGTCAAACGTGCCACTATTCCTCACATTCGCTCTTGCAGAATAGCAAAGGATGCTTGGGATACTCTTACCACTTTGTACTAGGCTAGGAATGAGGCTCGTATTGCTTACCTCCGAAAACAGTTGGAGAGTGAGCACATGAATGAAGGTGATTCTATGGACAGTTTTCTTACAAAGATCAAAGACCTAAAGGAACAATTGATTTCTGCTGATGAGGTTATACCAGATAGCTCACTTGTGTAGACCGTTCTGAATGGTCTTCCTGATTCATATCAGAGTTTTGCCTCTACTCTTCGGTTGATGATGAAAGGCAATCCGAATGCCTTGTCATTTGAGGAATTAGTCTTTTTTCTGTTGCAGGAAGATCAATCCAGGCAGAACAGGTCCATTATGCGTGTTGCAGATCAAGCTTTCCTGGCTAGTCAGAAGGGCAAAGGAAAATGGAGCTCTTCTACTAGTAAGCAGAAATCTGCAAATGCTGCACAATCAAAGAACCAGGATAAAGATGAGAAGAAATCAGAAAAGCAGAAATTGTTCTACAAGTACTGTAAAGGAAATGATCATATTATAAAGAACTATCCAAAACTGGCTGCTAAAGAGGCAAAGAATGGTTGTTGCAGAGGCCTCTACACCAAAAACAGAGTCTGCAAATCTTGTGTAGGAAGAAGAATGGGCGTTTACTACTGTCTGCAGTTTTGACCCATCTTCTCATGATCAGTGCATGTGTGCAGTAGACTGAGATGTTTGGTACTTTGATAGTGGGGCGACCAAACATATTACCTCACAGCGTAGTTTCTTCTCTTCACTCGAGCCTGCCCCTACAGGGAATACTGTCACATGCGCCAATAACTCCTCTTATCCTGTTATGGGAGTTTATAAGATCATTCTGAAAACTGCTGATGGTAGTTCTTTCACTTTGTCAGATGCTTTATTTATGCCAGGGATCAAAAAGAACCTGTTATCAGTTTCTGCATTAGCCAAGATTGGCTTGGTTGTGAAATTCGTTGATGATAGGTGTACACTCCATGATCTCTCAAATGGCGATGTGATTATTGCTTCTGGCATTTTATGTCATGGGCTGTATAAGCTCATAGACTATGAAAGATCTGTGAATGATTCGGCATGTGCAGTTCATGATTCTCAGGCTATGTCAGATGCAAAGCTTTGGCATGCACGCTTTGGTCATCTGAATTTTGCTAGTTTGTTACACCTCCAGAAATTTGAAATGGTGTCCTCTTTGCCCAAACTTGAGGCACCTGGAAAACATGTTTGTGAAGGCTGTATTTTGGGCAAAATGCAGCATTCTTCCTTTCCAAAAGATGGTTCAGTTTGGGCTACGCAGAAATTGCAGCTTGTACATAGTGATGTCTGTGGTCCTATGCAGACACCCTCTTTTGGAAATTACCTTTACTTCGTGACTTTCATTGATGATTTTTCCAGGCATGCATGGGTATATCCACTCAAAGAAAAGTCTGAAGTGTTCATGTGCTTCAAACAGTTTTTGGTTTTGGCTAAAAATCTGTCAGCATGTAAAATGGGCACCCTCCGTTCTGATCGAGGGGGGGAATATATGTCTTCAGATTTTAATGCATTTCTGGCTGAACATGGGATAAAACACCAGTGTACAGTGCCGTGTACACCTCAACAGAATGGAGTTGCTGAACGAAAGAACAGGTCACTCATGGAGATGGCGAGGTGCATGGTCAAAAGTCAGGCTTTACCACATAGTTTCTGGCTTGAGGCTGTCATGTGTGCAGCATATGTACTAAATAGGTGTCCCACTAAAGCATTGTAGTCTATCACTCCATATTAGGCTTGGCATGACCGCAAGCCATCTGTTGCTCATCTGCGTGTTTTTGGTTGTTTGGCATACGCATTAGTGCCTGAACAACATCGCAGAAAATTGGATGATAAGGCAGTAAAATGTATTTTTGTTGGGTACAGTTCTGAAAGTAAAGGCTATCGTCTGTATCATCCACAGACTAAACGCATTCTGGTTAATCGTGAAGTTGTCTTTGTGGAAGATGCTATTCAGCCATTGCTTTCATGTACTAAGGAGACATCTGTTAGCTCCAAAGACATGTATGATACTTTGATGCCTCTTTTTACAGGTGGAGAGGCTAGTGCTGGTCCTAATGAGGCAACTTCTCAGCCTTTGCAGGTTTCATATGATGATGCAGATCATTCCATTTCTGATGCAGATTTACATGATGCACCTGTGATGAGAGAGCTGATATTGAGCAGGCAAAAACTATGCCAAAATGGCTGGTGCAGACTTTGCGTGGCAGCAAATTAGATGCACCTTTGTCATATCGTACTCGTTCAGGCTCTCATAGTGCCTCCTTTGCATCAGATTGCTATGCTATGGCTGCATCTAGTCTCTGTGATGAGAATGAGCCTGTTTCTTTTGATGAAGCACAAAATTCAGAAAATTGGATGGCTGCTATGCAATCTGAATATGATGCTATAATGAAGAATGGTACATGGTCTTTATGTGACTTGCCTCCTGGCAAGAAGGCCATTGGCACTAAGTGGGTATACAAGCTGAAGCGTAGACCTGATGGTACAGTTGACAGGTATAAGGCTAGGCTTGTTGCAAAGGGTTATGCACAGGAAAGAGGCATTGATTTTGATGAGACCTTTGCACCTACATGCCGTATGACTACTGTTCGGAGCATTTGTGCACTTGCAGCCCATCATGGTTGGAATATACATCAGTTGGACATTAAAACAACATTTCTGAATGGTGACTTGCATGAAGAAGTGTATGTTTTTCAGCCCCGTGGCTTTGTGCAGAAAGGGCATGAAAACCAGGTTTGCAGGTTAAAGAAGGCATTATATGGTTTAAAGCAAGCACCACGTGCTTGGTATGAGAAGATACATGCCTATCTGATTACACATGGTTTTGAGAAAAGTCCAACTGAAAGAACCTTCTATGTTAAACGTGGTAATGATGTGCTTTTGATCATTGTTGTCTATGCTGATGACATGCTGCTCACTGGTCCTATTGAGACACATATTGCTGATTTTAAGGCTGATTTGCATGCCTCATTTGAGATGTCTGATTTGGGGCATTTGCATCACTATTTGGGCATTGAGTTTATGCACATTGATGGTGGAATGGCTTTGTGTCAAACGAAATATATTGACACATTATTGCAGCGTTTTGGCCTTGAAGACTGTAAGCCTATTGCCACTCCTATGGAGATAGGTTTACGATTGAGTCTTCATGATGCTGGAGATGCATTTGATGTTGTTCTCTATCAGCAGGTTGTTGGATGCTTGATTTACTTATGCGTTACTCGGGCAGATATTCAGTTTGCTGTCTCACAGATGAGCAGGTTTATGCATTGCCCAGGAGTCACGCATTGGAAAGCGGTTAAGCACATCTTTCGCTACTTGAGTGGTACTCGGCTACTTGGGTTGTTTTATCCCAAGGGGGGATCACTACTACCAGATTTGCATGCTTTTTCTGACTCAGATTGGGCTGGTTGCTATGACACTCGTGTGTCCACCAGTCGTTTTTGCTTCATGCTTGGTAGCTCATGTATATCTTGGTTGAGCAAGAAGCAGCCTACTGTGGCCACTTCCCGTTGTGAGGCTGAGTATAGGGCAGCTTTCACAGCGACTATTGAGTGTGTGTGGCTCAGACGCCTTATGGCTGATTTGGGTGTTGGCCAGTCTTCTGCCACCACCATCTTCACTGACAGTCAGAGCGCATTGGCAGTTGCGAGGAACCCTGTGTTCCATGCTCGCACTAAGCACATTGAGATGCATTATCACTATGTCAGGGAAATGTTCTCTACTGGGGAGATCAGCTTGGCATATGTGCCCACGCAGGAGAACATTGCAGACCTTTTCACGAAGGCTTTGCCTAGGGAGAAAATTGAAGCTTTCCGCAAAGCTTTGGGCTTACTTCCTTTTGTGGAGTGATTTCCACATAGCTTGGCACTTCCTTATACATGAGTGCCAGCTCCTTGTTCACTGCATCACTCCCAGGGGGGATTTGTTGATATATTTAGGTAGTGATGTGTGTGAACACTCTAGGACTCCCGGGGCACTTTTTTCCCTCTTTAGGAGGTTTTTTTCCCCCGGCTTGTATATACACCTATTGCCCTAATGGGCTACTTATCTTTGTACATTCTCTAGTAATACATTCAGTATTGTGTGTTTGTGCTCCAGGCTTCTTCTTCTTCCTTGTGCTGTTCGCGTGCTTCCGGAGACGTCTATCTCCAACAATGATTTGGACAATAGGTGATAGGTTTAGTAAATATGCATATTTCATTCCATGTAGGAAAACTTTGTCTACACCTCAGGCTGCAAAATTATTCATTAAATGCATTTTAGCACATCATGGATTTCCTAAAGTAATTTTATCTGATCGTGATGTTAGATTTTGTAATCATTTTTGGGTTGCCTTATTTCAACATTCTGCTTCTAAAATAGATTTTTAGCTCTGCATTTCATCATGAAAGTAATGGATAAAGTGAGGCTACAAATAGTATTATTCTTGATTTATTGTGTTGTTATTCATTAGATAGTCCCACTAACTACGATGAAAAGTTTCCATAGCTTCAATTTGCTTACAATAACACCACATACACCCCTACTGGTCATGCACCTTTTGAAATTGCTTATGGTAAAATGCTTCCCACTCCCATGTCACTCACCCAAACCAACATTCTGATGCCTGATTCTATTGTTCAAGATCACATTTCTAGACTTAATGATGTTCACGAGCACATTAGGAAAATTCAAGAGTGATACATACCTTATATGAATACAAAATGATTAGCTAAAGAATTCAAGGAAAATGATCTTGTGTGGTTGGTTATCATTAAAAGACGTCTCAAAAATATTTTGCAGCATCCTAAAATTAAACTTGCACCACACAATGATGGACCATTTTGCATTATACAAAAAAATCAATGATAATTCATTTAGATTATATATACCATCTCATTTGAATATACATAACTCTTTTCATATTAGTTTACTTAAACCATTTAAAAGAACTTTACCAGTCACTCCACTTCTTGATGACCCTTCTCTAATTGAAGAACAATCTGAAATCTAGGTTTCTGAGAAAGTAATTGATCATGATGTCACTACTACATGCACAGGTACTCAATATCATCGATATTTAGTTAAGTACAAAAATCACTCTATTGAAGAATGTCAATGGATTCATAAAACAAAATTAATACCTCAATATGAGCACTTAATCTCTGCATATCATATACAAACACATTAATGTAATTCCTCCATGAACATTTCCATGAATGTTTTTTTTAACATGGAACTTACTTATTTTCATTCAGTGATCGAACATGTGTTTGGCTATCCATGTTTATTTTAATTTATCAACTAAGGTCAGTTGATTTCTGAACTGAGGGGCATGTTATAAATTATGGGATATGTTGAGTAATGCATTGTTGGAGTGTTCAAATATTAATGTATTAATGTGTTTTGGTGTTTTTGATATAACAGTTGAAGGTTCGAGAGGGCGTGAAAGGGCGGACATCAATAATCCAACTTTAGGGTGGACATCAATAAATCTGATTTATAATTTAGTTTGTAAATAAAACCACGTAGAAGGTTCTATTGTTAGAAATATTTAGAAAAGTAGTGGTTAGAATAAGGGTCATTGTAGACCGTAATTTCTTATATTAAAAGTAAAGGCTTTCTATTCACGTACGCTTTTTGAAGATGCTCTCATGTAACCACTCTTTTCAATGTAATCCAAAATTCCTATAAATACATGCACTTTGTGGACTATCCAAACAGAGTGCTTGGGGGGAGATTGCGCCCAATACTACATTCTGTCTCGTCTCTTGGCATCTCTATTTTTCTGTGTGTTTTTTGCATTCCCAACCTATGTGTGCATGTGAGCAAGATCCTGATAACAGTATCAAGATTCTCCTCTTTACTAGTGAGGTAGTCGTCTTAGGTCTTTGTGGCCCATCGGAGTCCTCCATCCGATCGTAGTCAACCACATCTTCGAGAGCCTTCATGTCTTCCCTCTCTATATAGGAAGCAGCTTTTCTAGAGGATTCCGCCTCTCTCTCTCTCTCTCTCTCTCTCTCTCTCTAGATATATATATATATATATATATATATATATATATATATATATATATATATATATATATATATATATATATATATATATATATATATATATATCATGGTCTGCATCGTTTAGGCTAGTTGAGCCCATGCCCGGAGAATTCTCCACATCTAGGGAATGAGTCATTGGTTCGGGAGGTTAGGCCATCTTGGGACGGTATATTCCAACGCTAGCTTGAGGTGGAGTTTGAGGAGAGGGTGCTCTAGCACTCATGGGGCAGCCATGGTGCAGATCTGCTGCTACCAAGTCTATGCCCAAGGGACCATCTAATTGAGTCTTCTCATTTGCTTCACTGGCTTAAACATTAACATATGAAAAAACCATCTTGAGGTTCTCTTTCGGTCTATTACAGAGATTGACGCCTTATTACCGGAACCACATCCCGGCAATGTAAGGACATGATTGGTAACTTTGATGGAGGAAAGTACCATGCTCGATGCGTGCAATCCTGTGATCGAGTAAAACAAGTACTAAGGTTTTGTGACTTATCATGCAATCGGATCTCCGAAACGAGTGCGGTGAATTTGATAAGATGGCTCCACTTTGGAACTCTCCAGCTTTCATGTAGTCTATGTATCCATAGCATATTTGTATTTCTTTTGTCGCTTGTCCTTTAGAAGTGTTTACTAGTATATTTGGAATCATGATTTGATAATTCTCTTGGTTTTGTTTCTCATGCTCTTACTCATCCATTAGCTTTCTCATGTACTATAATAATTCCGTACCTTATCATGTTCTCAAGTTCATATTATGTTACTCCATCTAATATGAACAAGGTCATACCATGTAATTTTCCATTCTTCTTGTATTGCAAATTTTAATTTCGCTTTTTTTTCGTACTCACTTACCCTCGAGGGAAAAAACCTCTCAACGTCACCTTTTCTACAATGCAAGAACCCACAATTAAATGTGGCTACCTAGGTGCATAACTAAATTTTGGCATGCACAACTAGACAAATTGGTTCCATGGACATAATTGGATGCAAAGAAATTTTCACATGGAGAAGGAAACATCACTAGAACTAGCACTTAGGATAATACAAAGGCTTCAAATGGGTAATTATTTCACCCAAAATTTGTTCTCTGTTCATATCTAAAACTTGTGCTCCTACTATTGCTGCACCAAGGATGCGACTTAGAAATTTAGAAGTGAAAAGAGATGCAACATAGTAATGTGAAGTTCTACATAGCATTGCACACTAGTGAGCCCTTCATGTGGTCTCTCTAGATTGCATATAAATTAAATGGACTTAGGGATGATGAGAAGTGGAAGGCTTTCATCACTTCTATATATGACAAAGATAATCATCCTCACTTTGGGAAATTAGTGTCCTTGCTGGTCATTGAGGAGAATAACCTTGGATTTTAAAGGAAAATGGCAATGAGGCCCAAACATCTAATGTAGATCAGGAAAGAGGAAAAGGAAGAGGTCAAGGTAGGGATAGAGAAATGCAAGGAAGAGGAGCACCTAGAGACTCAAATCAAGGGCAAGTGAAGACATATCCATGATCAAAATGAAAAGGGAACTATAGGGGAAGAGGCAGAAGGTATAATCAAACTAGAGACAACATCAATATAGATGGAGAATACATATATGGCAGCTATGGTCATTATGCAAGAGATTGCTATCAAATAGAAAACCACAACTCATCTTACAAAGGGCAAGGTAATTATGCTTCAATTAAAGTAAAAATGAAAGCATGTAGTCCACGATGAAAGTCAGTGATTACAAGGAACAAGAATCAGATATGGTATATGGATAGGTGTAACATCTATAAAATCACAACCTCCCAGTCACTCAATAACATAAGGGGAGAGAGAGAGAGAGAGAGAGAGAAAGAGAGAGAAATCGGGCACTAGAGAAGAGAAAATATGATGAAGCTGATGGAGAGTGTTAATATCCAAAAGAAAAAGCTATCCTTGATGTTAGAACACTTCTATATCAAGAATAACTCAAAACCTTTACCAATTTGGAGGATAAATACCAGATTATCAAAATTTTGAACTAACTCTGAAGAGAATCACTACTCAAAAAAGTTTGTTACACATAGCTCCCTTATTGACTAATCAAATGTGAAAAGTTTCTTATGAAACTTTGAATAATGTATCATCTATAGATTTTGCACGTTCTCCAAGCTAAATCATCTCAAAAGATTAAGTAGATCTTGAGAAATGATCTAAACAATTCACCTATGTCTAAAACTGTACTTCTCTATAGTCGACTTTGACACCTGTAATTTTTAATGCATAGTTGTCTCAAATTAAAACCCATTTATTCAAATGCTTTTATTCATAGGTAGTTTACCTTCAAACTTAAAGAATGAGTGCTTTTTTGCTCAAAACTTTACATTGTGGAAGGAGAACTCACTAAAACATTAGTATCAAATTTGCACCTGTTGGAAACTTCAAATCTTCACATTTACACATATAAATGTTCCTACTCTCAATTCTCTCAGCCTGATCACAAATGGGATCCGAAAACTTATACAGAGGTCAATCAACTATAGAATTAGACTTCCACAAAAGAATTTCACAAAAGATTAAACACAGAACGAGAATTCAACAAAAGATCGAGTGTAATTTTTCTTCTTCTCTCAAACATTTTTTACATCTAAATGAGAGAGAGATCTTCTACACTTCTAAAGTGTCTTATGACTCTTACAACTCCTAATTCTTCATATCTCATGCTCTCTCACTCTTCCCATGACTTTTTACTTATATATATAGGCATATATGTACAAGCTCATGACTATTACAAAGGTATAAGTGAGCTAACTATAAGTTTAATGTACATATGTATAAAAGTCTTCATTTCCTGAGTGTGCACTATCTTCAATCTTCATAGGCTAATCTTTTCTTCAATCTTGGACTTCAATCCTTCATCCAAAACATCAATTGGTGGTTGACATGCACCAACAACTCCCCCTCAATCATCAATTCAGGTTTTCTCTATCTTCTTTATACCTGCCATGTCTTTAGATCTCTGTAGCTTTGGTCCATTCAAGCTTTTGGTTAGCATATCTGCAATCTGATATTTTGTTGAAGTATGTTTGACTTCAATCTCCTTATCGCTCACCTTCTCTATCAGCAAATGATATTGAATCTCAATATGTTTGGTCCTGGCATGAAAAACAGGATTAGAAACTAGATACAATGAGCTCATGTTATCTCCATGAATAGTGGGTGTACTCTGAGTGATTTCAAAACTCTTCATGCGAGTCTTTAACCATATGACCTCCTTTGGAGGTTCTACCATATCTTTGTATTCTACTTCTATAGATGATAAAGAAAATGTATGTTTCTACTTAGAGCACCAAGAAATTAGCTTATCTCCCACATAACATAAGTATCCATATGTCGATCTCCTATCATCAGGATTACCTGCCCAATCTGTATCACTATATATCTTGATGTTTGTACTCCCAATTCACTAATCTTAAACTCCTTCTCCATTTGCTTCTTGAGACTTTGTATGCCCTTCTCATCTCTACCTGTAAGAATTATGTCATCAACATATATGCACATGTAAATGAAACCATCATCACTTGCTTTGACACGCAAGCTACTATCTGCTTTAGATACTTGGAAACCAAGTTCCTTTAAGAACTTAACAAGTCTATAGTTCCATGCCCTTGGGGCTTGCTTCAAACCATACAAAGCTCTCTTGAGCTTACATACATATTTTGAATACCTTTTATCTTTAAACACTTGTGGTTGCTCCATGAAGACATCATCAGAAATATAACCATTAAGAAAAGCATTCTTCACATCTAATTGACATAATCTCCAACCTTTACATGCAGCAATGGCTATGAGTGTCCTGATGGTTGTCATCTTTGCCACAGGACTGTAAGTCTCATCATAATCTATACCATATGTCTGAGCATACCCTTTCACAAGAAGTCTGACTTTATACCTAGACACACTTCCATTTGCATACCCCTTTGTCTTGTAGATCCACTTGCATCCAATGATCTTCTGACTATTTGGTTTAGGAACCAAGTCCTATGTCTCATTCTCCATCAATGCATCATACTCTTCATGCATAGCTTTCTCCTAATTTTCCTTACCTTTTGCCTTCTCATATGTAGAAGGATCTTCATCTGTTTTCACCAAGTAAGCATAGTCTTTAGTAGTAAAAAGAGAAGTGTCATAGCTATACCTTGTAAGTTGCCATTTGTGTCTCGATGACCTTCTAAGTTCTCCAGTTCTTGAAGTTTCTGGTTCATCACATTCTGGATCAAACCTTGCCACTTCTTCAACTTAAACTTGTACTTCATTGCTTTCTTCTTCATCAAATATTTAAACCTTTGATTTACCTTTCTTCTAATTCAAACCTTCTTCATCACCTGCATGATTATTGATTGTTCGTGCATACCAGGTACCTTGCTCATCAAATGTAACATCCTTTGATACAAGGAGTTGTTTTGTGGATAGACTCCACAACCTATTACCGATCTATTTATGATCATATCCAATGAACACATAGTTTTTAGCCTTCGGTTCCAATTTATGCCTCAACTGAGATGGCACATATGCATAAGCCAAACATCCAAACACTTTGCAGTCATCTAAGGTAGGTTTTTTAGCCCATCAAGCTTCATATGGTATCATACCCTGCAAAGCTTTACATGTTAATCTATTAACCAAATATGTAGCTCTATTTACAGCCTAAGCCCACAAATAATTTGGACATTTCTTCTCCTTCATCATTGATCTTGCAAACTCAACAAGAGTTTTATTTCTCCTTTTTACTACACCATTTTGTTGAGGAGAGTACCTGCAAGTAACTTCCCTTTTTATACCTCCTTTCTGCATACACATGATAATGTTTAAATGTATTGAATACCTCTTATTTATCTTTGATCACATATATAATGATCCACTGGTAGCATCATCAACATAAATCACATAATATCTTGAACCATTTATACTGAAATCCTTTGATGGTCCCCACACATCTGTGTGTACGAACTCAAGCTTCTCTGAATACATAAATCCATGCTTACAATATGATTGCTTATGAGCCTTACCTAATTGACATGCCTCACATCTCTATGTCATGTCTTGACCTACAACCTTAGGCAATCCAAGCGTTGAACCATTGTTAATCATATCCTTAATACCTCTTTCATTGAAATGTCCAAGCCTTTTATTCCAAAGATCTAACTCAGAGATCTTATGTCCTTCATAAGTCAACAAGGCATGACCAACATTACCTTGAATCTTAAATGTGAAGAGTCTTCCTTCTTTCTTCCCTGAAAAAATTTGTTTATACCCATTACTAGGGTCTCCCATAAAAGCTCCATCATTAGTGAACCTTACTTCATAGAATTTTTCAACAATTTGTCGTACACTTATCAGATTCTTTGGAATTGTAGGAACATACAAGACCTTACTCAGAAGAGTACTTCCATCCTTGGCCTTCACTGATCCAATTGAATTTACATTGTGCTTTGTATTATCACTTGTTTGAACTACATGATTAGTTATCTTAGTTTCCAAATTAGTCATTAAGGCTATATTACCACTCAAGTGATTGCTACACCCTCAGTCAATGTAGAAAAATCTTTGGTCTTCACTTTGTCTTTCACAAGTTGCATTCATAATCAAAGTTGAATCCTCCTTCTGATCTAAAGCATAATTGTAGTAGGTATTGTTGTAGGATGGACTTTGGAATCCTCTACCTACATTTCTTCCAAAGTAACCTCTACTACCTCTACCTCTAAAATTACCTCTTTGGTTTCTACCACCTCTTCCTCTTGAATCAAAGATCTGATTATATCCTCCATTATTATGATTATTATGCCAACAATCATGAGCTAAATGATTTTTCTTACCACAAATACAACAAGCTTTGGCTCCATCTTTATTGCTTCTGCTCTTCCTCTACCTTTTGCACCTCCTCTTCCTCTTAAGAAGTTGGCTTGGCTAGTTGTTCCTTCTTCTTCATTTACTTGTTGCTTGCCTTTTCTATTCTTGTTCTTATCCTTTGAATACATTGCTTGACCTGCACTCTTATCACTATCACCTTTGACATGGTGCTCAAAAGCTAGCATGTGTCCTAGCAACTGATTGAAATCAGGAGTGAAATGATCTAGTGACAATTCAATAGACAAAATGAATGGCTTCCATTTCTCATCTCCTCTCAAACCTGTAAGGATTTGCCTTACCAATTTATCCTCCTCAATATCTTCATCAACTTCTCCTAATGCATCTGCAATGTCTTTCACCCTTGTTACATAATCAGAAATAGATTGAGAGGCTTTTTTGATCCATCAATGAGTCAGTTATGTGCAACAAACTTTTCTGAGTAATGATTCTCTTCACAATTAGTTCAAAATTTTGATAGTCTGGTAATTATGCTCCAAATTGGTAAAGGTTTTGAGATATTCTTGATATAGAAGTATTCTAACATCAAGAATAGCTTGTTCTTTTGGAGACTAACACTCTCCATCAGTGTTATCAGAGCACAAATCATCAAAATCAAAGAAAGGAGGACCCCGACTAATCCAGTCATACATAAATCAACACTTGAAGGTTCAAAAGGTGAAAGCTTAAAGGGAAAGCTTGAGAAGGAGGGTTGAAGCTATCAAGAAGATCAAAAGGAACTTCATTCGAAGTAAAGGTACACTTATTCCTCATAAAGCTTGAAGAATTTAATACACACGTGAAGAAAGGATGGTAGATTCTCTTTAGATAGAGAAATTGGATAGAGAAAACTATCTAGCTTAGTCAATGAGGATGGAAGCTCATTATGAGCAAAAACTTGATAGGTTACATCATAGGTGAAGAAGAAAAACCACAATTTAGAGATCCTAGTGTCCTCATATTAGAGGACTTGAAAGTGCAAATGACATATGGAATGCTTTGGAGGAGCATTTCCAAAATACTACAAAGTCAAGGAAGGCATCTTTGTGGGCAGAGTTTACCACATTATTCACCTATGTCTAAAACTCTACTTCTCTATAGTGGACTTTGACACCTGTAACTTTTAATGCATAGTTCTCTCAAAGTACAACTTGTTTATTGCAATGCTTTTAGCCATAAGTAGCTTACCTTCCAAATTAAAGAATGAGTACTTGCTTGCTCAAAACTTTACATTGTGGAAGGAGAACTGACCAAAACATTAGCATCAAATTTGTGCCCATTGGAAACTGTTGGAGATAGATATCTGTGGAAGCACGCAAACAACACAAGGAAGAAGAAGAAGCTTGGAGCACACACACACAGCAGTGAATGTATTACTAGAGAATGTACAAAGATAAGTAGCCCATTAGGGCAATAGGCGTATATACATGCCAATGCGCTCTGATTGTCATGTGGACACACGAGTGTCATAGCAACCAGCCCAATCTGAGTCAGAAAAAGCATGCAAATCTGGCGGTAGTGATCCATTCTTCTTCCTGCACAAGATTTGTAGACTCTGTTTTTGGTGTAGAGGCCTCTGCAACAACCATTCTAGCCTCTTTCTTCTTTGCCTCTTTTGCAGCCAGCTTTGGACAGTTCTATATGATATGATCATTCCCTTTATAGTACTTGCAAAACAATTTCTGCTTTTCTGATTTCTTCTCATCTTTATCCTGGTTCTTCGAATATGCAGCATTGCAGATTTCTGCTTACTAATAGAAGAGCTCCATTTTCCTTTGCCCTTCTGACTAGTCAAGAAAGCTTGATCCGCAACACACATAATGGACCTGTTCTGCCTGGACTGATCTTCCTGCAACAGAACAAAGACTAACTCCTCAAATGATAAGGCATTCGGATTGCATTTCATCATCAACCGAAGAGTAGAAGCAAAACTCTGATATGAATCAGGAAGACCATTCAGAACGGTCTGCACAAGTGAGCTATCTGGTATAACCTAATCAGCAAAAATCAACTGTTCCTTCAAATCTTTGATCTTTGTTAGGAAGTTGTCCTTAGACTCACCTTCATTCATATGCTCACTCTCCAACTGTTTTCGGAGGTAAACAACAAGAGCCTCATTCCTAGCTTGGTACAATGTGGAAAGTGTATCCGAAGCATCCCTAGCTGTTCTGCAAGAGCGAATATGAGGAATAATGGCACATTTGACAGACAAGGTTATCAATGCATGTGCCTGGGCATCTTTGCCATCCCAACGAATTTGCTCTATAGTAGGTGCAACAGAAACAACAGCACGAACAAGAATCTATGGAATATCATCTTCAACACCATCTTCATCAGCTCGAGCACCTGTATTTGTAGTACCTGTAGTTGCAGGTGTAACAGGACATCTTTCAACATCCTGCACAATGTTCCACAATCCTTTTGCAACCAATACATGGCGCATCATATAAGCCCATAATGGGTAGTTGGTACCATCCAACTTATCCTCATCAGCCAACATACAGAATACATCATTGCTTTCAGCTATGGCCGGTGACTAAAATAGCTTGATGCAGAAAATTGACTGTATCTCAAAAAGTTGAACAGAACTGCCCATACGAGTTCTGCTAGACCTCTAGCACACTCCGAGATGCTTAAACTGGCGAGCAGAAACTGGTATATACCTTTGGCACAAAAAGACGAAATAGCATGCACAAGCACTGCTATAGTGCGTTCGGAGGCCGAAACGAGCTCAGATCGTGATTTTGGCACCACAGAACGAAGCTGTTTTGATCTCGAAAACACTCTGAGTATGCTCACCCAAATTCGTGCAATTCTGAGACTGCAAACGGAGGAGTGTCGACGGCGCCCTAGATGAAGTGACGACCTGCTCTGATACAATTGTTGGAGATAGATATCTGTGGAAGCACGCGAACAGCACAAGGAAGAAGAATAAGCTTGGAGCACAAACACACAATAGTGAATGTATTACTAGAGAATGTACAAAGATAAGTAGCCCATTAGGGCAATAGGCGTATATACAAGCTAGGGGAAAAAGCCTCCTAAAGAGGGAAAAAAGTGCCCCGGTGGTCCTAGTGTGATCACACACATCACTACCTAAATATATCAGCACAAACTTCACTTCTTCACATTTACACATGCACATGTTCCTAGTCTCAATTCTCTCAGCCTGATCACAATTAGGAATCTGAAAACTTGTACACAGTTCAATCAACTATAGACTTAGACATGTACAAAAGCATTTCACAAGAGATTAAACACAAAAGGAGTACACATCAAAAGATCAGGTGCAATTTTTCTTCTTCTGTGAAAAATTTTTACATTTAGATGAAAGAGAGATCTTCTACACTTCTAAAGTGTCTTACGACTCTTATAACTCCTAATTCTCCATATCTCATGCTCTCTCACTCTTGCGCTGACTTTCTACTTGTATATATAGGCATATATGTACAAGCTCCTAAATATTACAAAGGTATAAGTGAGCTAACTATAAGTTTAATGTACATATGTATATAAGTCTCATTTCCTGAATGTGCACTATCTTCAACCTTCATAGGCTAATCTTTTCTTCAATCTTTGACTTCAATCCTTCATCCAAAACATCTACTGGTGGTTGACTTGCACCAAGACAAGTAGAGTAGACAATCGATGATGGAGAAATAGAGAGAATTGTGTATTATAGATTCGAATTAGATACAATAGCTTATGAAAAAAATAGGTTTGTGATGAAGCCTCCACCTCTCGACCAACCTAAACCTCTCTTAACTTTCATTCAAATTCACACTCTCAATGATACTCTCACTCAGAATCTCACTCTCAATCACAATCACAATGAAAATCTTTAATTTGTGGCTTCCTCTTGCATGAGAGTGGCATGTCCCCAAAAAATAGAGTTAATCCTCCCTCATGATCGAAGGAAGTTTATGATCCACTAAATGAAGCAAAATTTGTGTCTCTTGGTGTTGCATAAACAACTTTCATAAAAAAAGTATGTTTTTTTCTAAACTAAATAGGTTTCAAACTTATCATGATTATAATTGCCCTCATCTTACTTATTGGCTAACGTCGTGTTGATCACGCAAAAAAATATTGTCAAACTTGCTTAAGAAGTTGAAGCTTCATAATTATTTTAGAAACTCAAATACATTTCTCCATATCTTTGCCTTTTGTATTTAACTCTACAGTTGTGGAATCATAATCACAAATTGAGAACTACTTTACCTTTTTCCTCTCCTCATCGAAAACGTACTCTCCCCAAAATTCCATAAAAAAAAATTGGCTAACATGATGTGGTGTTGATATATCCTAGTGTAATGATTTGAAGTATAAAACTCAATCAAATGCAAAGATTTCTGAGTGGACGAGTCAATTTCTATGATGCTTGCTCATTCTAAAACGTTCAATGCAACTTGAATCTGTATTTCAGAAACTGAGGAAATATTTAAGGTTTGGCCGATTCTAGAGTTTAAGTTATCTTTGAGACTACTAAAAAATATTCCAGATGCCAAAACCTTAAGGTATCTTTCATAGGCGTTTAGTTTCACCACAATCGTGGTGGAGAGCTATAGTTTTTCAATTGTATTCAAGCAAGTTATTTTTATTTGCGAAATCCATACGCAACTCTTTCGACCTTCTCATTTCCAACTAAGGTAAGCACATAGTTTGAGGAGGTAGCAAACATTGTTCTACTCAAGAATTGACAATTTATAATATTTCAAGCTCTTAGAGAAGTTCATGTCTTTCCTAAATCATTAAATGTGAAAACTTGTTAATATTTTTTAGGAATTCTACTTCTAAAACCTTTTCAAGTCTTCTCAATTTAGATCTGGTGTCCTCCTAGATGGACCTTCTTTAAGTTTTCATCCTAACAAGAAAAGCTCTTCAATGAAGGGTTAAGCCATCAACAACAATAACTATGAGCTACGAGGGGGATGGTTACTCAATGTCCCATACATCTTGCTACCTTTTCTTGGTACTACTTGAACTTCTCATATTTTCATAGTAAAACATTTTGTATAACTAGTCCTCTACGAAACTTAATACAACTTTTGGGCTTATGTATCTTGTATAAAAGATAGAAAAACTTTCAAGTTTCTTTTCTCTGTAAGCACACAGTGGTTTCTTGCGAGTAAAACCCTTGAAATTATTTCGAGGAAGCTCTCCAAATAATGGAAATAGAGCTATCTATCGTTGTCTCATAGATTTAGAATATTTCTTCATGTATTCATGCCTTTCAAAAGAAAGTATATCATATGCGTATTATGTATTGTTGGTATGCAATAACACATATCACTCATCTATATGTTATTATTCAATGCAACTATTTTTTCTCCTACTATGATACACATACTTCAAAGAAACATTAAGGAAGAAATATTTTCCCAAATTCACGAGCAATAAAAACTTTCCCAGAATAAGAAACATGCAACATTAATCGTTCCAATGAGCTTGAAACGATGTCCACATTTGAGTGAACTTTTCTACTCATGATTTAGGCGAAAAAAAATAAAAATAGGGTATACTCTATGATTTCTTTTTTTTTTTTCAATGCATGTGGATGCGAAGAAACCATGCATATTCAAAGACATCATGCAAAAAACTTGTTGAGAATCGAACTCACGACCTCTTGACTAGGAATATGATGGGCTAAAAACCTTCTCCAAAAGCCATAGTTGAGGATTATTTCTTAATCTTCCCTCTTAGGATGTTCTTCAACCATCTTGTCGTAGGATTATGTGACATTCCTTCTTCCCAAGTCTGAGCGCCTCGAATAACTCAAAACTCCAATGCATGGACCTTTTGGACCTATCTACCCTTCGTTGCTACCCAAATGCCCATGTGTCTTCATTTATGGCACATTTTAGACACCTCCATGGTCAAGCACTTTCCAAGTGCCCATGTATGAGGCTTCCTAACTCCATGTTACCCAAGTTCCTCAACTAAGCTCTATTACCAATGTTGGTAAATAAACAGAGGACCGTACATCTAGGAGTATGATGACGTAACCACTTGCCCCAAAAGCCATATTTGAGGATAACTTCCTCATCCTCTCTCTTAGGATGTGGTTGAAACCTTTCTTGCTTGGATTATGTGACATAACCTTCTCCATATGCATGCATATGGAAAAGCTTTTGAGATTGTGTTCTTTATTAAAAAGAGAAATGAATTCAAAGGTGTTCTTTCTCATATGGGTGGTAGAAGAGACCATTTCGACTTCGTTTCTTTTCTTCATGTGTCTTTTCGCTGATCTATCCATGTTTATCTAAATGGTCCTCCAAGATCTCGTTTCTCGATTTATGAGCTCAAAGAAATACTTTATGTACAAAGTATCTTGTGTAAAGCTTTTCCTCTCTCTCTCTCTCTATATATATATATATATCTCCATATGTCGTTTTTTTATCTCTCCAAATTTTGATTCACAAAATAGAACATAAAATTGGCCATGAGATGTGATATTAAATTCAGCATACCTCTCATGAATGTCTCTATGGGGAGGCAAAAGGGAACCATGAATTTTTTAACTCCATCATTATGTTGCAACAATCACGTTCAAGGCCTAGTTCAACATGACCAAGATGGTAGCATACTGACCTCCGAATCATATCATATGTAGCTATAGCCAAGGGGAACCCATCTAAGCATGTGTAGAAATTAATGCAATGTGTATTATTCATTTGGAGTCTTATTAGTGTACTGCTTTACTCGAGTTAGCTCAAGTTAACCCATGTTGCATGTTTTTAGAATGTTCTAGATATTCTTTGGCAGAACACACTCCCATGATATTCCTAGGGTTGTACCCAAGAAATCTTTCTTCCCATCAATTAGACTTAACCACTAGCCTAAGCTCAATAATTGCCTAACAAATTAGAAAAAGTTAGACTAAGCTTGTTTTTTATCTAGTCTAATGCACTTTGTAATAGATATTCTAATATATGGATATGATTATGATTTCATAGTTTCTAACCTACATTTATAATCATAATTAACATTTTCTTTGTATTCAACATCCTTAGGGATACGGATGTAAATATTTAGTTATAATCAAGATTATGATTATATTTTTCTAGTTTCATATCAACGTACCTATAATATATTATAGAAATATGATGAACTATTTAAATGTTATATGCTCAAAAAAGTGTTTTATTATTTTTCAAATGTGGAGACTTTAGTTTTGTTGTTATGTTATTGTTTAATTAAATTGCAGCTACAAGATTAGGCAAAAGGGCATGCAAACAAGATATTTGAAAACCTTTCCTATGAATATCATCTTATTATCATATCGATGATATTTTGAATGCAGGAGCTGAAAAACATAGTCCTAACTATATAAATGATATTATATATAGAACTCCAAATGAGAAATTGAATGAGACCTTAAACACTATGTAACGGAGAGAGAGGTTTGCTACTGGGCTCAATCTCTCTCATCATAGAATGAACCATTATTGGATTGATTTAATGTGATGACGCAAATCAATTTTAGTGTTGTGCTTAAAAGTTTGAACTGTTCATAGTGAAAACATAAGAACAAGTAAAAAAGAAAAAAGCATTAATCATGCTCGTTTTGAATATGAGCCATATAACTACACAAGGATTGTCAAAGATCTCTAAATTTTGGATGGTAATGGTAGTAATAATGTGAAAATAGATGAACATAAAAAGAGATGGAAAATTATAATGTGTATTAAAGATGTTCAAAGTTAAGGCCTCTTGGACCAAGCTTATTTCTTTCTAGAAACAATAAAATCCTTTCTTTCACCTCTTTCCCCATGTCGAAGGAGCTTGGTTTTATCACTCTCTTGTTCTCTCCATTCGTGGTTATTCCTAAGGGTTCCAATCTTATCTGCTCTATGTGGAACGGGTGGAACAAGTTGAAACCCTTCTACACAATCCTTCATGATTTGCCATTGGTGCTTGCATTAGGTAACACGAATCTATTCGGTTCTGGATTGTTGATAACACAATAGTGTATTGTTGATAACACAATAGTGGAATATTGTAACCTTCAAAGAGCTAAGAGCTAAGAGAAGCTCTCGAATAAATGTTTTCAGATGTGCAAGAAACTCTAGAAGAAAGATACAAGACATTAGATTAGATTTGAGGCCTTCAAACCAGATTATAGAGCTGATTATGAAGGTTGTTGTGTGTTAAGGCATAGAATGGATGCTTGGCGTGATTAGAAGACCAAACTCATGCTTGGCTTGGAATCCTCATCTTTGGAAGGTGTGATGTGGCGAAATGGAAACAAAATGTAGGATGCTCTGAAAAAAAAAAAAAACATCCGACTTTCAACCCTCCGTTAACAAAATAGAGCGTCCAAATTGGTGTTGGATTAGATGGGAATTCAAGTTTAAGTACGTGCAACACTTATTTTTTGACAACGAAAATGCAATACTTATATGGAAAACTTTTGTGCAAGGGGGTTCCGAACCAATGTCAAAGCTAGTGAATTTTACAATTCCCCCCCATACTGTAAGTGATGCTCTATTCGCACAAAAGACTTCGCTCAAGTCTTCCTTTCCCATCGTAAAAGAATCCTAACTTCACACTCCCTCAACAAACTCCTTTCATCTCCTCATAAAGTTAATTGGTAGGAAGCTTTGCTTCTTGAAGTGATCTTTTCCTCCTTTGCTTTGTGGAATTCCATCATGAGTAAAGCACCGTGAAGAATTGGGAGGGAAAGATATGGGATCAGCTTTGGCAAGCTTCCCTGTGACTGGTTGATAAGTAAATCTCTAGGTTATCTAGATGCAAGGATCTTTCACTATAACAAATCCCCCCCCCCCCCCCCCCCCCTTAAGACAGAACGCTAAAAACCAACTAGGTCCCAGTTTCTAATTTAAAGAAAAAACACACACACACACGTATATGTATATATATATATATATATATATATATATATATATATATATATATATATATATATATATATATATATATATATATATATATATGTATATATATATATATATATATATATATATATATATATATATATATATATATATATATATATATGTGTGTGTGTGTATATATATATATATATATATATATACATACATATATATATATATATATATATATATATATATATATATATATATATATATATATATATATATATATATATATATATATATATGTGTGTGTGTGTGTGTGTGTGTGTGTGTGTGAGAGGAGAGTACGGACAATAATGAAGCCGTGAAGAAAACAAGAACACAAAGTAACTAAAGAATATAAAGAGAGTGAATGGTGCCGTTGCATATCTTATTAGTATTCAATATGTGGCATAATTCATAATCTATTACTTGTGCTCGAAACGAATCGGATGGCTATGATCATGATTATGATCAATGTGATTTCAATACTGTATACTTATAACAATGTGATTATGATCAATGTGATTATGGTTATGATTATCTTCATGGCTATGTTTCTTTATATGGAAATTTTCATGGGACTTAAAGGTACGACAATTATTATTTTTATGATCATTATCATTGTAGTTAGGGTTACGATGGTGCCTATGGCGGAGATTCAATTACGGTTAAGGTTAGGATTATGGTTATGATTGGGTTGTTGTGAGGGTTATGAATATGGCTAAGGTTATGGTTATGCCTTGGGCTATGATTAGGGCCATGGTTATAGGTGTTCTTACGCTTATGTGTATGATTATGATAATGTTAGGGTTATGATTATGGTTATTATTATGGTTATAGTTATGATAAGGGCTATGGTTATTATTATTATGGTATGGTTATGTTTATGATAGGGTTATGATTATGGTTATCATTATGGTTAGCGTTAGGACTAGGGTTATGCTTACTATTATGATAGGGTTATGATTATGGTAGGGTTATGATTATGATTGTAATTATGGTTATGTTTATGGTAAAGGTTGAACCTTTTTTAATAATGTACTTTATTCTATCGTGGAATATTCTGAATAGTTCATTTTAGCATATGTTGTATCACTTTTGTTGGGAAGATAACGCCATCAACACTGCTACGATATATGCAGTCATGGATTTCCTGTTCACTAGTCGAGACTATCAACAATGGTCGACTTTCAAAGTGTGACTTGATACATAAATGATTTCAAAGTTGTTGATTTTTCTATATATTTTTCTATGATTTTCTTTTTAATATATTCTTCTATGATTTTTCTATGATTATCTTTTGTAAATAATTTTCGTATTCATTCCTGCGAATATGGATACTGCAAGACATTCTCCAATTAAAATATATTGTCAATTAAAATGTATTCCCAATTAAAATGTATTCAAAGGAGATAATGTATTCCCAATTAAAATGTCAACGGCGATAATGTTTCAAGAAACCAACAGTACATTACAAATTCCAATGAAGTTAGGGAAAACAAATCGACCTTAGCGTCAACAATTTCACACCCTAGAATCAGTGGAGGTAGACAAACTCTCGGAAGTAATTCCCATACTATACTAACTTCGCTATACTATAGTTTAAAACTTATACCAACGGAGATGAAATGCTGCAGCATCAATTGTCCAAAGGGAGATGAAATGCTGCAACATCAATTGTCTGTATTTCAGATGCAACACTTGAAGTTGTTTCGTTATGACGTATAACGGAAAGTGTATGTGTGTATTTCTGTTTGGATATGAGCATCTTTGAGGGTTTAGAATATAGGGGCACATCGCCTTGTAATGCATGCGTCTGTCAGGAAGACCTCTACGTTGCCCATTCCTGATCTTCTTCGTTGTGAATAGCCCACTTCGTCCTGTATCCCGTCACCGGTTCCATATTCATAAAATCTTCTTCGATCATTGTTTCCAGGTTCCATGCAAACTGCTGGTCCAGGTACGACTGTGAAATCTTGAGTTCATCATCTGGCCCTTGTTGCTCTCCATTGATGTACGAAAACGTCGTCTGTGGCCCGTCAGACATTTTGTAAAGAGCAGGGAGGACGAAACATTGTGGTTTTTGCTCGGTCCCACGATGATGGATCTTCTTGTTGACAGCGTCATAGCGATTAGTGGCGAAACCAACTTTCGTAGAGGTCGAGGCATGCGTTGGCGTCGCGTAAAGGGGAACTGGTCGAATGAGCGGCGGTCCGCGTCCCCCAGCGAAGCGTGAACAGTGGCGATCAGGCACATCGCCCCCGACTAGAGGATCTTGAAATGGCAAGATGGTTGGTGATATCTGTGTGGGCGGTTTCGCTATGAGCACACGAGAATTTTCGTTAGCGGTAGAAGAAGAGAGGTAACAGGGGCATCCCCGCCGCCAGCGGCGGGCATGCGTCGCCGATGAGCCTGTCAGAGATTGAACGACGGATCTGAAATGGACAGAACACACTGATAATGTCTTTGGCGGTTTGCAGTAAACGATTACCGGATGCCTTTTGAACGCTGTCGTAGAAAGAGCTGTCGACATAATAGGTCGTGATCGTATGTGATCATCTGTATTGGCCATCGCTTCTGTGTCACTCCTCCTCCTGGTCTTTTGTCTGCGTGTATGTTGAAAATCGGTCACCCTTAAAGTTTCTTTAGATTTCGTGCCATTGAAACAGATTTCCGTTGCGCCGCTACGTTGTGCACTGCCTATAGATCCCTTCTGCAGCCGTTGTTTGTCGGATGTCATGTACGACAAAGAATCCGTTCGTTCTATCTCTTTCTCCCCTTTCTGCTGAGAAACTGAATAACTTCTCTCTCTCTCTCTCTCTCTCTCTCTCTCTCTCCTCAGAACTTGAAGAAGTATTCTCTCTCACTCTATCGTAATCAACGATGTTAACAAGCCTAGACGAGTGCGCTTCCTCTCTCTCTCTTTCTTCTCAGAAACTGAAGAAGTACTCTCTCTAACTGAAGAAGTTCTCTCTCTCTCTCTCGAGTCAACGATGTTAACAATCCTAGACGAGCGCAGCCTGCCTCCCCCTCTCTTTGCCCCACAGTGATGACCGAGAGGTTCGAGAATCTAAGTGTAAGAGTTTCGGAAGTGAAGTATCGAAACAAATTAGAGCTTATTATATACCTGTGGGTGCTGACTCGTTCGCACTGGCTCAATGTTGCCGAGTCTAAACTACTACGAGATATGTCATTAGTAGTTTGCCCGTTCAGTGTATAAATTGTCTTTTATTAATTCAAGTTCAGGGAGACTAAGCCTCCGCCAAATTTACTCTTATTAAAATAAAACATGTAACTACATAATGTTACTTAAAATAACTAAACATTTTTCTTAAAAACATGTCACTACATAATGTTATTTAAAAGATCTGGTGGTAGGGCGAAGTCTGGTGGTAGGGCGAAGTTTCTTTTTTTTGCAAAAGTTTTCCATCGCTTGTGCCATTCACATCAAGAGATATGAAGACACACGTTAAATCACCATGATCGTTGGATTGAGATTTTTTTTTTCCAAAAAGGAAGTTCGGCCTTGGCCCACTCTCCTGGACTTTAATTAAAAGAAAAACAAGTTACAAGTGAATAGGACTAGTGCCCTTGGGACCGTTCGAATTCCACATAGGAGGGACAAAACATGTGGATGATTGGATTGAGATTTTGCAGCTCCATGATCGTAGATCTTTTATGTTCCGCTTTATTACTTTTGTTTCCTTAGGGGTAAGCTGAATCGTATGCCTGAGGACCTCTTGATTCTGGCCTTTGGGCATCGTTATTTGGGTTGGCTGAACCATACTTCTTGACTCCGCTCATCTAACCTAGTATGTATGTTGGATCTTAGGATCATCCCTTTCCAAATTGAAGCCTAGTGGACCTTTTTGAATCTAGCCCTTGTTTTTTACGATATGGGACGCCCCACGAGCACTAAACCTAAAGATTTGCATTCATTTCAAGCTAATCTGAGAAGATTAGGCCTTTCGTGAAACTTCCTTTATAAAAAATAGGGAAGAACTAAAATGTAGAGATATTAATATGACAGGATTTTCCTGGCTGGTCCACTTGTCCTTGACTTTGTTGTGTTATAGTACAAAGACCGCCAGATGTCAAAAAGTGGCTTGGTTAATGGATACTCTCTCAAGTGACTTGGTTAATGGATTGCTCTTTGAGAGACTGTCAACGAAGTTTCTGATGCATATTTCCATCTAAATTCTCCGTAATGCCTCTCCTCTTACCCAGGTTAGTAGGTTCGTAGAGAAGACCACAACTTCTTGATGAAAAGTTTCGTGAAAACAAAGTGACTTCAACAAGCTTGACAACTAAAAGGATGGCAATCAATACCTTGACCATATTCACATATGCTAGAAAGAGATGCTCAATGTCGTGTTTGGCTTTGATGTATCTTTTGTTTGGCCTTGCTTGAATTATGGGCTTTGGCGTTGGTGGAGGTGTCATAGAATGAAGAATTTTCTAGAGAGAGACCACGCTCTTGCTTTCGATTGGAAGGTACAAAAAGCCGTGAATCTTTAGTTCCGATTTGATCCAACATCACTCAATATGTCATTTGGTTTCGCTTGAGGTCAAGTCCACTCTATATCGAGTCCCCGGATTTTCCCAAAATCTCTACCGTTATACAAATGTAATCACTTACACACTAAGACACTCTAGGAAAATGCACATCTTCCCTTCACCAAGCACGGAGGCGATCATATAATAGCTACTAGTCTTGTTAATGTTATCCAAGATGCTTTTCGAAACATTCTATTATAGTTCTAGAGATGTTTTCACTCGAAAAAGCACTTGGTTCAATTTTTTTGGGCTCTTGAGACATCTGATTTAGCAAGCGGACTAATTCTAAAAATATGGTACTATAAGCGGTCATTTTTTCTGAATCTAGTCAATTATTTCCACTCATTACTTAGGAAACAATACGGTTTCATCTTTTGCAAAGATCTCCAAAGAGGCATCACCACCTTTGGTTCTAAGGGCTCACTTTCAAGGGACATGTTTTTTTCATCTTAGAATGCCTAGGAGGGAGATGTTTTATTGTTTATGAATTCAAAGCCACAAACAAATTTTGTTTATGCATAAATTGATGATCCACTTTGAAGCAAGTTTTTCGTGGAGAGAATCCACACAAAGATTTTCCAATCCACCCATAACCTTGGCAAAGGCATAGATGTTGCATTTCATCTTGGGAATCCCTCCATTATTTTGATCCTATGTTCTAACATAGTTGTTATATGTCTATTTCACATTGAAAAATTCTTTATCACTAGGCCTTTAGAATAAGAGGGAATAAGTAGAGGACAGAATGAGAAACATGTTGTTGACCATGGTTTTACTTGCCACCATCAGTTCCATTTTCCTTTGGAATCTGAGTTTGGTTTTCAATTTACTAAAATGTAGTTGCATTGTTGCTTCAAAGAAATAAGAAACCTCTTTGAGATACCCAATATCCTATGGACTTCTTGAATTATATTTTATCTTGCATACTTGATCTTGAATAATGAAGGGCTCTAGAATAAGTATATGGAAGTAGTCATACTATGGTTAGTCTTTGATCCAAACGTAGGGGAAAACTTTCCAAGAACTCCTAGAAGTGATTGGGGCTGCCTTGAGAATTCAAAATAAACATACTGGTGTCATTGGTAGAAAGTCCAAGAACATAACCCCATTGTAAAAGTTAATACCTTTCACTATGCCTAGTCTAGCCTCCACTTGAATATGGAAAGTGAGGCTATCTATAGTAATAGACAAGAGGAGAAATGCGAGCGGGAAATCTTATGCTATAAAGTGATGTCTATGATCTTTGTGTCTAGCCATTTGAGACAAACCTAAATTCAAAAGCCCTTTGGTCTTTAGTGAATTTGTCTAAAGATATCGAGAATAGACTTAATCAAAGGTTCATATGGCCTCTAAGATAAGCAACCTAGCTAGATTAGTGGTTAGGCCTTAAGGTGTGCAAGGATAAGATCCACGTCCCGCTAAAACTAAGGTCTTGCCCAAGATCTCCATGGGCCAAAGTTTTGCGGACCATACTTTCTAACGCAAGCCCTTCTAGAGAAAGAATGGTGGAGAATCAATCTACTAAAGGATGTTGTGGTTTGATTATCAAAAGGGTGTGTATCTACTGAAGTCAGTTTGTGGAAGAGATGTTCTTAAATAACTTTTCTCTTTTAAGGAATGTTTTAGAATTAAAAGCATTGATTCATGTGTAGCTATATATTCAAGCCATTGTTGGGAGGAGAAGAGATACTCATTCATTAGCTCCCTAGTTGGAGACTTTGTTGCATTGGTATGAAAGCTTCCATGCAGGCCTTGTGAGGGTTGAACATCTTTTATTGCATTTATCGCCTTCTTATTCTTCTCATGTTCTTCGTGGACTTTGCATTGTTCCTGAGGAGCCATTGTAGTTCTGAATACACTACGGCTCTTTTTTCTAAGCGTTAGAGTTCAAATATAGAAGAGGTTGTAGAGAAACATGAATGAATAAAAAGAGCTCGTTTTAATGAGCTTGATCCTTGATTACCATGAATAGATGATATAAGTGTATATAATTACTCGTGCTTGAAATCCTACCTGGAAGACACTACATCTATTTGCTTTGCTCGCCAATGATCCACAAGGAAGGGGAGAAGATGAGGCTTTTTCCCTTTCTCTATCTTTTGTTGCAAAGATATGAATGAAAGAGCCTTATATAAAGGTAGATTCTAGAGCCTCTTCAGCCATATATGGGATTTGTTCAAGATCCATTCAAGCTCGTATAGCCATGCGTGCAAAAATCTTCCTTTTCTTTCGCTACAAGAGCCCAATTCGAATGGTTTTCTCTGCACATAATAAAAACGGAGAGCTAGGTTTGTTCTTATTTCTTCTTATTCTCCCAAGAGAGAACGAGGGGGTGATAGACTAACCTCTTCTACAATTAACGATATATGATATTTGAACGATAAGTTTGTACGTCTCGAAGTCTAAATCCACTTTCTTTTAGTTATCTTTGGACTCTTCAAAAAATATTTCAAAGTGGAGCAGTTCATTCGTTAAAATCTTAAAATATTTTCAACAATAACACATTTTAGGCTTCAAGTGATAAATACAAATGTTCTTATACATAAAAAAGGAGGAATGGTTTCCAACACATCATGGACTCAATGAACTTCAAAAACTCTCGAAGCTGTACAAGTTAAGAACGGTTTTTGGTAGTCTTGATGTTTTAGTTGTAGCTCCCTGAGTTAGAATATAGTCTACTTTAAAAGAAATTATGCTAGAGGAGCAATTTTTTGATATTTTTATGCATTCTCTTTTGATTTCTTTACACACCACTTCACTACAAGGAATACGGGTGCATAGCATTGGTTAACGTGACACAATTTTGTCGCTATAAAATTGCATAAAGCATCACAATAAGCATGCAGTGTAGAACATCATTTAAGTCAGTTAAACGATGAAAAATTTGATGTTTTTATCGACGTGTGGAACAAAGGGATATGCACACATTGAGCATCGCTAAAGTGACGATTAAGAAAAGCATCACATAAGCGACACTAATAATCATCCCTTATGCGACACTACCTACACAGGCATTTATGACGAGCTAGCATCGCTTACACGATGGGTTTTGGAGGAAAAAAACTAAAACCTTGGAGGCTCTATTTGTTGTTTTGTCTAATCTCTATCTTATTGTCTCTCTATATCTCTATTTCCCTCTTTCTACCTCTTTCTCTCTTTGAATTCTCTCTCTCTCTCTCTCTCTCTCTCTCTCTCTCTCTCTCTCTCTCTCTCTCTCTCTCTCTCTCTCTCTCTCTCTCTCTCTCTTTATTGTAGATTATTCAAGAAGCTAACCAAGTGAAAAATATGGTTAACTATTGTAAGCAAAATTTCCATTCTTTGTATATCATTTGAATTGTGCTATTTTCATTAGTTAGCATGCTCACACTGATTGATATGCACAGATACACTTATACATGATGAAGATGCACATTCACACATATACACATGCACATACACACACATGTATACACACACATACATGTGCACATACACTTACACATACACATGCATATGCACAAACATTTCTACAACCACATAAAAAGACTTGCATGAATGCATTATTGCATATATACATACACATACACACACTAACATATACCTAAATACATGTATATGCACATCCACATGCATGCACATGGATGCAAATGGAAATGCATCCACACACACATGCATGTTTCATACATATACACATGCATATACATACACTTTTATATGTTTCTATACATACGCATACGTATATATACACACATACACATAGCATCATTCTTGCTCTTCCAAATAAACCATAAATCTGAGGTCTCCATAAGTTCTAGAGAGCAAGATCCATTTTGTTGCAAGAGCCAAGTAGAAACTCTTTATAGCTCAAGGATATGTTGAGCTTGAGGCAAATAGGCTGTACCACTTTCCAAAACACCTTTGCACGTTTGTTGTTGTAGAAGAGGTGGGGCGAATCCTCCATAGTGCCACAAAATACATAGATACCATCATTAATATCAACTTTCTTGATCTTGGGGCTACACCAGACACCATTTTGGATGATAAGCCATAGGAGAATGGTTTGTTTGATGTTGATGGGGAAAGCCCATAAACAAAGGAATCTATGGTGCCATAGATTAGTAGTCCATTTCAATTGTCATCTAGAATTCAGATTGTGGAGAATCTTGTGGACAAATCCTTTGCTCCTCTTATACTTCTAGAGCATATCCTTGGTCACAATAGAAAGTTAAACAGTTCTAAAGGAGGATCATTGTTGGAGCTTTTCATGTAGTATTTTTTTGTGCCTTATCAGAACTTGTAGAAAAACAAGGGAGAGATGAGTAGTTTCCATTATTGTAGAGTTAGGAATGATCTCACCGTTGAAAGGGAAGTCATTATAGGAAAAGAAAACGTTTTTTTTTTTGCATCTATTGTCTTCTATTCCAACATTATAGTTGTTCGAGAGAGAATCCATCCAATCCACATTCTTTCCTATAGAAAAAAAATTAGAGTGAAGAAAAAACGTTTCACTAGGACAACTAGTTTTCTTAATATCCATCCATGCCTTCCACAGCCTACAGTTTAAAGGGCTTCAAGAAATAGAAAATGGATGAGGGGAAAAAATAATGTCCCATATGGAATGACCATTCCAAGACTTGTAATGTTCCAAGGGAAACTGATCAACATGAGGCAAGCCCAAATATCATTAGAGTCCAAGGATCTGGCTATCCATTTGGCAGCTAGGTTGGAAGCCATTTTAATAGGACATAGAATACCAAGCCCTCCCTCTCTCTTAGGGAGACAACATATTTCCCAAGGAACTTTGGGCACCTTATTGTGGTGAAGACTTTCTCCCCAAAGGAATCTCCTAGCAAGAGCAATAACCTGACAGAAATCCTTTTTATTAGGCATTCAACAAGCAAGGAAGTAAGTCCAAGCCAAGATTTAGTGATTTGAAACAAAAAATCTATGAGATAAGGAACTTTGACAAGCATACCATTTAAAAGGTTTACCTCTCAACTTGTTAAGAACCCAATCCCACCTTTGACTAAGGGAGATATGGAGACTCATAGGAATGCCCAAGATTCTGAAGATTTCCCCATCTTTAATAATGTCATAGCATGGGATTTTATACATTCAGGGATAGTGTTATTAAAATCTCTAAAAGAAGTTTCTTTATGATCAACACAGGACACACTAGTAAGACAAAAAGTATTCATATAATCGAGAAAGCATTGGACAAAGCTGATATTAGCTTTCATTATGACATTGGTGTCATCAGCAAAGGCTTGAAGGCAAATAGGCATAGGAGAACCGAGAATGTCTGTACCTTCTTTTTTTTTGAGAAATAGCATCTTTGATCAGCCATCCAAGGGAATCAGTAGCAATAGAAAAGAGAAGGGGGGCAAGAGGGCACCCTTGCCTAATGGATCTCTTCAACATAAAGCATGGAGAGAGCTCCATTAATGGAAACTGTAGAATGAGCATTGCCAAATAGGGTGCTAGCAACTTTAATGAAGAACCTGCCAACTCCGATGTCATGAAGGGAATGAAGAACAATGGCCCATTCAATTCTATCATAGGCTTTATCAAAATCAATTTTGAGGAAATAAAAGGGTTGATTTGACTCATTAGCAAATTCAACACTTTCCCAAAGAGAGGTAATGGCACCCAATATGAATCTACCTTTGATAAATCCTTTTTGTTAAGCAGGAATGATGTTCTTCATCATTGGACTAAGCCTCCTAGCAGGGGAAGAGGAAAAAATCTTGTATATAGTGGTCAAACACGTGATAGGTCTCCAATTTTTCAAGTCCTCTTTGGGCCCCTTTTTATGAATGAATTTTATAACTCTAGTGTTGATCTCAATATGAAGAGTGCCTCTACTAACAGCTTCTGTCGAAATCAAAAGAATGAATGGTGGAAAGAAATCATTAAGAGTAATGAAAACTCATTGGGAAGGCCATCAAGGCCACGAGTTTTGTAGGGTTTCAATTTAGCAATGGTTTCTTGAACCTCACTGGTAGTGAGAGGAAGGTAGAGTAGGGAGGCCATGCAAGGAGGAATAGTTTTTTTTCGTTTCAAGAGAAATAGTGGCCCTTGTTACGGAGATATCCTCCCCACACTTAGGAGTGGTAGAGAAAACATCAGTAAAGAAGGTGGCAGGCTCCTGAAAGCTCTCCTTAATATTGATAGCAAAATCACCAGACCTTTTCATCAATATAAGTATGAAGTCCTTGCATTTTTTCCCCTATAACAAAGAGAACATGCTTTTGTTAGGTTTATCTAAATTTCATGCCCGAAAAGCTCTTGAGGAGGAGAGAATACCACTAGATTTAATGTACTCTTCATACTTTAACCTTTCTTGAAGGTGTAAAATCCTATACAAACTGCTTTGTTCGGGGTCAAGAGAGGAGTAAAGAAGGCCAATCCCTCTAGCTATTTGTTTCCTCCTATTGGCTCTAATCCTTTTCCTAAGGTTGTTATACTGGTTGAAGAGAGCATGGATGTCTCTAATGACTCTGCCCCAAGCAACAAAAGAGTTTTTTTGCACACTAAAGTGGTGAAAAAAGATCTACTTAATCTTCTCAATCACACAAGGAATTTTTAAAAGAGAGGGATGAAGGTGAGGCAAGCCAGACCTCACACTCAGACAATTGTTCTTAAGGGATATGGATAAGGAATAGTCAAGAGAAGACTTGACATTCCAGAATTGTTGAAGGAGGGGGATATTGATATCACATTTATCAAGCCTAGTAGCCAAGTGATGATCCTCTTTTTGTTTATCGTTCCAAGAGAGACTAGAATTAGTCGATATATCCATAAGGTCTTGTGTGGAGACAAGGTTTAGCTAGGAGCTCCGTTCTTGCGCACTGATGATACAACCTTTTTTACAATACACATCATTAATAGAGGTCACCATATTAAACTTACCTAAAAGGATGATGGGACCAAGAAGAATACTCACTTCATCCCAACATTTAGTCTTGAGGGAAGGACATTTAGCAACATAGACACTTATTATATTGCAATCAAAAGGCTTCTTAAGAGAAATACCAACCCACTTGTGAGAGGGGCTGTCGTGGGTATCTTGAATAAGGTGACTAAGGGAATGGGACATGCCAATGGCCGTGCCACCTATGCCTTGGTGCTGATTAATAAAGTACGAGCAGTGATAGCTAGACAAAATATTAAGATGTAAGAGAAGCTTGCTGCCACCAGACTTGTTTAAACCCACCCGAATTTTTAAGAAATATGTTTAGATCTTTGAAATAACATTATGTAGTGAGATGCTTTTTCTAGTTTTTAAATAAGAGGAAGTTTTTCAAAGGCTTAGTCTCCCTAAACATTTTTATTTAATAAAAGGAAGTTCAGCGTTGGCCTATTCTCCCGGACTTCAATTAAAGTAAAAGAGAAAATTTACAAGTGAATGGGACTAGTGCCCATGGGACCCCCCAAATCCCACAATGTAGGGGATAAGTTCGGTGAGCTAGAGCGCATTACAAATGAGGCCGATAGATCTATCATCTCCCTCATGCGCGAACCATTTGGGATTCAACTTGTTATCTTCGAGGACATAAATACAGTGGTACCTAAACGGTGGGGATCTATTATCACGGGAGATTCTTTTTCCTAGAAGAAACAAGGATTTCTCAATCGACCATTCCTTTGGAGATTGACCAAAATTGATAGCACATCGCTCCCTCCAAATCTTCCAAAGATTTTGACCCCTAACGGCATTCCACAGTCTTGATGAGCATCCAACCGCCTCCCGGAGCAACACCTGTTTCCAATTGATTTGGTTCGTGAGTCTCAAAACCCACGTCACGTGATGCCAGATAACATGGGATTTGGGGCAATCGAAGAAAAGGTGAACCAAATCTTTGATGCATCGATGGCACCTCTTGCACCAAGGTGGAACCCCACAAATTTTCTTAGCCCTTGCATTGGACCAGATACCCTTATGAAGGATTTTCCATAGGAGAACGGACTTTTTTATCTCAATTAGGGGGTGCCAAATAGACATGAACTTAACTGCCCATTGAAGTTTGGTCCAAGAAAGGCACCACATCTTGTTCAGGGTGTGACGAACATCTAAGTTCTCTTTGAAGTTGGGGATTTTGGATAGTTTCTTACCATTGCTCCATTTGAGGCCCTCTAGGTAGGGAAGATCCTATCCGCAGAGAAGGCGGGTAGTTGAGTGGTCCCATGCTAAACATCTGCCTTGAAGAAGAGTCCATTCCTCGAGGGTGACTCTATGTCTTGGGTATAAGTCTTCAAACCTGATCCACTGACCGATCTCTTGTTTCCAGAGCTGTTTTCTTGCTTGAACCCCTTGTTCCATAACTGCTTATTAATTTGAAGGTTCCATGACTCCACCCCCTAATGCCGTTGATCGGGAACTAGATAGAGTCATTTTGTCTTATCCCGACCGCCCACTTCCACTCCGCAGTGATTTTGATGAATTGTTTGGCCTTGTGCCAACTCTTCCATATGGAACACATGAGGCTAGAGCCTTTAGGTGACATCGGGTGGGGGGAGAACAAAAGCGTGAGGATCCCTATGTCCTTCCAACGAGTATGGCCGACTAATGTAAGGTCTTTCATGTTTCTAAAGATCAATTTAGCCTAAGAGGACTCACTATTGCTCCAAGCCTTGATAAACCACTTTGCCACCAACTTGATCGCCAACCCAGCAATATCCAAAATACCGAAGTCCCCTAAGTCTTTCGGGCTAATTCAAGTTTCCCATTTGATTTTAGGAATCCCCCTCCTATTGGGGTCCCTCGTCCATAAGAAGTTTCTGTAGATTCTTTCCACTTTGGCCAACACTTTCTCCTTAGGTTTCCAACATGAGATAAAGTAAAGAGTCGTAGAGAGCATAAATGTGTTAACAACCATAGCATACCTTTCCAATGATTTAGTGTGCTATCCAGTTTGGATAGCACCCAGTTCCACTGTTGTTCCATTGATATGTCGAAGCCCATCGAAATACCAAGGAGATGTAAAACTTGACCTCTAATGATAGCTTGACACCCTTGATCTAACATCAGTTGGGGTGGAGGTCGAGGGATTGCTCTAAAAGTAGTTTTAACATGGTTGATTTTTGAACCTAACGCCACACAAAAGGTGTCAAGGCAACTCTAGAAGAGCTCAATGCTCTTCGTATCGTTATGTACAAAGGCATGCATGTCATCGAAAAAGAGTCTCGCAATCATTTGACCTTGATCAAGAGGTAGGGAAAGACCCTTAAGATTGCCAGCGTCCATGTGAAACTTTAATAGGCAACTGAGGCCATCTCAGGCGATAGCGAAAGGTAGTGGAGCTAGTGGGCAGCCTTGCCTGATAGATCTTTTTAAACGTATGTGCTTAGAGAGCTTACCGTTGATATTTATTCTCGTTGAAGCATTGCCAAGTGGAGTGGAAAACATCTTGGTGAACTTTTGGCTGCATCCAAGGCCTTTCAGTGATTGAAGAATAGAGTCCCATTCCAATCTGCCATACACTTTGTCGAAGTCCATCTTAATGAATATGAGATCTTGTGAAGACTCCTCAGCAAATGCAAGGCCTTCCCAAATATCAACAATTGCTTCAAGTATAGATCTACCTTTGATAAAACCTTTCTGGTCCTCACAAAGCCATGACTTCAAATGAGAAGAGATTATGTTGGCGATAACTTTGGCAATTATCTTGTATCGACTTTGGAGCATGGTAATCGGCCTCCAGTTTTCAATTTTATTCTTATCTTCCCTTTTGTGAATTACCTTGATGACACCATTATTAAGACACTCAGGGAGGGAACCAAAGGAGAGAGCCTCTTGCCACACCAGGCGTAGCGCGGTGGCCACCACATGCTTGAAGGACTTGAAAAACTTATTGGTGAGGCCATCAAGACCCACAATTTTTCCATCGGGAAGAGCCTCAATAACCTCGATAATTTCATTCTCAGAAATGCTAGCATCCAGTCGTGAATTCATGTTCTGTGGGATTCTAGATTGAGAAACCCTTGAGATGGTTGCCATGCAGTCACGCTTAAGTGGGGGAAGAGGAGTCGAGACCCCGAGAAGATGGATAAAGTGCTCGACGATGATAGATATGTTCTCAACTTCCATGCTACTTTCGATCCCATTGTTATTGACCAAGAAGGGGATGGATTCCCTACATTGTTTCCTTTTGAGGATGTTACACATCTCTTTCGATGGTTTGTCAGCCTTCCCCGCCGACTAGTCTTTAAAGAATATTTGCAAACTTTTCCTTTGAACCTCTTCCTCGAGTCTCAGTCTTCCCATTTTCAGAAGCCCTTGTTGGCATTGCAAGTTACCTTTATTCACTTCTTCTTCAAGCCATGAGAGCCTCCGGTACATCATTTCTCTTCTTTTTTTTTTGGATATTTCTTATAGCCTTATGAGTCCTAATCAGAATTTGTCGAGTCCTTTCCACCGCACTTCGCCAGCACTTAGCTGGCTCATTACAATAGGCAAAGGCCTCCACCCACAGTGCGGAAATTTCTTGGTGGACAAAGGGGAGGCAAAACGATGTTTCAAAGGCATGAAACCAAGGAGCTTTCCAGAGCGAGGGTATCGGTTCGAAAGAAAGAGTAATCGGGTAGTGGTCCAAGGTAGTCAGGTCCATGTGTTGGGAAATCAAAGGAGTACCCCACTGGAGGATGGTGTTTTGGTCGATGTGACATCTATCAAGTCTTGCTTTCCTAAGAGAGTCCCCCAATTAGAGATTAGATGAGGAGAACCCCTTCATGTCTTTCACCTCAACCAGGTCGAGATGGAGCTTGATTATATCCCGAATCTCTTTCTCCCGACCGTCAATAATTTTCCCCTTGTTATTCCATCGGTCCTCAGGAAACTCAACCATGTTGAAGTCCCCACAAATCAAAACATTGTGTCAGAGGCAGTCAAGGGAAGCCCATATATCGATTCTATCAGCCTCTCCATTAGGGGCATAAATTGAGACCATAGTGAACTGAAAAGGGAACCCGATAGAGGTAGCAATCCAACGATGATTTCGACCTTCACAAGTCGAGGTCAATCTATCGGACCAGGAGTGACTAATACCAATTGCAGTGCCCCCTGCCCCCCTAGGGTGCAAAGTGGAGAACCAAAGGTGGTTCATAGAAATGCATTTAAGCTGTTTCTGTAGATCCTCTACATCGATTTTAATCTCTTGTAAGCAGATAAATTCGGGGTTGATGCACTTGTCTTTGAACCACTGACCAAGAATTGCCGCTCTTGAGGAATCAGACAAACCCCTGACGTTTAGCGATGTGATTTTCATTATTGATGGTTGCCCTCTTTGAGGGGAGGGACCCGATCTTTCTTTTTCTTATGATCTTCTTTTTTCCTCTCGACTTCTTGACTTAGGATCCTACTCTTGAGGGGCCTCTTCCAAGGCATGCTCGATGGTTGTTTCCCTTTAAGCTTTGACTTTTATTGCGGTAAGATTAGCATGCAAACTGGAAGAGAAGGGCCAAGGAAGGAGCTTTCACTGTCCGGATTTTCCTCATTGCTAGTAGTGAAGCCTTCCTCTTTACTCGTGGTGTAACCTTCTTGGTTCTCTTCTTTGTTGGTAGAGCATCCAAGGGTATTATCAGCAGGGTCTTCTTCAGAGTGGTTATCCGCTAGGAGGTCAACCTCATTAATCTCCTTTTCTAGGTTACAGTACATGTTATTCAAAGGAGCAATGGTTGTAACGTTCCTTGCTACTGATCTTCGAGGGCTAAATTTCCTTCTACGTCTTACTTCGGTGAATCCTTCTGAATCCATCTCTTCAACACGAGTGCCCTCTTCTTCCTCCATCGGAGGGGGATCACGCCTAGTGCCATCTGGGGAGAGGATCTGGGGCCCCATCTGGTTTAAGCTTGTTTTTATTAGTACTTATCTTCAAGGGGCAATCTTTGATCCTATGACCTTGTTGTCCGCAATGGAAGCATGCATTTGGTAAATTCTTGTAAGTAACCTCTTATACCCAAATCTTACCCTCTCGACAGTTAATGGAGATCTTCGAGGGGAGGACCTAGTTCAAGTGCGTTTGAACGCAGATTTGTGGGTGCCATCGTGCATTGAAAGAATATTGAGCTTTATCGTAGATTAACCCCTCAACATCCTCTCTTGCAGCCATCGGGGAACTGATCGGTGGAACGATTTCTCAAAGAAATCCATACAAGAAATACGGGAGATTGGTAAGTTCCACCCATAGTGGGTAACGAAGAGGCTTTGACTTGTTCGGAACAAAGTCTGGGGTCCAGTTGAAAAGACATAAAGTGGACCGGCCCACTTGCTAGGAACCGGCTTGCAGTGGCATGGAAGGCTATCTCTTCATTTTCAAGCACTAAAAGCAGGTGATAAGCCAGCAGGAATTGACATTTCCACACAATTAGACCATGCAGAAACCACTCCTTGCACAACCAAATTCTCACATTTTCTAGAGGGGGCCTAGGGCCAAATACTTGACCGATCAGACAAGTTTTCATCAGTTCTTCTTTCTTTGCCGCCACAGACTCCTTGCACAAAGAGACCACTGGAGGAGTGTCAAGTTCTTCTTTTATGCTACTGCTCAATCAGACTCCAGCCGCTCCCGCGAGCTACACACAAAGATTATCTGTTTGTTCGTCCACCCGATCGCCGAGCTCTACAAGACTCTTGAATAATCTCTTGAGGTAGAGTGTTCATACTCTTTATTCTACCAAAAATATCTAATGATATCCATAATATGCTATGTGGCATGAACTACCCTGATGAATATCGTATCCCAATGAATATCATATGACATTTCCTTCCCCTTGAAAGCATTTTCGTCCTCGAAAATATAAATGAAATGTCCATAATGGTAGAAGAAAGTGCTTGGACTCCCCTGAATCCCATGTACTCTATGTACATGGTCATCTCTATGTGTTGTTTCCCCATATCCTTCCCCTTAAGAAGTCTCATATGAGGTCATCTCAAAGCTGGGAAACCATCTGAGCTGTGTCCACTATCTCCCATATACTCTCCACTTCCAAACTATCACTCCCATGATATGTGACATCATAAAAAATGACCTAAGTCCATATGATGTATCCTGTATGGAGTAATAATATAAAAGGGAAGTGTAAGATGCCAAGCTTATAGGATTGAATATATCATAACGGAGATAATAAACCATAGAATCCTCTGAAGTATAGAACAAAGTCCCATAACAAGTGACTCCAAACCCATCTCAAACTAAATGATAGATTGCCCTCATAGCACTCCAGGTCTTCCTAACCTTGAGTATGTTCACAAGTAATAGTTTCTTCTAAACCATCTTATGACTATGCAATTCCATCATCTAGCTCATATATAAGAATTTCTCGGTAGTAAAATGCAATCTCTACATTTCACCAACCAAGAAGTCTTTGGTTTGTCATTCTTTAACATTAGACTAAGTTCTATTGGAAGAGCATCTATTGACACTAGTGCAAACTCTCAAATTTTCTCTTCCCTTTAGTTTGCCATATGAATGCAAAAAGCATTCCCTTTGAGATTCAGATAATCCCAAAGTACCCATCCTCCTAATTGATGTTTACTCATCATACTCATGATGTAATACCGATTAAGAGTTTGGTACCCCAATAGGTTAGATATATCCCTATCTCCTGGAAACTCAAAAGAGAAGTATCGTCAATCTACTTCCAGTCTAACTACTCTCAATGAATAGATTATCTCATCTAGTCAAGGACCATCACTGAAAATAGCATAATTGTGTCTATCTAGAGTTTAAAGTGAGACTCAATTCAACCATCATGATCAACTGATCTCCCTCTCGTTTTTTATAGAAGAGTGCCGCTTCTATCTAGACAACCCAAAAGTGAGAAAGTAAAAATCTCTCTCTCTCTCTATTCAATCTCTTCTAAGGAAAAGAGCTCTACTAGTGCAACCTATTCCACTTTCCCTTTCCCTTTGAAAGAGATTCCTTTGAATCCACTTGCTCTACTCATCCATAATTGAGAACACATATATAAGCTCTCCATACTTTTTGCTCACAAAATAGTGGAGAATCATACTCCCATGTGAAGGAAATTTATATTGAAAAGTCAAGGAAATGAATTCCTTCAAAAATATAGACTAAGAGATATTTCCTAAACACCTCTTCTTTCTAAAGGAAAACATACTCTATTCTTCTCCTATGAAGAAATCATGTTTTCCTTTCCTTCTTTCTCTCTCAAAGAGCAGGAACTAAAGTGAGACCACTGAACTAAAGTGAGATCTCTCATGGATCTCTGAGCTGATTCCCACTTTCTCCTTTCCTTAAAAGAGATACCCATGAATTTATTTAGTCTCTCTTCCATAACCAATGCATAGTGTTCTCATTACACATATTCCTATGAAGATGGAGAACAGATCTCCCCTAACTAATGAAGGTATATGTAGTGTGTTAGAGTATGATCAATGTCTACCCCTCATGATTGTATGCACATTTTGTAAGGCCCCCTTTATGAGGAGAAGCCAAGCGTGCATTACCCAATTGATGGGAATCCCAACTTGAATGTTGGATGAAGGTCATATTGGACCATGTAAGATATTATAAGGAAAGGGAGTTACCAGGGTCCCCAATTGTGGGGTCCGGGGCAGCGGTGAGCAGCCCCTGGCTGGGGGGTCCCAGGGGGCCAGCGGGCCCCCTGGTGGGGGTCCGGGGGCAGCGCCCCCGGCGCGACGGTAAAGGGAATATTCCATGGAATATTCCCTGTCGGAGTCAGAAATCATTTATATTTGTTAGGTCGGTTCAACCAGTCTAAGCCGTGTATGGCAATTACGCGGGCGGTGGCCGCCCACGCCCTACCGCCCATGTATAGCCGTCCATGGCAGGCCACCCATGATCCTATATATACATGACTTCTGCACTACCTAAGACATTGAGTTGAGCCAGCATACCTCTACCTTGTATCTCCCTATCTAGAGTTGTCTAGATCACCATTTAAGCTCTACCTTGAGAGCGCACGGGTGGACAACGCCATCATCTTTGTACTTGCTGCTAGTAGAAAATTGTTGAGATTCTCCTATATCTGTTATCTTCTCTGCTATTGCTCCTGTGTTATATTGCGTAACTATTGTCTTACATGGTATCAGAGCTGTAAGGTTCGAATAGCTTGAGAAGTATCATTATTTTAGCCTACTAGCAGACTAGAATATCAGTAGATTATTCGAGTGATTACATGATGGCTTCATCGTCGAACACTAGTCTTGGTGCTTCACCTAATGTTAATGCTGCACCTATTCGAATTCGTCCACCTGCATTCACTGAAGGGAAGCTGGATGGAACCAACTATACACTCTGGAAGTTCAAAATTTCTGCAATTTTGGACTCCTATGAATTACTTGACACTGTCATGGGACCGATGGGATTGGATCCAGAGCCTATACCAGTTGAAGATCCAGCAAATTCAAGATTGATGATTCAGCCAGATCCAGATCTTCTACGAGCTTGGAAGAGGCGGAATGCTGATGCATTATGTGCGATTGTCACTAGTGTAAGTGATTCTGTGCTTACTTTAGTTCAACATACTACTAAAGCACATGAGGCTTGGGGCATATTGGCTCGACAATATGAGACCAAGAACCACACTAGGATACAGAATTTAGAAAATCAATTGGCAAATGAAAAGCATTCTGATTCTGAAAAGGCTGAAGATTTTATCAAACGGATAAAGCATCTTCAAGATCAATTGGCTGCAGTTGGTGTTGTTATAACACCAGAAGAGCTAGCTCGAAGATCTGTACGTGTTCTTCCAGCAAAGTATGATGGATTAGTAACAGCCCTTAACACTCAGGTAAGGCCAACTCCTCTTACATTTGAAGAGTTTTGTGCCATGCTTTTAGAAGAAGAGATGCGGCTGAAGAATCGGCAAAGTACAACTGATGCTGCATTCTCAGCAAATGCAAAAGGTAAAGGCTCTTCAGAGGGATCAAAGAAGAAGCCAAAGAAGAAAAAGTTCACAGGAAGTTGCTTCTATTGTGAAAAGAAAGGCCATGCCATCAAGGATTGCAGAAAGAAGCAAGCTGATGAACGGAATGGGACTGTAAAATCATCATGGAAGAACAAAGAGTCTGCAAACAACACAGAGCTGGAACTTTGGGTAGCTATTGAAGAGGTATGTTCATCTGCTCAAGCTCGTGTTGATGAGCCATGGATTTTAGACAGTGGAGCTTCTCGCCATATGACTAGTAAAAAGGATTGGTATAGTTCCCTAGTGCCTCTGCGGGAATCCATCAATGTAGTGGTGGGAAACGACTCCAAGTGTCCAGCTGAAGGAACTGGAACCATCTCTTTTATCACTTCTCCAGGTGTTGAGAAAAAGTTATCCGATGTTCTCTATGTACCTACACTCAAAAGAAATTTGTTGTCAGTTTCTGCAATAACAGATCGTGGACTCGAAGTTCACTTCAATAAGAGTGGTGCGGAAATCATGGATTCATCAGGTAATGTTGTAGGTAAAGGCACACGACGGGATAACTTGTATGAGTTAAGTGCTTTAACTGCTACAGAAGATAAAGATGTAAGCAGGTTATGGCACCAACGATTTGGGCATCTCGGATTTGCAGTTTTGAAGGAGATGCAACGAACAGGGATGGTTGCTCATTTGCCTGCATTTTCAGAGTTGCAGGAACCTTGTGAAGCTTGTATGATGGGCAAGCAACAACGAAAGGCATTTCCAAGAGAGACCAGCAATCGATCTCAAGCTCCTCTAGAGTTGGTACATGCTGATCTCTGCGGTAAAATGTCTACACCTGCTTTAGGAGGATCTTTCTACTTCTTGCTGTTAGTCGACGATTATAGTAGAAAGATGTGGGTTTATTTCATTCGAGAGAAGGCTGATGCTTTTGAAAAATTTAAAGCGTGGCATAAGTATGTAGAAAGTGAATCAGGAAGGAAACTGAAGAAATTTAGAACAGATAGAGGAGGTGAATTCTTGTCAACAGAATTCAACAATTACTGTAAGGAGCATGGTGTGAAAAGGCAACTTACCACAGCTCATACACCTCAACAAAATGGCGTTGTTGAGCGCAGGAACAGGACAGTAGTTGAAATGGCTCGTTGTATGTTAAAGGCTCAAGACATGCCTGATTCATTCTGGGCAGAAGCAGTCAATACAGCAGTCTACATCCTCAATCGAAGCTACACAAAAGCTCTGAAGGGGATGACTCCTCAAGAAGCATATTCTGGTAAAAAGCCTTCAGTTTTGCATTTCAGAATTTTTGGTTGTTTCTGTTATGCACATATTCCTGATTCAACAAGATCAAAGTTGGATTCAAAAAGCAAAAAGTGTGTCTTCCTAGGATATAGTGAAGAGTCTAAAGCATACAGGTTATGGGATCCTGAGGCAAGGAAGATTTTTGTCAGCCGAGATGTGGTGTTTGATGAACGACCACACTTAGTAGAAGATAAAGGTAAATCTACTATCTCATCAAACGGAGAAATATCTCACCTTGTGCCTATCAAAAGACAGGTTAAAGTTGAGGAGGAGGAAACATCTGATGGAGAAATTTCCTCAATAAAAAGCCAACCAATTGTAGCTGCACAGCGTAAGCCACTACCGAAGTGGGCACAACAGCTCTTTGATGATCACAATCCACATGTAGATGCACCAGAATCATCATCGGATGGATTACGAAGATCAAAGAGAATAGAGGAGCAAAGAAGAGCCTCAGAACACATTGTTAACATGGCTCTAATGGCAGATATCATGGGTTCGATAAAGGAACCTACCACCATTGAAGAAGCCATTGATGATCCAGATTGGAGAGCGGCAATGCAGTCTGAGTATGATAGTATACTCAAAAATGATACATGGGATCTAGTCGACTTGCCGCCAAAGAAGAAGGTAATAGGTACTAAATGGATTTGGAAAGCTAAGTATAAAGCTGATGGAACATTAGAAAAGTATAAGGCACGATTAGTTGCACAGGGTTTTTCACAGATTGAAGGATTTGATGTTCAAGAAACTTTTGCACCAACAGCACGCATGACAACTATTCGGACGGTACTTGCAGTAGCTGCACAAAAGTCTTGGCCTATTTTCCAGATGGATGTCAAATCTGCATTTTTGAATGGTCACCTCAAGGAGGAGGTATATGTATCTCAACCACCAGGTTTTGAGGTGCCCAATTCAGAAAATAAAGTTTGCAGGTTGAAGAAAGCTTTGTATGGACTTAAGCAAGCTCCACGGGCTTGGTACCAACGAATTGATCATTTTTTCAAAAATATGGGTTTTGAAAGAAGTACTTCTGATGCTAACTTGTATGTAACGAAAAGGGATAGCAAGCTAGTTGTTGTCATTGTATATGTAGATGATTTGATCATTACAGGAGATCATCAGGAACTCATCAATCAAACTCGGATCAGCTTGGGAACTGAGTTTGAAATGACAGACTTAGGTCTACTCCATTTTTGTCTGGGAATTGAAGTATGGCAAAGGAAGGATGGCATTTTCATCTCACAACAAAAATATTCCAAAGAAATTCTCAAGGCATTTGGAATGATGGACTGCAAACCAACTAGCACACCTATGGAGGTAAATCATAAGCTATCTATGGATGATAACATGCCTGATGTAGATGCTAAGAAGTATAGGAAGCTCGTTGGAAGTCTTATTTTTCTGTGCAACACTAGACCAGACATTTGCTATGCTGTTGGAGTGTTAAGCAGGTTTTCCAACAAACCTAAGGAGAGTCACTGGAATGCTGGAATGCGAATTCTAAGGTACATTGCAGGAACCTTGGATTTTGGTATTTTGTATACCACAGGTGATACACTCCAAGGATATTGTGATTCAGATTGGGCTGGAGATTGTGATTCTAGAAAATCAGTTTCTGGATATTGTTTCTCACTTGGTTCAGGAATATTTTCTTGGGTAAGTAGGAAGCAACCAACTCTCGCACTCTCCTCCACTGAAGCAGAGTACAAAGCAGCTTGTTTTGCTTCTTGTGAGGCAGTCTGGTTAAGGAGAATTCTTGCAGATATAGGCTTTCCATCAAATATGCCAATTGTACTCAAGTGTGATAATCAAAGTTGTATGGCTATTGCAAAGAACCCAGTATTTCATGCTCGCACCAAGCACATAGAAGTACAGTACCATTACATTCGTGAGCTAATTGAAGATGAAATTGTGGAGCTAGAATATTGCCCAACAGAGGCAAATTGTGCTGACATATTCACTAAAGCACTTGGAAGAGAGCAGCTCAACAAGCATCTTCAACAGATGGGCATAGGACCGAGACCTACTTGATTTATCATCGGTAAACATTGAGGGGGGGTGTTAGAGTATGATCAATGTCTACCCCTCATGATTGTATGCACATTTTGTAAGGCCCCCTTTATGAGGAGAAGCCAAGCGTGCATTACCCAATTGATGGGAATCCCAACTTGAATGTTGGATGAAGGTCATATTGGACCATGTAAGATATTATAAGGAAAGGGAGTTACCAGGGTCCCCAATTGTGGGGTCCGGGGCAGCGGTGAGCAGCCCCTGGCTGGGGGGTCCCAGGGGGCCAGCGGGCCCCCTGGTGGGGGTCCGGGGGCAGCGCCCCCGGCGCGACGGTAAAGGGAATATTCCATGGAATATTCCCTGTCGGAGTCAGAAATCATTTATATTTGTTAGGTCGGTTCAACCAGTCTAAGCCGTGTATGGCAATTACGCGGGCGGTGGCCGCCCACGCCCTACCGCCCATGTATAGCCGTCCATGGCAGGCCACCCATGATCCTATATATACATGACTTCTGCACTACCTAAGACATTGAGTTGAGCCAGCATACCTCTACCTTGTATCTCCCTATCTAGAGTTGTCTAGATCACCATTTAAGCTCTACCTTGAGAGCGCACGGGTGGACAACGCCATCATCTTTGTACTTGCTGCTAGTAGAAAATTGTTGAGATTCTCCTATATCTGTTATCTTCTCTGCTATTGCTCCTGTGTTATATTGCGTAACTATTGTCTTACATAGTGAAGAGTGGAGAAAATAAATTCCTAATAAGGGTCAAAGCCCTCTACTAAAATGGTCAGCATTGATGTGATATGATACCATAAATACATGTGTATCCATACTAAGGAGTTGTCTATGCCAACCATACTCTATGCATGGATCTATATGATCCAATCAAACTCATGGAATTATCCTTCCCAAAAACATCAAAATGAGTATGTGATATCCATGGTGTTAAAATCACCTATCACATTCTCCACTGGAAGAATAAATCTTCCCTAAACTATGAAGGATAACTCCCAATCCTAAGGAGATGTGCTCTCCTATGATCTCGTGAGACATGACGCCATGAATGATGAGTCCTTTTCTCCCTGGCCATAGAAGAAGAGTGCTCAAAGGGAAGTCATTTCCACCGTCCCATACCAGTGAAAACTTCTCCCAATTCACGGTATCATACCTACACTAAACCAAATATATATTCCATATATATGTAATAGAATATATAGATGGATTCTAATGAATCCCATATCTTAAAATCATGTCGGTGGACTCAAATGAGTCCCATGTCCTCAAACTATTTAGTTTGGTTCTAGTCAATATATGACAATCGATATTCTTTTCTGTTCCAAACCAACTTGTTCTTAGGTACCAAGACTAAGTCTAAGTACCTCTCTATAGATCTCGATATGCATATATGTATTGGGTATCATAGCTATTTCTTACTAAGGGATTTATGCTCTAAGTCATAGAGCTAGTGCCATACCTGTGGCCTTCCTAACCATCACTCGAATCACATAAGCACCCGTCAATGCTATCTCATGAAACCCATCTTTGTGATCCCATCTAATTGGTTTCCTTAGTAGTGTAGCAGAAATGCTTCACTACTTGCTCAAGTGAGGTGTATCAGTGAAACAAGTCACTCTTTGGGTATTCATCATGATACCCCATAGTCTCCTAATCATCATGTGAGACTCTTTTGAAGATAAATATATCTTCACTACTTTGGAGATTATCATAAACGTATCTCCTGTGCCTCTATGCAGCTTCCTAAAACCTATAGGATTGCTTGTGCGCATTACTAATGGTGAAGGTGTAGCTCCTTCCCCTACCAGTCCTATAGTCTAAATCCATAAGGATTATGTGTAGGGATCCTGGTACTACTGAAGTTGCCTTATGTATATTACTATGATGGTCCTAAGTTCATCAAATACATGCTTACAGCATGCCTAGGTTTTATTGATGTTTGCAGAAAGGCATGTTACCATGCCCTAACATTCTTACCTAAAGGCAAGTGCGTATATAACGCCATGTGGTAGGAAATTTTTCGACAGCATTTCCCAAGGAAATGGAATCCCAAAAAAAAGTTAACCATAATCTCAGTGGCATAGAGGCCACCCAACAACATAGGGCTTGACTGGCCCATGGCATACATGCCATAAACTTATATATGGACTCCATAACCTGCAAAAACATAAAAACAAATACTAGCAACCATTCTCTGTGTTGCATACCCATTTTGCAATCCTCTTTTCTGCAAACAATCAAAAAGTATACTTCTCGCATGTCAATCCTTACTTTAAGAGTTTAAACAATGATCAACATTTGATGTATACAATCCAATTTATGCATGTACATATAGAACATGCCATAACATAAAGTAAAATGCCTGAAGCATAACGCATACGTCCATGAATGGTTTGGTATTGGAATTGCATGCATCCAATCCTTGTTGATGAACTTCGAGACCTCTGCACCTTCCTCCTTAGGTCCTAACATAAGCTTTGAAGTGTCGAAAAATATCGGATCAATTCCCAAAATATAAAGCATCGTCAAATGATTACTAGAATAATGCAAAATTTACTCAAAAATGCATTTGTAATCCCTATTTAGACCTGCAAAAATCATTTTAGGACCTGCAAACAATCAAAAACTGAAATATATAGCATATGCAAAGAGCTCAAAGTGAAATTACTCAAATCGCTTTCCCGGTTTGAAAGATATGGCTCCCGGAAGGTAGTCGCTAAAAACTGTTCAGACCTTGCACATCCAATTTGGAGTTTTCTAGCCCAAGATATGGCGTTTCCAAGTGAGACATGCCAAACTAGTAGACCATTGGAGGGGCTGGTAAAAGTGTGAAAATGTGATTTTTGGGGTGCCCAAAAGCATTCATCCATCAAACAAATCCTAAAATTCTGTCCATAATCTCAGAGGGCAACATATGAAGATGATTTGGCCTATTTTTAACTTTCCAAATCCTCCCTTCATGCATGCTAATTCGCTCCCCAAAAGAGGTCTAATTCAAGATTTTTACCTTTATGCAAAAACTTAAATGGGAGCTCTTAACAAGCTTGTAATCCATTTCAAATATGGGTTTCTCTTAGATTTTCTTATTTTCCATGTAATACATACATCAACTTCATGTATGTATGCAATACTCCATGGAGAACCTCTTAAATATTCTTTTTTCTTACTCCTAAAAGTGGATAATTTTTTCTAAAAAGTGCGGGAAGGGGATCTTTGAGGAAGTAAAATTCCTCGTTAATTTATCATTTTGATGAATCTAATGATTCACCTAAGAAGTCCATAGACCATACTCTCAGTATATATACTTTTTCCCATCTGTCCATAGCTATCGCACCTCCTGTTCCCTCTTCCAAAATGGGAATTTCTTAGATTCAGGTGCTAAAATTTTTTCTCAAATAGTGATGGAAAGGGGCTTTATGGAGCTTCAAACTCCCATCAAACTGAGGTATCTTTTGGATTTCTTAATGTTACTTGAAATTCAATACACTAAGCTATGTGTGTACATGATTTTTCTTATCAAATTAAGAAAAATCCCGCTTCATATTCCCTTCCCAAAATGGTTATTTATAAAAAATTAGCACCTAAGATTTATATAAAAATCATAAAAGTAAGCTATTTTGGAGGTGCTTACAACTTATGATTTCTTGCAATTTGAGGAAATCGTTGAATCTAGATAGGAATACATATTTCATATTCCCCATACATCTGATTTGCCTTAAAGGATTTGGCCATCAACCCTTCTACTCTCCTTTCAAAACAGAATCTTTTGAAAGATTTTACTTATGTTTATAAATGGAAATTATGAAATTTCTATTTGAAGAGAAGCCCTTAACTTCCCCTCTTCTACAAATTTCCTGGAGTCTTTGACTAATCATGGGAATATGAATCCCATGCTTGTTCAAATTAGATACTTTCTTTGAAAAGTCCCTCTCAAAGTCTTCAACTTTCCTTTCGAAAAACAAAGATTAACAAAAGAAAACTTGAATTACATATACCTAAGATGTTCTCTTCTTCCTAAGCTGACAAGAATGCTATGCATGTATCCGTGGGCACTTTCTAGTGTGAGAGTGCCTCTCTGCTACAAGTCCCTCCATATACAGAAAGTGTATCGTATGGACCGCAAATAGATCACCAAATCATGAATGGTTCTTTGGATAGCATGTACGCATTTGAACGGAGTGGTACGAGTTCGACTCCTAGCGTCGCTTCTACGTGAAGATGTCTCTCCCAGTTCGAAATCGCTCTCATACGAGTGTCAAGTTCTTCTTTTATGCTACTGCTCAATGGGACTCCAGCTGCTCGCGGGAGCTGCACAGAGAGTTATCTGTTTGTTCGTCCACCCGGCTGCCGAGCTCTACAAGACTCTTGAATAATCTCTTGAGAGAGAGTGTTCATACTCTTTATTCTACCAAAAATATCTAATGATATCGATAATATGCTATGTGGCATGAACTACCCTGATGAATATTGTATCCCAATGAATATCATATGACAAGGAGCGACGTCCGATGGGAGGTTCGATGGGACGGAATCCAACTCAAGGGGGCACTGGGCGTAGGGAGGTGCCACATTGCTTAGGACCAAGGAGGGAAAAAAGGTGGACATGGCGGCAAGAACAATCAAAAGCCAACTTCAAAAATTTCTTAACAAGGAACCGCTAAGCATATCAAAAAAGTCCGCCTCTCGAAACACAATCCACGATAAATTTTATTAATCAATTTCTTTTTTTTTTCTTTTTTTTCTTTTTTTTCTTTTTTTTTCTTAAATCCAATTAATCGATTTCTTACGGCTTTCCAACAACACACACCAATTACAACTTATAATTTGAGAGAGAAAAAAGTTTCTTCTGCCTCCATTGCAAAAGATGAAGATCGCAAACTAACTAGGGAGTGGTGCCAGAGTGCTCAATGTTGCCGAGTCTAAACTACTACGAAACATGTCATTAAAACTATGCCCGTTCACTCTACAAATGTTCAGCGAGATTACCCCCCGTGCCAAGCTTGAGGGTAGTCTCCCTGAACATTTCTAAAGTGAACGGGCATAGTTTTAATGACATGTTTCGTAGTAGTTTAGACTTGGCAACATTGAGCCAGTACGAACGAGTCAGAAGTCACAGAGTAAACGCAGTTAAGCTACGGAGTATATAATAAGCTCTTATTTGTCTCGATAGTTCACTTCCGAAACTCTTATACTTGGATTCTGGAGCCTCAGTCATCGCTTTAGGGGCAAAGAGACGAGGAGGCAGGCTCAGGAAGCGAAGTCGTCTAGGTTTGTTAACATCGTTGATGAGAGAGAGAGAGAGAGCACTTCTTCAGTTTCTAAGGAAAGAGAGAGAGAGAGAGAGCACTCCTTCAGATTCTGAGCTGAGGAGGAGAAAAAGATAGAACGAACGGATTCCTTATTACACATGGCAGCTTACAAACAACGGTTGCAGAAGGGATCTATAGGCACAACGGAAATCTGTTTCGATGGACGGAGACCAAAGACCAGGAGGAGTGGCACAGAAGCGATGGCCAATATAGCTGATCACATACGATCACGTCCTATCTTGTCGACAGCTCTTTCTACGACAGCGTTCAAAAGGCATCCGGTAATCGTTTACTGCAAACCGCAAAGACCTTACCAGTGTGTTCGTTCCATTTCAGATCCCTCGTTCAATCTCTGACAGGCTCATCAGCGACGCATGCCCACCGCTGGCGGCGGGGATGCACCTGTTACCTCTCTCCTTCTACCGCTGACGAAATTTCTCGTGTGCTCAAAGCCAAACCGCCCACACAGAAATCAGCAACCGTCCTGCCATTTCAAGATCCTCTAGTCGGGGGCGATGTGCCTGATCGCCACTGTTCACGCTTCGCTGGCGGCAGCAAACCGGCGCTCATTCGACCAATTCCCCTCTACGCGACGCCAACGCGTGCCTCAATCTCTTCGAAAGCTGGTTTCGCCACTAAACGCGATGACGCTGTCAACGAGAACATCTATCATCGTGGCACCCAGCAAAAACGCCAATGTTTCGTCCGCCCTGCTCTTTATAACATGTCTGACGGGCTACACGCGACTGTGACGCGACCTTTTCGTACATTTATGGAGAGCAAGAAGGGCCAGATGATGATCTAAAGATTTCACAGTCGTACGTGGAGCAGCAGTTTGCTTGGAACCTGGAAGCAATGATGGAAGAAGATTTTATGAATATGGAACCGATAACTCGATACTGGACTAACTTGGCTATTCACAACGAAGAAGATAAGGAATGGGCAACGTAGAGGTCGTACAGACGCATGCATTACTATATATCAACGTTGGTTTAAGCTTTAAATTATAGTATAGCGAAGTTAGTATAGTATGGGATTTACTTCCAGGAATTTTTGTCTACCTCCACTGATTCTAGGATGTGAAAATGTTGACGTTAAGTTTCGTTTGTTTACTTTAACTCCATTGGAATTTGTAACGCATTGTTTGTTTCCTGAAATATAATCTCCGTTGACATTTCAATTATGTCAACTATTCATTGGGAATATGTTACCCCACATGGAGGATGCTTTGCCATATCCATCGCAGGAATGAATAAGAAAATTATGTACAATAGAAAATCATAGAAAAATATATACGAGGGGATCTCGTCTTTCAGCATTGAAAACATTTATGTATCACCCGACCTTTGTTGACATTGTTTAGTCTAATTATTGAAACGAACATTTAACGTCTGCACTGAATGGCTAGTGAACAGGAAATCCTCCAGTGTAAGACAACTTCATATTGGAGTAAATTAGAACTTTAGAACATAAAGGTCCATTTATTGCATATTGAAGTAATTCCCATTGTTGATTGTTGAAGAATCACTCACTAATTAGACATAAAAGACATGAAGACATATGAAGGATGAAGGAAGATGAAGAGAAGCAAGAACAAAGCATTCAGAAAATCAAGCCTTAGTGAAGGGACAAATTCACGCTTGTAATATGGTACTTAGAAACTTTCAGAATTACGATTTTTGAATCTCGGAACAAATATGTATATAAATGAGTTAGAAGATCATAATAATGAGGCAGAGAAATAGAGAGAGAGCATATAGAGTAGAAGGAAGTGCACGTCTGTAGAGATGAAAAGTAGAACCTGAACTTTCGGGTATTCATCTTTAAGAGATATGGTAAGGAAGAACTACTCAGCATAGGAGAGTTTTCCATGGCTATGAGCGAAGTGAGGCCAAGCCATTCTGTACACATCTTCTCTAATAGAAAATACATGTTTTTGTAGAAGGATTTGAGCACATTCTTCTTGTGTGAAGAAATCTAAGTATTTTCATGTTACTGTGAAAGTTAGTTAGCAGTTATAGTTTTCTCAGCGCACATTTTACTATACTTCTACAAGTTAGATCTCACAGTATAGTGTAAAGTTTTCCATGAGTGATAGCTTATTTTGAAGCTACTAGTCTCAACTACAAATTGATCAAAAGAGTTATGTGAAATTGGACATGTACACACAGTATTATGTCTAACAGTAAAGGCATCCAAACTCATGAAGTTTTTCTCAAACTTCAGATAGAGTTAATTCATTGAAGGAAGCTCAAGTATTACTTCCTTATTTCATTTACAATTATTTGAAGTAACTACAAACAGAATTGCAGTTGATTTCTAGTAATATTATGGTACAATTATGGTGACATTCCGGTAATAGTCCGGTTGAGTTCGGGTGAGATTCCAGTAAGTTTAAAACACAATTTTAGTACATCTAAGTGGTGGAAAGAATTTCTAAGAGTAAGCAAGCACAAAATTGAAAAGATTGAAGTAAATCAGATCAGAATTGAAGCCTAAAGAAAAGGCGAAGTTTTCTGTAAAGTGAGTTTTTAGATTTCACTAAACACAATAATAAAGTTTTCAGTTTCAGCAAGGTTTCTAAGCTACTGATGATAATAGAGGTGTTCTAATATCACTCTAGCTTAGTTCTTGTGGCATGGTGAATTTCGTAGTTTACTTCACGTCAACAAGTGGTATCAGAGCAAAAAGGTCCTCAAGTGCTCAGAAGTGAAGATATAAGGAAAGTTGAAGAATTCTTTGTTGGAAAGGTGAAAGCTGAAGTGATCAACAACAAACGGCATCAGAAAAGCATTCTGAAGTTATTCTCAAGGGTAAAAGTTTATGAAAGGTAAAATCTATCAACGTTACACTGACAGGTAGTAACAGAAACAAGAAGACCATGGCAAATCATATTTCTATTGACAAATTGGATAGAGATAATTATCCCGCATGGGTAATGCGAATGGAAGCCTTACTTATGAGTAAGGACTTAATGATATATGTGACAGGAGAAGAAAAGAAGCCTACTTTTGGAGATGACAATCAACCAAAGAAAGAAGAGTTAGAAGCCTTGAAGATGTGACAGAAAAAAGATGCAACTGCAAGAGCTTATATCTACAATACCATTACAGATCATTTGTTACCACATATCAGAGGTTTGGAAAAAGCAGAAGACATATGGAATGCATTGGAAGATCATTTCCAAAACACTACCAAAGCTAGAAAGGCTAGCTTATGGTCAGAGTTTACAACGTTCAAGAAAAAGCAAAGTCAAAGCATTAGTGATTATGTCACTAAGATGAAGGACTTGGTAGACAGTCTTGGATCTATTGACGAGGATATTGAAGACCACAGATTAATAGCACAATTACTTGTCGGATTGAGAGGAGATGAAAGGTGGAAACCTTTTGTACTCTCAACTGAACTTTCATTAAATCATTTTGTACCAGATTTAAATTAGTTGCTTGGATTAATGCTTACATTTGAGCAAGATTTGAAGACAAATGGAGATAAAGAACATAGTTCTGCTATGTACACAAAAAGTAAGAAGAAAGATGATAAGTATAAAGAAAAGGATGAAGAAGAGATGACTACTTAAGCAAATTATGCAAGAGGAAGAGGTAATGTCAGAAGTAAAAGTAGAGGTAATACAAAAGGAAGAGGTAATCAGAATAACAACAAGAAGACTTGTTGGATCTGTGGATTAAGCAATCATTTGGCTCATGATTGTTGGCATAATTCTCAAGGACCAAGTTAGAATTAGAATAACAATAGCAGAGGCAGAAGCGGAAGATATCAAAGAGGTAGACAAAGCCAAAGAGGCGGATATGGTAGAGGTGGAGCAAGAAGTTGGGGACAAAATCAGTCTTATAACACCACCTACTACAACTATGCAAATGATACACAGAACGACAATCATACAACATTGATGATGAATTCGATAACTGTGTTAGAGAATGAAGATCTAAAGGTATTCTATATTGACTCTCGTTGTTCAAATCATTTGTGAGGAAATATAGAATTGTTATCAGAATTGGAAGGAGGTATTTCAAATCATACAGTACAAAAAGATGATAACACAAAACATAATGTGCGATCAATTGGAAAAGTAAAGTGTAAGAATGGAGCTAACCTGATAACAAATGTTTTGTATGTTCCAACAATCCCAAAGAATCTGACCAGCATAGTATAGATAGTAGAAAAAGGTTTTCAAGTAAGGTTTACAAATGAAGGAGTATTTGTTGAAGATCCAGAGAATGGATACAATCAAATTGTCTATGGTAAAAAGGAAGGTAGACTTTTTACTCTTAAAGTGCAAGGGAATGTTGTTCAAGCCTTGATCACACATGGTGATGAAGTATTTACAGAATTAGACCTCTGGCATAAGAGGTTAGGACACTTTAATGAAAAAGGAATCAAAACTATGGTGGAAAAACAATCTGTAAGAGGATTATCAAATATGAAGAATCAACATATGATTCACAAATGTGAAGCCTGTCAAATGGGAAAATCACATAGGTTACCATTTTAGAAGAAGGGTTACAAACACGATGGTTTGCTAGAACTCATACATACAGATGTATGGGGACCAACAAAAGAAGGATCTATCACTGACTGAATGTATCATGTTATTTCTATTGATGATGCAACAAGATGGATAACTCTTTACATTTTGAAAGAGAAGTCAGAAGTCTTTGGAGCTTTTAGGGATTTTCATGCATATGCTGAAAGACTTATAGGACAAAAACTCAAAAGGCTAAGGTCTGATGGAGGAGGAGAATATTTTTCTCAATAATTCAATGATTATCGTTGGAATGCAGGTATCAAAAGAGAAATAACTTGCAGGTATACACCGCAACAAAATGGGGTAGCAGAAAGAAGAAACCAAACTCTACTTGACTTTGCCAGAGCTATGTTAAAGGAGAAGAATTGTCCAAATTATCTTTGGGCTGAGGCTGTAAATACAACCACATATCTTGTAAACAGGTTACCATGTGCAACTTTAAATGGGATGACCCCTTATGAAGCTTAGTGGGGCAAGAAACCGACACTTGATCATTCTAAAGTGCTTGGATCAGTTGTTTATTCTTATGTACCATCACAACTTAGACATAAGCTTGAACCAAAAGCTGAAAAATACGTATTCATTGGATATGATGAAAAGCAGATGGGTTATAGACTATGGAGTCCTTTAACCAAACAGTTTATTGTTTCCAGAGATGTGACATTTGATGAAGGAAAGAGTTGGTATGTAGATAAAGAGCATAATGATGAAACATTTGAAGAAGAGGTAAGAAGAAATGAAAAAGGTAAATCACATATGCAGGTGAATGGAGATGAAGATCATATGCAAGCAAGTACATCCAGGTTTGGATCAGTTATGGGAAATGAAGATGCACCTAGATTTGATGAAGAAGTGTATTCAGATACACATGAAGAGTATGAACCAAGAAGGTCAAACAGATTAAGAAAACAACCAACAAGGTATTCCTATGATACTTCTTATTTGACTCAGAAAAACTATGCTTATTTAGTAAACGAAGATGAAGAACCTCAGAATTATAATGAAGCAAAAGGTAAGGAAAAATGGGAAGAAGCAATTAAGGAAGAGTTCAATGCACTTGAAGAGAACAAGACTTGGGAACTTGTTCCAAAATCAAATGGTAAGAAAGTGATTGGAAATAAATGGGTTTACAAAGTTAAGAAGCTTGCAAATGGAAAAATAGTCAGATACAAAGCTAGATTGGTAGTCAAAGGTTATGCTCAGACGCATGGCATAGATTATGATGAGACATTCAGCCCAGTGGCAAAGATGTCAACTATAAGGATAGCGATTGCTATAGCAGCATCAAAAGGATGGAAGCTAGGTCAATTGGATATAAAGAATGCATTTTTAAATGGATATATATCAGATGAAGTTTACATGGAACCACTTGAAGGGTTTGTAAGTTCCACTTACCCAAATCATGTTTGCAGATTAAGAAGAGCACTCTAGGGATTAAAGGAAGCTCGAAGAGCTTGGAATTAGAGACTTGTGAAGTATCTCAATGATCTTGGATACCAAAGTTCAAAGGCAGATGCAAGTCTACTCATTAAGACAAGAGATGAAGGTATGATCTACATTTGTATTTATGTAGATGACATTATAATCACAGGCACTTTAGATGAAGGAATCAAGGAGGTAAAGAGATTGCTTGAGAAAGAGTTCAAGATCAGTGATCTAGGAAAGTTATCATACTTTCTTGGAATGGAAGTCACATATAGAGATCATGGTATATATGTTTCGCAAGAAATGTATCTTCTCAACTTACTGAGAAGTTTAACATAGAGAATTGTAGAGAAGCCTCAACACCACTTGAGGTCAATCATAAACTCAGCAAATATGATGATGCAGAGTTTAAAGATATGAGGAAATATCAATGTTTAGTGGGAAGCTTGATTTATGCTACACTAACAAGACCTGATCTTAGTGATGCAATAGGAATTCTCTCACAATTTATGCATTGTCTGAAGGATCAACATTGGGTTGCAGGACAAAGAGTTCTTAGATATATAAAAGGAACCATAAAGGAAGGACTATATTATCCTTTTACATCAGATATAAAGCTGAGGGCATATAGTGACTCAGACTGGGTAGGAAGTCAAGATGAGAGAAGGTCAACACATGGGTATATGATATACCTAGGAGATAAGCTTGTCCGCTCGTGTTCAAAGAAGCAGCATACAGTGGATTTATCGTCAACTGAAGCTGAGTATAAAGGACTTGTTGAAGCAGCTAAAGAAGTGATATGGATGTAGGCCTTGATCAAAAGCTTGGGAATTGATCAAGGTATACCTATCATACATGGAGATAATATGAGTTCGTTGTATCTTGCAGTAAATCAAGTATTTCATGCAAGAACAAAGGTTATAGAGATTCAATATCATTTCCTGAGGGAAAAGGTAATGGAGAAGGAGATTGAAATAGTATACACTCCTACAAAATATTAGATTGCAGATATTATGACAAAAAGCTTGGATGGAGTAAAAAGAAGCAGATTCAAAGAAATGGAAGGAATAAAAGAAAAGAAGAATATATGCAAGATCAGAGGATGCTAATTAGTGATTGAGGGGGAGCTGTTGAAGAATCACTCACTAATTAGACATAAAAGACATGAACACATATGAAACATGAAGGAAGATGAAGAGAAGTAGGAACAAAGCATTCAGAAAATCAAGCTTTAGTGAAGGCACAGATTCACGCTTGTAATATAGTACTTAGAAACATCCAGAATTACAAGTTTTGAATATTGGAACAAATATGTATATAAATGAGTTAGAAGATCATAACAATGAGGCAGAGAAATAGAGAGAGAGCATATGGAGTAGAAGGAAGTGCGCGTATGCAGAGATGAAAAGTAGAACCTGAACTGTCAAGTATTCATCTGTAAGAGAGATGGTAAGGAAGAACTACTCAGCATAGGAGAGTTTTCCATGGCTATGAGCAAAGTGAGGCCAAGCCATTTTGTACACATATTCTCTAATATAAAACACATGTTTTTGTAGAAGGATTTGAGCGCATTCTTCTTGTGTGAAGAAATCTAAGTATTTTCATGTTACTGTGAAAGTTAGTTAACAGTTAGAGTTTTCTCAGCGCACATTCTACTGTACTTCTACAAGTCAGATCTCACCGTATAGTGGAAATTTTTTCATGAGCGATAGCTTGTTTTGAAGCTACTAGTCTCAACTACAAACTGATCAAAAGAATTATGTGAAACTGGACATGTACACACAGTACTATGTCTAATAGTAAAGGCATCCAAAACTGATGAAGTTTTTCTCAAACTTTAGATAGAGTTCATTCATTTAAGGAAGCTCAGGTATTACTTCCTTATTTCATTTACAATCATTTGAAGTAACTACAAACACAATTGCAGTTGATTCCGGTAATATTACGGTACAATTACAGGGACATTCCGATAACAGTCCGGTGGAGTTCCGATGAGATTCCGATGAGTTTAAAACACAGTTTTAGTACATATAAGTGGTGGAAAGAATTTCTAACAGTAACCAAGCACAGAATTGTAAAGATTGAAGTAAATCAGATCAGAATTGAATCCTGAAGAAAAGGGGAAGTTTTCTGTAAAGTGAATTTTCAGATTTCACTAAACAGAGTAATAAAGTTTTCAGTTTTAGAAAGGTTGCTAAGCTACTGATGATTATAGAGGTGTTCTAATATCACTCTAGCTTAGTTCTTGTGGCGTGGCAAATTCCGCAGTTTACATCACATCAACATTGATGGCCTTATCTTCCCAACAAAAGTGATACAACATATGCTTAAATGAACTATTGAAAAGATTCATGATACAGTAAACTACAATACCTTGATCATAACCATAAGCATGAGCCTCATGACTATTCAAAAAAGTTAAACCTTGACCATAATCATAACCATGATTATAATCATAATCATAACCCTATCATAATCATAACCGTAACATAATAATAAGCATAACCCTAGTCATAAGTATAACGATCATAATAACCATAACCATAATCACCAACATAATCATGACCCCAGCATAATAATAATAACCATAAGCCTAATCATAAGTATAACCATAATAATAACAATAACCATAATCATAACCCAAACATTATCATAATCATACCCATAAGTGTAAGAATACCTATAACCATGGCCTTAACCATCGCCCTAGCGATAACCATAACCTAACCCATATTCATAACCCTTACAATAACCCAACCATAACCATAATCCTAACCTTAACCATGAATGAATCTTGGAAATAAACACCACCATAACCCTAACCAGAGTGATAATGATCACAACCATAATAATTACCGTACTTCTAAGTCTCATGGCAATTTCGATATAAAGAACCATAGCCATGACGATAATCATAGCCATAATCACATTGATCATAAGCACATTGATATAAGTATAAAGTATTGAACTCACATTGATCATAGTCATGATCATAGCCATCCAACATGTTACGAGCACAAGTAATACATTATGAATTCCGCCACATACTGAATAGTGATAAGTTCAAACTCAAGGTATGCAACGACATCATTCACTCTCTTTATATTCTTTAGTTTCTTTGTGTTCTTTTTTTTCTTCACGTCTTCATTATTCTCCGTACTCTCCTCTCATATATATATATATATATATATATATATATATATATATATATATATATATATATATATATATATATATATATATATATATATATATATATATATATAGAGTTATATATGCGTGTGTGCGCATTCTAGATTATAAAATACAAGCAAGTTACAGAAAATTAAAAACAACATTTAGAACTTTTTATTTCTTTTCATAAGGGACCCTTTTGATTTTTTAGCTTTTTGTTTTCTAAAAGAAATACTCCATGGTGCCTTAAGAGGAAGGGGGGGATTTGTAATAGAGAGGGATCCTTCTAACTAGATAGCCTAGGGATTTCCCTATAAACCTAGGGATCCTTCCAAATTCTCCACGGTGCTTTAGTCATGATGGAATTCCACAAAGTAAAGGAGGGAAAGATCATTTTAAGAAGAAATGCTTGCTACCAATTAACTTTATGAGGAAATAAAAGGATTTTGGTTGAAGGAGTGTGAAGTTAGGATTCATTTACGATAGGAAAGGAAGAGTTGACCCAAGTCTTTTGTTCGAATAAAGCAACACTTACAATATAGGGGAGAATTGTAAATTGTACTAGCCTTGACATTCGTGTGAAACCCCCTTGCAAAAAAATTTCCATATAAGTATTGCTGTTTTGTTGTCAGAAAATAAGTGATGTAGGTACTTAAACTTGAATTCACATCTAATCGAATACCAATTTAGACACTCTATTTTGTTAAGTGAGGGTTGAGGGTCTGGTTTTCTTTGATTTTCAGAGCATCTTGCATTTTGTTTCCATTTTTCCACCTCACACCTTCCAAGTAGGATGATTCCTGGCCCATCATGAAGCTGTTCTTCAAGTCACCCCAAGCATCCATTCTATGCCTTAGCAGACAATAACCTTCATACTTAGCTCTAGAATTTGGTTCAAATGCCTCAAATCTAATCTAATGTGTTCGATCTTTGTTCTAGAGATCCTTGAACATCTGAAAACATTTATACGAGAGCGTCCCTTAGCTCTTTGAAGGTTATAATATTCCACTATTGTGTTATCGACAATCTAGAACTGAATAGATTCATGTTTCCTAATGCAAGCAACCAATGTCCAATCCTAATGTTTCAACTTGTTCCACCCTTTCCGCATAGAGCACACAAGATTGGAACCCTTAGGAATAACCAAGAATGGGGAGAGCAAGAGAGTGATAAAACAAAGATCCTTCCACATGGGGATCCCGGTGAAGGGAAGAATGTTATTGTTTCGGAAAATAATCTTGCTCCAAGGGGTTTTAACTTTGAACAATTTTCTTATACACATTGTAATTTTCCCTCTCTTTTTATGTTCATCTAATTGCATATTATCGATACCATTATCATCCAAAATTAGAAATATTTGACAATCCTTGTGTGGTTATAAGAGTTATATTCAAAATGAGAATCATTAATACTGTTCTTTCTTACTTTTTCTTATGTTGCTACTATGAAGAATCTAAACTGTTAAGCATAACACTAAACTGATGTGCATCAACACATTAAATAATTCAAATAATGGTTCATTCTATGATGGGAAAGATTGCGTTGACTAGCAAATTACCTCTCTCTGTCCGTAACAAAGCGTTGAAGTTATCATCCAATATCGCATTTGGAGTTCTATATATCATATCATTGGTATAATTGTCAATATGTTTTCCAGTACGTTCATTCAAAATATCATCGATATGATAATTAGATGATATTCATAAGGAAGGTTTTCAAATATCTTGTATCATTCCCTTGTGCCTATTGTTGTAGCTGTAATTTAATTAGAGAATACCATAACAAAAATACGAAAGTCTCTTCACATTTGAAAATTAATACACTAAGTTTTTGAACATATAACCTTTAAAGAAGTCACCATAAATGTATAATATATTATAGGTAAGTTCATATCAAACTAGAAAAATAAAATCATAATCTTGATTACAGCTAAATATTTACATCCATATCCCTAAGGATGTTGAGTACAAAGAAAATAATTATAAACATAGGTTAGAACTTATGAAATCATAATCATAAGCATACACTGGAATATCTCTTATAAAGTGACTTAGTCTAGATAGAAAAAGAGGTTAGTGTTTTGAATTATGGAATGTGTTGAACAAGGAACTATTGGAGTGAGATTTATTAACTCATTAATGTGTTTTGGTGATTTGATAGAGCAGTTGAAGTTTCATGAGGGCATGAAAGGCATGAAAAGGGCATGCATATTTTGAATATGTCTAGACATCAATAATCAGATTTATATTTTATATAATTTGTAAATAAACCCATTTAGAGGGTTCTATTTTTAGAAAAACCTAGTAAGACTTGTGGTTAAGATAATGATCGCGGTAAACTGTGATTTTTGTCAATAAAAGCAAAGGGTCTGCAAAGAAATGAGCAACCTTTTACTTTCATGTTTGCTTTTCAGAGCGCTCTCATGTAATCACATAATGAAAATCATATAAATACATGCACTCTATGGACAATCAAAACAAAGTGTGGGAGGCAAGACTGCACCCAATCTTGTGTTTTATCTCATCTCTTTGCATATCTATTTTTATTGCGTTTTCAACACCCATATCCTCTTAGTGAGCATGAATTAAGATCGTGGTAGTAGTGGTATTAGGACTCTGCATGTGTTACTATAGAGGGGTCTATTGCCCTTTGTTTTGGTGTTCAATCTATATCCTCTATGTAATTCCTTTTTTGGATTCCAATTCTGATCCTTGTCCCTATCTTTATCTCTATTTCAATTGCAGTTTTCTTTCTAGTTTCTATTTCTGTTTTGGTTCATGAACGTATGTTTATACCTATGTTTACTCATTCGGCTTAATCCTAGGTTTATTATTTTGGCATTGACTAAGGCATCAACTAAGGCATAGAATGTAGGCATAACTTTGGCATCTTCGGATTTCCTAGCACCCATGGCTCCCTTGGTGAATGTTGGTAGCCATTTGCTACACACGAACACTTTTTAACTAATGAGTGGCAATAAGGAGTTTTATATTTGCCAAAGAGGGAGGATTTGAACCCACAATCTCACTCTCACAAGCGAAGTGTTTTACCACTACATTAACTCTTTGTGTTGTCACTCTAGTTCTCTTTTCTTATATTAAACAAAACTTGCATCTCTTTCTTACTTTTTGAATTCCTAAAAGCTTCCCTTCCTTTTACATTTTAATTCAAGCAATATCAAAATTATTTTCACATACCTAGCAAGGGAGTTTTGTTCTCTATATAACCATGGGCCCTACTAATACCATGGAGGATTTTGGTGAATCACCTCTACCCAAGGTACCACTCGAGCAAGAACTAGAGCTTCTGTGGCATGAACTTTGACGTGCTCAAAATGAGAAATGGCAACATGATGAAGTACTTCAAAAGCTGCAATCTAAAGGAGATAACCTTGCAAGGGTGGTAAAAGCTATTGTCTCTACCCAATCTAATAGCATGCACATCAAGATTGGTCTTAAAAACTATCAATCTCTTTATCTTGATGGCCGCAAGGATGGCCCTTTAGTTCTTTCATGGTTATCACGATGTGACGATTTCTATTCTGACCAATCATATATGGAAAGGGAAAAAGCCATATTTGGTACTAACTCTTTAGTAGGGAAAGCTCAGCTTTGGTGGAATGTCCTATGTCATAGTGTGGATCTTCAGACTACATGAAAGGATTTTTGTCCGGGGTTTACTATTGTGAAAACATACAACACACCTCCATAGGATAGGTTTTGGGAATGGGGATTATGGATAGGATATTGTAGTCATAACATGAATTTCGGTTCCTTATATTATTCTCACACACTTCATAAATTTCAGATTATCAACGATACACTAAGAACATTAGATTACTTCAGAACAATTATAGACTTCAGTATTACAAACTTCAAAACATTGCACCGTAAACATTACATTCAAAACTCTCCTTTATAATTTTCAGACTTCATTGTGCATCACATACAACTCTAGATTCTTTGAATGTTTCATAAGGTACTTCCCTTCCTTTTGATTCTAGACTAACTATTCTACATAGATACATTATACCGCACCATTCTCTTTCTTGTCCTCTTCACTACTTCACACTATTTCGTACTTCCAGAGATACAAAGCACCACATTTTTAGAGATAACTTTTAAGATCTCTAAGTAAACAAACCCTTCTCCTATAACAAATATAAATTACAAAGTTTGGTGAGTCCCTTCCGACGGCTAACATTGGCATGCATGTTGGATTCCATCCCACTAAATTACAAAATTGTTTATATATCATCATCATTATTCTCTAGCTCAAAATTCATAATCCTGTATATCTTCCATCTAAGTTCTTTAAAAATTTCCTCTAGATTTTCTTCAACTTCACGAATCTCTACTTCAAAAAATTCTTTCGGATCGAAGTTTCCCTCCCTCATTTGTAAACATCCATGGCTATATATGATCACTACATCTTAGTGGCGATAACTTCACTCGTCCATCGGATTGCTTCCATTTATTGTGAAGATTACAAGAACTAACGGTTGGAAGTGCCAAAAATTTCAGGGCATTCTCTGCATTATGGTCAGCCTGCTCTCTTTGTTTCTAGAGTTCCTTCACTTCCGCTTCAGCATCTACCTTCTTCTTCTAGTCTCCTCCTTGTTGCCTCTTCCTCTTGTATCTTTCTTGCTACTTCTTCTAATCTCTTACTTGCAGCCTCTTCATCTTCTATCATTCTTTGATCCTCTTCTTGTTTGTGTAATCTTTCTTCCTCCATTTTTAGGTGATTTTCTTCCACTTTTTCTCTCCACCTTTCTTTGTACTCTCCTATGTCACCTGTTTCCTAATCTTTAGAGTGCTTGCAATAGGTTTTCTTCTCCATAGACCTCTTCTTCAAGGCTTGTAGGAAAAGTCCAACTATGACTATCTTACATTCTAAGGGTAAAAATGGAATGTTGTCGGGAAGAACTAAGGTAAAAAGTACTGCGACCTTGCTATCTAGAGTCACATTAATAGCTCAACCTCTTCCTTTTTACAATCTTGTGACTTTTTTCTTCATCTTCTGAAAAAATCATTTTTCCCAATTAATATGTGCCTTGGTTTATTCCTTCACTAGCAAAAACAACTGTTAGCTTCGACTTCGATTATCCTCTAACGTGAGTTTCACTGGATTATCCTCTAGAAAAGAGAGAATTTATACTCTCTAGAGCAAGATTTGCTTAAGATATTGGTTATCTTGGATGTGTCGATTGTTTTAATGACTATTGTAATCCCTTCATTAGTGACCTCTAATCACTTTACAATCATCTCCAAGGATATCTGGAATGCTTCTATGAGTTTCAATGCGTTGTCTTGTGGAAGCTGAGAGAATTTTTACTCTTGAAAGCAAGATTTACCCAAGATACTAGTTATCTCAGCTATGTTGACTCTTTTGATTGATTGCTATAATCCCTTTATTAATGACCTCTAATCGCTCTACAACCACATCCCAAAAAATCAAGAATGGTTCTCCTTGGCCAATGAGCAGACAGATCTATTGGGTGTTGATGTGGCTACTAATTATCTGTCTAACTATCTCCTATGCAATGTCCTTGAAAAGAGGATGAGGTCACATACTCCTCCAATCCATGAGCACACCTTTCAGCAGCCCATAGCTCTTGTACTAATCACCTTAAGCTTGAGAAAGGAAGTCTAGGATATTGAGCATGTGGGCATCAAAAAAAGTGATCGCGATCGTTGTGCTCTATTTGTTGTAGGTGCACGAGAATATAGGATTGCACTCTGCACTAATCGCTTGTTCACCAAATAAGCTAGATTAGGAATCTTCCTTAGCCTTTTATAGCCTCCTAGCTTGATTTGAGAATACCAAGTATGCATCATGATTGTACCAAATAATATCTTTACTCCACTGGTTTTACATTTATCATGCACCTCGAGATGGGAATTCTAGAAGTAGATATGAATTAACCAACCATTGCAGTCATTGATTGCTTGTACGTTTGGATGTGGTTTGCATATAATTACTCCTCCAATTTGCACGTTAGAGGAGGTTTTTAATTATTTATGTTTTCTCTTTCTAGTTTTGATGATTTAATTCTATGATTTTTATGTTATGTTATATATATATATATATATATATATATATATATATATATATATATATATATATATATATATATATATATATATATATATATATATATATATATATATATATATATATATACATGATTTACTTGTCGGTAGACTAGTAGGGCCACAACTTGGACTCATTGATGACTGTCGATAAAACCTCCCTGATCAGTGTGGTAAGGAGAAAAGAAGCTGGGCCTCAGATTGCATGGATCCGGAATGGACCTGTCCACCACAATTTAAGTTTGCCCATCTTTTTCTTCATTTTGGAATGAAAATAGAGTACTAAATCAACATGATGGAAAATGTTCGTCTACAAATTCCTATCGTGCCATTTTTTTCTATCTACTCTACACTTCTTGCAATATGAAGAAACTGGTATACTGATATTCTTCCAACTATCACAACTTATCCATCCTGTATGCAAAATATTCTTCTAGTAGTATACGTTTCTGTACTACAATTAAGAGACTAGGCACTATGAATTCAAATGGGAGCATAGCTTCCTATCCGTAGGAAGTATATTTTCTCATTGGTTTGTCAAATCGAGCAACTGTTTTTGCAGCATGTGTAGAAGAAGCTTTTTTTTACTCTCTACTACTGCATTGGCTCTTGGATAGTAAGGATAACTGAATTTATGGTAAATTTTGTATTCCATAGTTATTTTGAAAATAATCTAGTTCAGAAAATGGGTTCCCCGATCAAACACTAATTCTAAGCGTAATTTGAATCACGAAAAAAATTCATTCTGCAACTATTTTGCTATTGAACGTGATGTAAAATTTATGGTAGCTCAAGATTTAGCCCCTCTTGTGTAGTAGTCACTACATGTCAAAATATATAAGGCTCTAGTTTTGGTTGCACATGGCTTGATAGGATCGATAAAATCGAGGCCCCACTTTTGAAATGGTTTGAATGGTAGGATCAACTGCAATTGAAAATGGTGGTTGTCCCATGGTTCACTAATATGTTGACAGAGGTCATAGTTCCGTACTACACTCTATACATCTGTATACATGGTCCACTACTAGAGTCCGGCATGCTATATTTTTTGCACTATAATCAAATGGTAAAAACGTCCTCCTCCTTCACCTGCATATGCTTCTTGAATCATTGCAACCAGTTTTTGTGGAGGCATAATGCATCCATACCCCTATCAAGTCCTTATGATAAAATTTTCCCGTTATAACTGTAATCATATGGCTCCAAAGGCGGAGCTTTTCCGTGCTACTGGCTGCAAGTGTGAGGATGCTACTCCATTTTCGAGAAAACTAAGTATATCTTCATACCATGTAGGAAATATTTGCGGAGCCTCCTCAATTTTCACGACTGTGAAAAAATCAACATCTGCAAGATTATCATCAGCTTTTGTTGGTCGTTCATCGTGATCAATGTGCAATAGGAAGTCAACAATTGCATGACTAGCTCTGAATTTGTGCACAATGTTGTATTCAAATTCATGACATAATAACACCCCTTTGGCCAGTCTGCCCACCAAATTCTACTGCTTCACTAAGTTGAGGAGTACATTGTGATCATTATGAAAAGTAAAGATTTGTCTAACAAATAGTGATGAAATTTCTTAATTGAATAAATTGAGTAAATTAAGCAGAGACATTCTCGTCATGTGGTAGAATAATTTTGCTCCATAGAAGTCAATCTTTGGCTAGCATAGTAAACAAGGTGGAACTAGCTACATACTTCTTTCTGCATAAGTACACTTTGAATTGCTTTGTCGGAATGGAATGGTTCCTTCCAATCTAGGGCTTCTAATAGTGGTGTTATAGCAAGAATCTTCGATATGCTTTCAAAAGCAATTTGAGCCTCCTCTGTTCACTGAAATTCTAATGGTCAAACATGTGCTAATTTGTTAAGTGGTATTATGAGCTGATCTGCATAAGTGACAACCATGCAACCATACCTAGCTACAAAACCTCTTTTAGATTTCTTGGGTCCGGGGTCTCTACAATGACCTTTACTTTGTTCAGATCTATTACAATGTCATCCCGTGAAATGATGTGACCAAACAACTCACCACATTTGACTGTGAAAGATGATTTATTCGGATTTAGGCAATTTCCACAAGCATCAAAGAATGCCCATAAATGTCCTAGATGAGCTACCATTTGTCCAAAAATAGAGAAATCATCCAAGAATATCCGTATGAAGGGAGTTAGGTAGGGGGCAAAAATTTGCTACATGCATTGTTGGAATGTACTAGGAGCATTCTGTAATCTGAACCGCATCATTATTCAAGCAAAGACTCCCTAATTGGTAATGAATGTAGTTGGATATATCTTCTTCCACCATGAAAACTTGATTATATCCACTAAACCCATCTAGGAAAGAGTAAATTTCCCGCCTGCACCTTCATCTAACATACTATCAAGAAAGTGAAGCGGGAGAGGGCTTGGGATCATAGTGGCATTCAACTTTCGGTAGTCTGCACAAATCTACATCTGCTTATTTTTCTTCAGTCCAATCATGATCTGGGATACCCACTCCGGAGTTTTGATAGCCACAATCTACCCCCCTTAATTAGGTGGTCCGATTCATGTTTTATATGTCGTGAAAAGTTTGGATTCATCCTATACCATTGCTCCATCACCAGATTTTCATCAAGCTTAAGTAAAATCCTATGATGCTAATGTTACCATTAGTGTCCATGTGAAAGGCCAAATGGTCACCGTACACTTCTTTGTATATGTTCTTTAATAAAACATATAGTGGCCTAGTCTATCTGCTCCCTGTGTACTCTGTTTTTTGCGTATTTAGTAGCCTCTGCAAAGGGCTGTATGCATCCTTACGAGCTTGGTTTTCTACCCCGAGGATATCATCGTGAGGCTCTGGAGAAGGAGAGTGCAGTGTGGTGTATGGCCATCAAAATACTTCACTTGTATCAGATGAGTTCGAGGCAAAAGCTTTGTTCCTTTTGTGGGAGCGAAGGGAGCATCCCCCCAGGCTTTCGACCAACACATTGACCTTGGCATACCTTGTCATCCGAGTCACCAAAGTCACCATTCGCGCCGTTGGCTGCGCGCGAGGGATGACCTCAACGATCAAGGAATATAGAGGTTCCCGGTAGTTCCCGGGAGGTCACCCATCCTAGTACTGTTCCCCCTAGAGCTCGCTTAACCGTGGAAATCTCTTGCCACTAAGCTACACTCTTGTGGTGTCTGAAGAAGGGGAAAGAATAAGGCTGAAATTACCTTGAACAAGTTTTGGTCCCTCAAACATTCATTCTTTGCTTTCAAAGCCTATTTCTGAAGCAATTTTGGGGTGTCTTTTGGAGCTAGTTTGGAGTACTTTCGCACATATTTCTCTTCACACAAGTCCAAGAGCATCAAGAAGCCTGTTCATTGTACTTCTCTGAAAATAAATATCAACCTTTTGGGCTGTGCTTTCAGCCACACTCGTAAAACTATAGGTTTCTCGAGAGGTTTTCTATTTTGGTGGGAGCAACCATTGCAATTTTACGGAGGCTTTTTGACCCAAAAACATCAGAGTTGACAGACACTTGCAGGTGTTATTGGTTAGTTTTTCGGCTATGCATTTAGCCTTTTAGTGTCATTTTACTGCATATATTGAGCACTTACACATTATGTACGCTTTTGTGGATACTGCTTATGTACATCCATGTGGTCATTGATATAGAAGTTACGTTCTTTGCATAAAGCCTTTTATGTTTGATAAAGAGGGTCCTGTGAGGTTTTCTTAATTGGGAGACACCCAGATGTCGTGGTCTATTTGGCGATGCAGGTGGAAGACTTACCCAGCCTCGCCATAGGAGATGTATGATAGTTCTTCATAGGTGCTCGATAAGCCTCATTGGCTTCTATTGGGTAACTGATTATATGCAGTGGAGTGAGTGATTCACTATGCAGGAAAACATGTAAGTACTTGCAGTTTGATTATATTTTGACACTGGTCATATGTTCATATTGCAAAGGATACTGTGGCAAAATTTTTCCAGATTTCTTCTTTTGTGAACAATACAGTGGTCGATTCACTCCCGGATACACTTATTAGTTGGTGTTCGGACTCTTCTAGCTCCATTATCACTCCATTCAGTTCTCTACCATCATGGCATCTCAGGTCTCAAGCACATCCGATGGATCAGGGTCTAGTGCTAGTGTTCCGAGGTGGAGCTATAACTTGCAGGGCAAAGAACATTTTGAGATCCAAAAATTTGATGGCACAAACTTTGCTCTATGGAAGAATCAGATTAAAGATGTGCTGATTCAAAGGAGGCAATGGAAGCTAGTAAATGGAGTTTGAAAGAAGCTTGCTGACATGGATGAAGATGATTGGGATGAGTTAGATGAAATGGCCAGGTCTACCATTTGCTTGCACCTGGCATATAATGTTTACTTTACAGTATTAGATTGTGAAAGTGTAGAGGAGCTTCGGAAGAAGTTATGCAATACATATGAAAAAGAGACGGCATCAGATAAAGTCTATCTGGTGAGAAAATTATATGATCTTCGTATGAAGGACACATATAGTGTTGCTACTCATCTAAATGAGTTTGATGCTCTATTCTCTCAGTTACAGGCTCAGAAAATGGATATGAATAATGAAATGAAAGCAATATTGTTGTTATGAACCTTGCCTTCATGAGGAGATTCATAGAAAATCCATGGTTGGCACTTAGAGTGGAGATGCATATAATGTTCATGATTCTTACCAAGGAAAGAATCAACAACGTGGCAGGAGCAAGAACAAGGAAAAGAATGGTCAACGGAATAAGAGTAGAAGTAAATCAAGGAAGAGGGATATCAAAGGCCATTATTGTCATAAGAAAGGACACATGAAGAAAGACTGTTATGCATTAAAGAATGCTAAAGGTAAAGGAAAGAATGTTGATGGGCATGTTAAACAGTTACCTGCACCATCTACTTCGACTATGAAGATTGAAGAAATTAATGCTAATTCTGATGATGTTGATGTGTTTACGCTTGATAGTATAGTGCCAACTGAGGCTCTTATGGCTATTCTCTTTCCCACACTTGGCTGATAGATTCTGGTGCTTGTTTCCATGTGACACCACATAGAGAATGGTTCACCAATTATGAAGCAAAGTCTCTTGGTATCGTGAGACTTGGTGATTCTTACGAGTGTGATGTTGTGGGGATTGGAGATGTGGTTGTGCAATTCATTGATGGTTCAAAATTTACTGTGCATTATGTATGCCATGTACCTCAGTTATCATGTAGTTTGATGTCAGTCGGTCAACTTGATGACCTTGGTTACAAGGTGGTCTTCTATGCTCAGTCCTTTTGCATATCAAAGGGCAATATGCTTATTGCAAAAGGAAACAAAGTTGGCTCACTTTATCCTTTATTTGTATCACAGAAAGAACACTTGTTAGTTGTTACTAACAGCCTATGGTGTGTATTTGGCATGGTTGTTTGGGCCATATATCTCGTAGTGGAATGGAAAATCTTTCTCATTCTCGCAAACTTACCTGTGTTATCTTCCTCAGATTTTTCATTTTGTGAGCATTGTCAATATGGAAAGCAAACTATAAATGTGCATCGAATGCAGATTGACTCTTCAATTCAGCCTTTAGATCTCATTCATACAGATGTGTCTGGTCTTATGCCAACTAGATCCTTAGGTGGTTCTCTTTACTTTTTCACTTTCATAGATGATGCTACTAGAAAGGTTTGGATATATCCTATCAAATTGAAGGATGAGGTATTCGCTACTTTCAAAAAATGGCTTGCTTCAGTTGAGACTGACAAAGGAACTAAGCTTAAGGCTTTACGTTCAAATAATGGCGGTGAGTATGCCTCACATGAATTCAGCCATTTTTGTCAGTCGAGAGGGATCGTAGAGATTTTATAGCTCCTTATACCCCAGTACAGAATGGTGTAACTAAGAGGATGAATAGAACTATTCAAGATAGATTAGTCTCTATGTTGCATCATGCAAACCTCTCACAATGTTTTTGGGTAGAAGCAATATTGATTGCAGTTCATATGATTAACCTTTCACCTAGTACTACCAAAGGTTTGAAAGTGGCATAAGAGTTATGTACAAGAAATCCACCATATTATGATCATCTTCGAGTTTTTGGGTGTGAAGCATATGTTCATATACCAAAGAGTCTCAGGCAAAAGTTGGATCATAAGTCAAAGAAATGCATTTTTCTTGGATATGGTTGAGAAGAACAATTTGGATATCGCTTATGGGATCGTGAAACATGGTTAGTGATCACAAGTAGTGATGTCATTTTGAATGAGTCTAAGATGCATAAACATCCCATTAAGGAGGTTGAAGTGAGAAGATTGGTGTTTGAGGATACTAGTCCACTCGTTAGCATGCATAAAAATGCTGCACATAGGGATGTTCAAGAGAATGTCCATTCAGATCAGTCTGCACATATTCATGTTCAGCAACCATTGAGACATTTTGCACGTGTTTCACATCCACCTGATAGAATATGTTCCAAGTTTAGATTTTGTTATGCTAACAGATGCCAGTGAGCCCTCTTGCTACAAAGAGGCTATGTAGACAGAGGATCATATCAAGTGGGAGCGTTCCATGAAGAGAGAGTTGGATTCTATTCACAAGAATGGTACTTGGGATTTGGTACCTTTGCCAAAGGGCAAGAAAGCTTTACCATGTAAATGGGTATATAAGCTGAAATTCACATCAAATAGTGCTTCTCCAAAGTATAAAGCACGACTTGTTGCAAAGAGTTTTAAGCAACAACATGGTGTTCATTTCGAGGAAATCTTCTCTCTAGTGGTCAACATGACTACCCTGTGCATGTTGCTTGGATTTCTTGCAATGGAGAACTTAGAGCGAGTCCAAATGGATGTGAAAACTGCTTTCTTGCATGGAGATCTATATGGAACAACTAGAGGGTCATGTAGTTCCTCGCAAGGAAAGTGTAGTTTGTAAGCTTAAGAAGAGCTTGTATGGACTTAAACAGTTCCCTAGACAATGGTACCAAAAGTTTAATGCTTTTATGAAGTCTCAAGGCTATTCTCAAAGCAATGAGGATCATTGTCTCTACACAATGAGATGCTCAGATGGTACCTTGATATGCTTGATACTTTATGTCCATGATATGTTGATTGCTGGGAAGTCCTCTTATGATTTGTCAATTTTGATAAAGAAGTTGAGTCAGACATTTGATATGAAGGATTTGGGGGATGCCAAACATATTCTTGGCATGCGCATTACTCGTGATAGGAGCAAAAGATGCATATACTTCTCTCAAATCATATCCAAAGTACTTCATAGGTTCAATATGCAGGGTGGAAAGGCATTAAGTACACCTTTACCCACATATGTGAAATTGAGGAAGGATGGCCCCAAATTAGATGAGGAAAAGGAATTCATGACCAAAATTCCCTATCAGTCTACTATTGGTAGTCTCATGTATGCTATGGTAGCTACGAGACCAGACATTGCATTTGCAGTGGGACTTGTGAGGAGATATATGTCTAATCATGGCAAGAAACATTGGGAAGCGGTCAAGATGATTTTAAGATATTTGAGTGGCACTAAGTACAAGTTTTTATGCTTAGGTAGAGGGAAAGCATCCATTACCGGCTACACAGATTCTGACTATGCTAGTTGTGTAGACAATCATAAGTCTACATCAGGGTATATTTTTCATTTTGTTGGAGGTGCTATCTCTTGGAGATCTCGTCTTCAAGAATGTATAGTTGTTTCCACCATAGAAGGAGAGTATGTTGCAACAAGTGAGGCATGTAAGGAAGCGTTGTGATATGGGTTTACCTCAACATGTACCTCGTTTGCTCAGTGATAGTCAAAGTGCCATTGCTTTGGCTAAGAATCCGGTCTATCATGCAAAGATCAAGCACATTGAGGTGAGGTATCACTTCATTCGAGATTGCTTAGCCATTGAGCACATTATTCTTGACAAGGTTCATACTCGAGATAATGATGTCGATGCTTTGACTAAACCTCTACCACAAGATACCTTTCGACACTGTTGTGACTTGATGGGGGTTACTTGATTCATGATCTTACACAATCACTTGTATACAAAACTTGCATCTCTTTCTTACTTTTTGAATTCCCAAAAGCTTCCCTTCCTTTTACATTTTAATTCAAGCAATATCAAAATTATTTTCACATACCTAGCAAGGGAGTTTTGTTCTCTATATAACCATGGGCCCTACTAATACCATGGAGGATTTTGGTGAATCACCTCTACCCAAGGTACCACTCGAGCAAGAACTAGAGCTTCTGTGGCATGAACTTTGACGTGCTCAAAATGAGAAATGGCAACATGATGAAGTACTTCAAAAGCTGCAATCTAAAGGAGATAACCTTGCAAGGGTGGTAAAAGCTATTGTCTCTACCCAATCTAATAGCATGCACATCAAGATTGGTCTTAAAAACTATCAATCTCTTGATCTTGATGTCCGCAAGGATGGCCCTTTAGTTCTTTCATGGTTATCACGATGTGACGATTTCTATTCTGACCAATCATATATGGAAAGGGAAAAAGCCATATTTGGTACTAACTCTTTAGTAGGGAAAGCTCAGCTTTGGTCGAATGTCCTATGTCATAGTGTGGATCTTCAGACTACATGAAAGGATTTTTGTCCGGGGTTTACTATTGTGAAAACATACAACACACCTCCATAGGATAGGTTTTGGGAATGGGGATTATGGATAGGATATTGTAGTCATAACATGAATTTCGGTTCCTTATATTATTCTCACACACTTCATAAATTTCAGATTATCAACGATACACTAAGAACATTAGATTACTTCAGAACAATTATAGACTTCAGTATTACAAACTTCAAAACATTGCACCGTAAACATTACATTCAGAACTCTCCTTTATAATTTTCAGACTTCATTGTGCATCACATACAACTCTAGATTCTTTGAATGTTTCATAAGGTACTTCCCTTCCTTTTGATTCTAGACTAACTATTCTACATAGATACATTATACCGCACCATTCTCTTTCTTGTCCTCTTCACTACTTCACACTATTTCGTACTTCCAGAGATACAAAGCACCACATTTTTAGAGATAACTTTTAAGAACTCTAAGTAAACAAACCCTTCTCCTATAACAAATATAAATTACAAAGTTTGGTGAGTCCCTTCCGACGGCTAACATTGGCATGCATGTTGGATTCCATCCCAATAAATTACAGAATTGTTTATATATCATCATCATTATTCTCTAGCTCAAAATTCATAATCCTGTATATCTTCCATCTAAGTTCTTTAAACATTTCCTCTAGATTTTCTTCAACTTCACGAATCTCTACTTCAAAAAATTCTTTCGGATCGAAGTTTCCCTCCCTCATTTGTAAACATCCATGGCTATATATGATCACTACATCTTAGTGGCGATAACTTCACTCGTCCATCAGATTGCTTCCATTTATTGTGAAGATTACAAGAACTAACGGTTGGAAGTGCCAAAAATTTCAGGGCATTCTCTGCACTATGGTCAGCCTGCTCTCTTTGTTTCTAGAGTTCCTTCACTTCCGCTTCAGCATCTACCTTCTTCTTCTAGTCTCCTCCTTGTTGCCTCTTCCTCTTGTATCTTTCTTGCTACTTCTTCTAATCTCTTACTTGCAGCCTCTTCATCTTCTATCGTTCTTTGATCCTCTTCTTGTTTGTGTAATCTTTCTTCCTCCATTTTTAGGTGATTTTCTTCCACTTTTTCTCTCCACCTTTCTTTGTACTCTCCTATGTCACCTGTTTCCTAATCTTTAGAGTGCTTGCAATAGGTTTTCTTCTCCATAGACCTCTTCTTCAAGGCTTGTAGGAAAAGTTCAACTATGACTATCTTACATTCTAAGGGTAAAAATGGAATGTTGTCGGGAAGAACTAAGGTAAAAAGTACTGCGACCTTGCTATCTAGAGTCACATTAATAGCTCAACCTCTTCTTTTTTACAATCTTGTGACTTTTTTCTTCATCTTCTGAAAAAATCATTTTTCCCAATTAATATGTGCCTTGGTTTATTCCTTCACTAGCAAAAACAACTGTTAGGTATGCCGTAATGTTTTGCTTCGACTTCCATTATCCTCTAACGTGAGTTTCACTGGATTATCCTCTAGAGAAGAGAGAATTTATACTCTCTAGAGCAAGATTTGCTTAAGATATTGGTTATCTTGGATGTGTCGATTGTTTTAATGACTATTGTAATCCCTTCATTAGTGACCTCTAATCACTTTACAATCATCTCCAAGGATATCTGGAATGCTTCTATGAGTTTCAATGCGTTGTCTTGTGGAAGCTGAGAGAATTTTTACTCTTGAAAGCAAGATTTACCCAAGATACTAGTTATCTCAGCTATGTTGACTCTTTTGATTGATTGCTATGATCCCTTTATTAATGACCTCTAATCGCTCTACAACCACATCCCAAAAAATCAGGAATGGTTCTCCTTGGCCAATGAGCAGACAGATCTATTGGGTGTTGATGTGGCTACTAATTATCTGTCTAACTATCTCCTGTGCAATGTCCTTGAAAAGAGGATGAGGTCACATACTCCCCCAACCCATGAGCACATCTTTCAGCAGCCCATAGCTCTTGTACTAATCACCTTAAGCTTGAGAAAGGAAGTCTAGGATATTGAGCATGTTGGCATCAAAAAAAGTGATCGCGATCGTTGTGCTTTATTTGCTGTAGGTGCACGAGAATATAGGATTGCACTCTGCACTAATCGCTTGTTCACCAAATAAGCTAGATTAGGAATCTTCCTTAGCCTTTTATAGCCTCCTAGCTTGATTTGAGAATACCAAGTATGCATCATGATTATACCAAATAATATCTTTACTCCACCGGTTTTACATTTATCATGCACCTCGAGATGGGAATTCTAGAAGTAGATATGAATTAACCAACCATTGCAGTCATTGATGGCTTGTACGTTTGGATGTGGTTTGCATATAATTACTCCTCCAATTCGCACGTTAGAGGAGGTTTTTAATTATTTATGTTTTCTCTTTCTAGTTTTGATGATTTAATTCTATGATTTTTATGTTATGTTATGTATATATATATATATATATATATATATATATATATATATATATATATATATATATATATATATATATATATATATATATATATATACATGATTTACTTGTCAGTAGACTAGTAGGGCCACAACTTGGACTCATTGATGACTGTCGATAAAACCTCCCTGATCAATGTGGTAAGGAGAAAAGAAGCTGGGCCTCAGATTGCATGGATCTGGAATGGACCTGTCCACCACAATTTAAGTTTGCCCATCTTTTTCTTCATTTTGGAATGAAAATAGAGTACTAAATCAACATGATGGAAAATTGTATGTCTACAAATTCCTATCGTGCCATTTTTTTCTATCTACTCTACACTTCTTGCAATATGAAGAAACTGGTATACTGATATTCTTCCAACTATCACAACTTATCCATCCTGTATGCAAAATATTCTTCTAGTAGTATACGTTTATGTACTACAATTAAGAGACTAAGCACTATGAATTCAAATGGGAGCATAGCTTCCTATCCATAGGAAGTATATTTTCTCATTGGTTTGTCAAATCGAGCAACTGTTTTTGCAGCATGTGTAGAAGAAGCTTTTTTTTACTCTCTACTACTCCATTGGCTCTTGGATAGTAAGGATAACTGAATTTATGGTAAATTTTGTATTCCATAGTTATTTTGAAAATAATCTAGTTCAGAAAATGGGTTCCCCGATCAAACACTAATTCTAAGGGTAATTTGAATCACGAAAAAAATTCATTCTGCAACTATTTTGCTATTGCACGTGATGTAAAATTTATGGTAGCTCAAGATTTAGCCCCTCTTGTGTAGTAGTCACTACATGTCAAAATATATAAGGCTCTAGTTTTGGCTGCACATGGCTTGATAGGATCGATAAAATCGAGGCCCCACTTTTGAAATGGTTTGAATGGTAGGATCAACTGCAATTGAAAATGGTGGTTGTCCCATGGTTCACTAATATGTTGACAGAGATCATAGTTCCGTACTACACTCTATACATCTGTATACATGGTCCACTACTAGAGTCCGGCATGCTATATTTTTTGCACTATAATCAAATGGTAAAAATGTCCTCCTCCTTCACCTGCATATGCTTCTTGAATCATTGCAACCAGTTTTTGTGGAGGCATAATGCATCCATACCCCTATCAAGTCCTTATGATAAAATTTTCCCGTTATAACTGTAATCAGATGGCTCCAAAGGCCGAGCTTTTCCGTGCTACTGGCTGCAAGTGCGAGGATGCTACTCCATTTTCCAGAAAACTAAGTATATCTTCATACCATGTAGGAAATATTTGCGGAGCCTCCTCAATTTTCACGACTGTGAAAAAATCCACATCTGCAAGATTATCATCAACTTTTGTTGGTCGTTCATCGTGATCAATGTGCAATAGGAAGTCAACAATTGCATGACTAGCTCTGAATTTGTGCACAATGTTGTATTCAAATTCATGACATAACAACACCCCTTTGGCCAATCTGCCCACCAAATTCTACTGCTTCACTAAGTTGAGGAGTACATTGTGATCATTATGAAAAGTAAAGATTTGTCTAACAAATAGTGATGAAATTTCTTAATTGAGTAAATTGAGTAAATTAAGCAGAGACATTCTCGTCATGTGGTAGAATAATTTTGCTCCATAGAAGTCAATCTTTGGCTAGCATAGTAAACAAGGTGGAACTAGCTACATACTTCTTTCTGCATAAGTACACTTTGAATTGCTTTGTCGGAATGGAATGGTTCCTTCCAATCTAGGGCTTCTAATAGTGGTGTTATAGCAAGAATCTTCGATATGCTTTCAAAAGCAATTTGAGCCTCCTCTGTTCACTGAAATTCTAATGGTCAAACATGTGCTAATTTGTTAAGTGGTATTATGAGTTCATCTGCATAAGTGACAACCATGCAACCATACCTAGCTACAAAACCTCTTTTAGATTTCTTGGGTCCGGGGTCTCTACAATGACCTTTACTTTGTTCAGATCTATTACAATGTCATCCCGTGAAATGATGTGACCAAACAACTCACCACATTTGACTGTGAAAGATGATTTATTCGGATTTAGGCAATTTCCACAAGCATCAAAGAATGCCCATAAATGTCCTAGATGAGCTACCATTTGTCCAAAAATAGAGAAATCATCCAAGAATATCCGTATGAAGGGAGTTAGGTAGGGGGCAAAAATTTGCTACATGCATTGTTGGAATGTACTAGGAGCATTCTGTAATCTGAACCGCATCATTATTCAAGCAAATACTCCCTAATTGGTAATGAATGTAGTTGGATATATCTTCTTCCACCATGAAAACTTGATTATATCCACTAAACCCATCTAGGAAAGAGTAAATTTCCCGCCTGCACCTTCATCTAACATACTATCAAGAAAGTGAAGCGGGAGAGGGCTTGGGATCATAGTGGCATTCAACTTTCGGTAGTCTACACAAATCTACATCTTCTTATTTTTCTTCAGTCCAATCATGATCTGGGATACCCACTCCGGATTTTTGATAGCCACAATCTACCCCCCTTAATTAGGTGGTCCGATTCATGTTTTATATGTCGTGAAAAGTTTGGATTCATCCTATACCATTGCTCCATCACCAGAGTTTCATCAAGCTTAAGTAAAATCCTATGATGCTAATGTTACCGTTAGTGTCCATGTGAAAGGCCAAATGGTCACCGGACACTTCTTTGTATATGTTCTTTAATAAAACATATAGTGGCCTAGTCTATCTTCGTGCTCCCTGTGTACTTTGTTTTTTGCGTATTTAGTAGCCTCTGCAAAGGGCTGTATGCATCCTTACGAGCTTGGTTTTCTACCCCGAGGATATCATCGTGAGGCTCTGGAGAAGGAGAGTGCAGTGTGGTGTATGGCCATCAAAATACTTCACTTGTATCAGATGAGTTCGAGGCAAAAGCTTTGTTCCTTTTGTGGGAGTGAAGGGAGCATCCCCCCAGGCTTTCGACCAACACATTGACCTTGGCATACCTTGTCATCCGAGTCACCAAAGTCACCATTCGCGCCGTTGGCTGCGCGCGAGGGATGACCTCAACGATCAAGGAATATAGAGGTTCCCGGTAGTTCCCGGGAGGTCACCCATCCTAGTACTGTTCCCCCTAGAGCTCGCTTAACCGTGGAAATCTCTTGCCACTAAGCTACACTCTTGTGGTGTCTGAAGAAGGGGAAAGAATAAGGCTGAAATTACCTTGAACAAGTTTTGGTCCCTCAAACATTCATTCTTTGCTTTCAAAGCCTATTTCTGAAGCAATTTTGGGGTGTCTTTTGGAGCTAGTTTGGAGTACTTTCGCACATATTTCTCTTCACACAAGTCCAAGAGCATCAAGAAGCCTGTTCATTGTACTTCTCTGAAAATAAATATCAACCTTTTGGGCTGTGCTTTCAGCCACACTCGTAAAACTATAGGTTTCTCGAGAGGTTTTCTATTTTGGTGGGAGCAACCATTGCAATTTTATGGAGGCTTTTTGACCCAAAAACATCAGAGTTGACAGACACTTGCAGGTGTTATTGGTTAGTTTTTGGGCCATGCATTTAGCCTTTTAGTGTCATTTTACTGCATATATTGAGCACATACACATTATGTACGCTTTTGTGGATACTGCTTATGTACATCCATGTGGTCATTGATATAGAAGTTACGTTCTTTGCATAAAGCCTTTTATGTTTGATAAAGAGGGTCCTGTGAGGTTTTCTTAATTGGGAGACACCCAGATGTCGTGGTCTATTTGGCGATGCAGGTGGAAGACTTACCCAGCCTCGCCATAGGAGATGTATGATAGTTTTTCATAGGTGCTCGATAAGCCTCATTGGCTTCTATTGGGTAACTGATTATATGCAGTGGAGTGAGTGATTCACTATGCAGGAAAACATGTAAGTACTTGCAGTTTGATTATATTTTGACACTGGTCATATGTTCATATTGCAAAGGATACTGTGGCAAAATTTTTCCAGATTTCTTCTTTTGTGAACTATACAGTGGTCGATTCACTCCTGGATACACTTATTAGTTGGTGTTCGGACTCTTCTAGCTCCATTATCACTCCATTCAGTTCTCTACCATCATGGCATCTCAGGTCTCAAGCACATCCGATGGATCAGGGTCTAGTGCTAGTGTTCCGAGGTGGAGCTATAACTTGCAGGGCAAAGACCATTTTGAGATCCAAAAATTTGATGGCACAAACTTTGCTCTATGGAAGAATCAGATTAAAGATGTGCTGATTCAAAGGAGGCAATGGAAGCTAGTAAATGGAGTTTGAAAGAAGCTTGCTGACATGGATGAAGACGATTGGGATGAGTTAGATGAAATGGCCAGGTCTAGCATTTGCTTGCACCTGGCATATAATGTTTACTTTATAGTATTAGATTGTGAAAGTGTAGAGAAGCTTCGGAAGAAGTTATGCAATACATATGAAAAAGAGACGGCATCAGATAAAGTCTATCTGATGAGAAAATTATATGATCTTCCTATGAAGGACACATATAGTGTTGCTACTCATCTAAATGAGTTTGATGCTCTATTCTCTCAGTTACAGGCTCAGAAAATGGATATGAATAATGAAATGAAAGCAATATTGTTGTTATGAACCTTGCCTTCATCATGTGATAAATTTTGCACAGCTATTAGCAATAGTGCACGTGGTGGTAAACTCCTCTACGATGACATATGTCGAGCACTCTTGAGTGAGGAGATTCATAGAAAATCCATGGTTGGCACTTAAAGTGGAGATGCATATAATGTTCATGATTCTTACCAAGGAAAGAATCAACAACGTGGCAGGAGCAAGAACAAGGAAAAGAATGGTCAACGGAATAAGAGTAGAAGTAAATCAAGGAAGAGGGATATCAAACGCCATTATTGTCATAAGAAAGGACACATGAAGAAAGACTGTTATGCATTAAAGAATGCTAAAGGTAAAGGAAAGAATGTTGATGGGCATGTTAAATAGTTACCTGCACCATCTACTTCGACTATGAAGATTGAAGAAATTAATGCTATTTATGATGATGTTGATGTGTTTACGCTTGATAGTATAGTGCCAACTGAGGCTCTTATGGCTATTCTCTTTCCCACACTTGGCTGATAGATTCTGGTGCTTGTTTCCATGTGACACCACATAGAGAATGGTTCACCAATTATGAAGCAAAGTCTCTTGGTATCGTGAGACTTGGTGATTCTTACGAGTGTGATGTTGTGGGGATTGGAGATGTGGTTGTGCAATTCATTGATGGTTCAAAATTTACTGTGCATTATGTATGCCATGTACCTCAGTTATCATGTAGTTTGATGTCAGTCGGTCAACTTGATGACCTTGGTTACAAGGTGGTCTTCTATGCTCAGTCCTTTTGCATATCAAAGGGCAATATGCTTATTGCAAAAGGAAACAAAGTTGGCTCACTTTATCCTTTATTTGTATCACAGAAAGAACACTTGTTAGTTGTTACTAACAGCCTATGGTGTGTATTTGGCATGGTTGTTTGGGCCATATATCTCGTAGTGGAATGGAAAATCTTTCTCATTCTCGCTACTTACCTGTGTTATCTTCCTCGGATTTTTCATTTTGTGAGCATTGTCAATATGGAAAGCAAACTATAAATGTGCATCGAATGCAGATTGACTCTTCAATTCAGCCTTTAGATCTCATTCATACAGATGTGTCTGGTCTTATGCCAACTAGATCCTTAGGTGGTTCTCTTTACTTTTTCACTTTCATAGATGATGCTACTAGAAAGGTTTGGATATATCCTATCAAATTGAAGGATGAGGTATTCGCTACTTTCAAAAAATGGCTTGCTTCAGTTGAGACTGACAAAGGAACTAAGCTTAAGGCTTTACGTTCAAATAATGGCGGTGAGTATGCCTCATATGAATTCAGCCATTTTTGTCAGTCGAGAGGGATCGTAGAGATTTTATAGCTCCTTATACCCCAGTACAGAATGGTGTAACTAAGAGGATGAATAGAACTATTCAAGATAGATTAGTCTCTATGTTGCATCATGCAAACCTCTCACAATGTTTTTGGGTAGAAGCAATATTGATTGCAGTTCATATGATTAACCTTTCACCTAGTACTACCAAAGGTTTGAAAGTGGCATAAGAGTTATGTACAAGAAATCCACCATATTATGATCATCTTCGAGTTTTTGGGTGTGAAGCATATGTTCATATACCAAAGAGTCTTAGGCAAAAGTTGGATCATAAGTCAAAGAAATGCATTTTTCTTGGATATGGTTGAGAAGAACAATTTGGATATCGCTTATGGGATCGTGAAACACGGTTAGTGATCACAAGTAGTGATGTCATTTTGAATGAGTCTAAGATGCATAAACATCCCATTAAGGAGGTTGAAGTGAGAAGATTGGTGTTTGAGGATACTAGTCCACTCGTTAGCATGCATAAAAATGCTGCACATAGGGATGTTCAAGAGAATGTCCATTCAGATCAGTCTGCACATATTCCTGTTCAGCAACCATTGAGACATTTTGCACGTGTTTCACATCCACCTGATAGAATATGTTCCAAGTTTAGATTTTGTTATGCTAACAGATGCCAGTGAGCCCTCTTGCTACAAAGAGGCTATGTAGACAGAGGATCATATCAAGTGGGAGCGTTCCATGAAGAGTGAGTTGGATTCTATTCACAAGAATGGTACTTGGGATTTGGTACCTTTGCCAAAGGGCAAGAAAGCTTTACCATGTAAATGGGTATATAAGCTGAAATTCACATCAAATAGTGCTTCTCCAAAGTATAAAGCACGACTTGTTGCAAAGAGTTTTAAGCAACAACATGGTGTTCATTTCGAGGAAATCTTCTCTCTAGTGGTCAACATGACTACCCTGTGCATGTTGCTTGGATTTCTTGCAATGGAGATCTTAGAGCAAGTCCAAATGGATGTGAAAACTGCTTTCTTGCATGGAGATCTATATGGAACAACTAGAGGGTCATGTAGTTCCTCGCCAGGAAAGTGTAGTTTGTAAGCTTAAGAAGAGCTTGTATGGACTTAAACAGTTCCCTAGACAATGGTACCAAAAGTTTGATGCTTTTATGAAGTCTCAAGGCTATTCTCAAAGCAATGAGGATCATTGTCTCTACACAAAGAGATGCTCAGATGGTAGCTTGATATGCTTGATACTTTATGTCCATGATATGTTGATTGCTGGGAAGTCCTCTTATAATTTGTCAATTTTGATAAAGAAGTTGAGTCAGACATTTGATATGAAGGATTTGGGGGATGCCAAACATATTCTTGGCATGCGCATTACTCGTGATAGGAGCAAAAGATGCATATACTTCTCTCAAATCATATCCAAAGTACTTCATAGGTTCAATATGCAGGGTGGAAAGGCATTAAGTACACCTTTACCCACATATGTGAAATTGAGGAAGGATGGCCCCAAATTAGATGAGGAAAAGGAATTCATGACCAAAATTCCCTATCAGTCTACTATTGGTAGTCTCATGTATGCTATGGTAGCTACGAGACCAGACATTGCATTTGCAGTGGGACTTGTGAGCAGATATATGTCTAATCATGGCAAGAAACATTGGGAAGCGGTCAAGATGATTTTAAGATATTTGAGTGGCACTAAGTACAAGTTTTTATGCTTAGGTAGAGGGAAAGCATCCATTACCGGCTACACAGATTCTGACTATGCTGGTTGTGTAGACAATCATAAGTCTACATCAGGGTATATTTTTCATTTTGTTGGAGGTGCTATCTCTTGGAGATCTCGTCTTCAAGAATGTATAGTTGTTTCCACCATAGAAGGAGAGTATGTTGCAACAAGTGAGGCATGTAAGGAAGTGTTGTGATATGGGTTTACCTCAACATGTACCTCGTTTGCTCAGTGATAGTCAAAGTGCCATTGCTTTGGCTAAGAATCCGGTCTATCATGCAAAGATCAAGCACATTGAGGTGAGGTATCACTTCATTCGAGATTGCTTAGCCATTGAGCACATTATTCTTGACAAGGTTCATACTCGAGATAATGATGTCGATGCTTTGACTAAAGCTCTACCACAAGATACCTTTCGACACTGTTGTGACTTGATGGGGGTTACTTGATTCATGATCTTACACAATCACTTGTATACTATGTAACATGCCCATCTTTTGCGAGGTATAGTTTGTATACTTACAATCAGGTATTCTTCATCATTATTTATTTTTTTCCCATAGTTACTTTGGCCATATTGGCCTTTAGTGGGAGATTGTTAACGTTAGTGTCCATGTGAAAAGCCAAATGGCCACCGCACAATTGTTTGTATATGTTCTTTAATAAAACATATAGTGGCCTATTCAGTCACATACTGTAAGTTTGATCGTATTTGTAAGACCTAAGAAGTCTGTCTTCGTGCTCCCTGTGTACTATGTTTTCTGCATATTCAGCAGCCTCTGCAAAGTATTGTGTGCGGCCTTAGGAGCTCGGTTTTCTACTCCGAGCATATTGCGGTGGAGCTCTTGAGGAGGAGAGCGCACTCTGGTGCATTGCCATCGAAATACTTCAGGTAAAGGAGTGGATCCAAACCCTTCATGTTTGCATGATTTTTAGAAAGCACATCTTCATATTCTTTTAACAGTGCAACCAGAGCCATCCAAAATTTTGGAGCAAGCTCCCTACAAATTCTCACCGAATTGGGTTCTTCTAGTGTGCCCAAATTCACTACTTCGAGAAAATCTTCTTCGATGTGTATCTTCTCGAGCCCCATTGGATCTTTGATGATTAGATCTGCATCTTGTTCTACTTCACGTCCAACATCTCCATGCAAATTAATGCTACCATGTCACCAGAGATGGAGCTAACCACTCGTTCGACATCTATTACTCCAAATGATAGTAAGTCCCGATTAGCCTCTAGAAATTGTTGTTTTTCATCCTCATCAATTCCGTTGAACACATGAGGTGGCTCCACAAGTAATAGTTTATTTAATGGAGGATAGAAGTGCTCATCCTCTAGCTGGACCAAAAATTTGGCGTGCCCCTTCTTGAAGGTGATAGTTTTGGTAGCCTAGTTTTGTCGTACTTTTGCATTCCGCAACTAGGGTCTTCCCAATAATAGACTATAGTCCAAGTTCTTCCCTTTTATTTTGAGCATGAAAGAGGTGATGGGAAAGATGAAATGGGAAAGTACTATTGGAATGTCCTTGATAAGTCACACCGACTGCACTCTAGATTGTTCAACCATCAGCACAAAGAATGGAGCTTGTTCGATGCTAGTCCAACCCATTTATCTACAACTAGTCGTAGAGGCAATATTGATACTAGATCCCCCATCAATCAATACTTTCAAGATAGCTTTGTTTTTATACCATAATATAATGGTAGGGATTGCATAGTCCACCACTTGATCGGGTACTTCTCTAAACATGTCGATAGTTGCTTCCACAAACTGGTCCATAGAATCTTCCGTTTGTGTATGTTTAATTAACTATTCTTTGAATACCAAAACTAACTCGAGCAAAGCACCAAGAGGTAATTGAATCTATGAATTGGTGAATAAGTGCCAAAAGTTTCCTTCATCTGACATTTCCTATTCCAGAACACTCTGGTTCTATGATTCGTCGGAAGTCTGATCTTGCATTTCCGTACTAGGGTTCTCGAAATTTGAGCTCAATTTTTGCAATTCCAAACATGTAGGTTTGTTCAGTGTCCAGAGATGTCACTTTCTTGTAGTGCAACTCTATCCTCGGGAGTGTGCATTCTTTGCAAACTTCTTTTACTTGTTCTTTTTCCTATTTGACCTTTACTATTACTAACTCTAGTGATTGGTTTTAGGTCGCCATAGTATGGTGGCTACTCCTTAGCCCACTAGACTGCTTTTGTCAAATGTTTCTTTTGCTCCACTACTCAATAGTGCTCACATTGTTGTATAGTCTCATACTCTCGACCTAGTCTCATAATAACAGGTGCTTAAGGCTCTAAATATTCCAAGGTCACTACATTTGCCATGCGAGCCTTTAGTTAAGCTTGCTTTTTTCTTTCGTCATATTCTTTTTCTTTCTCAGATTCAAATTGTCGGTATCCACACTACAAAGAGAATTGGCACTAAAGTGGTCAATTCCCAAAATTGCTAGGTCTTCCTTGCAAAAATTTGTGGCCTCCTTTGTAATCCTAAAAATTAGGTGGGTAAAACCTCCGCTAATCTTAAAAGTACTTGGATCTAGAAAATTGAGACTCCCTTGACAATCTCACATCCTAACTTTGTCCATGGTTTGGATTGGGCGAGAGGCTTATAACCTATAGAATTTCTCTTCCACAAAGACACTTCAACTTGTGTCGTTGGCACCATAGCATTTTTGGCATTGAGCTTGCATTCTTCCAAACTTTGATTTTTCTTTCCAAATAGGGAAGTATACCTAATTTAGCTCATAGTTTGTAGTAATATGGCCTGCGTTTTTACATCGTAGATAGTACAGTTACTAGACCAGATTAACACTCGTTTTGAACCCAAATTAGCCAACTATATTTTTTTCCACTCGTTTTGCTATATCAATATTAGGTCTAATGTTTGGGCTTTTTCTAACATGACATGTAACTTTTTTTCCTTTATTGTTGACTACCAATCCATCCACAAAAATTCTTGCAACAATTCTTCTCAAGGACAACCATCGACTAGAAATTGTTTCATTGTAGATTTGAAATCTGAAGCATACTACTCTACCCTACCCTTTTGGACGATATGCTATAAGGAGGCATATAATTCCAAAATGCCTTTCACAGTCTAAAATCTTTCCAAGAATGCCCCTTTTAAGTCATCATACTTTGGAAATTGACCTAGAGGATGTTCAATTAACCTTTTGACCATATCCCCAATGAAAGCAGCTTCGAATAAATGTAATTTGTGATCATCATCCTAGAGTAGTCTGTGGTTGTAAGTGTATTGATTCTTGAAGGTCCGCACATGAATGTCAAAATCCTCTTCCAGTCATCCATAGAAATGTATCTAATTTAATCTTGAAAAAGGGTTTCTATTCCACATTCTATCTTCCAAATCATCTTTTGGAGGACTAGGTTGAGCAATATGTACCAATTCTAAAGAAAACTTTGACTAGGGTCTGTTTCCACCACTTTGGCTCAGTTTTGTATGGTACTCTTCTTTGTGTTGCTCTCTTTGCTAGTCGGCTTTGTTAGATTTGCCTTTCCACAAAGCCTTAGCTAACTTGCAATTCTACCACTCGAATATCATGTCATCTAAAATTACTTTTGATAGAACTTCATTTTCCACCCATTGCAATAATTCTTTATGGGATCTTTGCTACTTTCACAAGTGAAATATCTTCTAGACATAAGGTTTTTAAGGTTTCCTGAATAAATTTGTCTAGGTACTCTTGATGTCGATCACTCCACAGGTACTCTTTATCACTCTGCAAAGGCATCAATTCAAGGGCAACTGCATCTCAAAAAAAAAACCCATCCCAACATGGTCACCAACTTGTTTGGGGATGACTGTTGTTAAAAAATACAACACACATTTATTAGTACAAGAATTGAAATTAAAAACATTTTTGTCCTTGTATAAGTTGAAAGCTACATTTCAAGGTAGTTGCTATACTGTAACACAAGAAGTGCAAGACATTACGATTAGCATAGGCTCATATGTAAATGCACGAAGGCTTTCAATTGCACATTTGCAATCTTATGATTGTTACACTTATGTGTTCCTCGAGTATCTTTGATGTGAACCTTTTCCCCATACATGGGCACTTTTTACTCTAGTGCTGGCTAGAGGTTTTTGCCCCATGTTACCACATTTTTTATACTGTCATATGTGGTGGTACTTTGTACTTAGGGATATCATTCAGCTCTTACTTCAGTTCAGTTTTATCATCAATAGAGAGAGCTATTCCAGCCATCGTCTTCTCTATTTGTCTTGCTGTGTTTGTCCTCTTTGTGTGTGCTTCTCGTGTGTCTCTTGCACTTCTACACACACCCAAGAGTGGTATCAGAGCAGGTTCAACTTCTTCTCAAGTTTCAGTTTTTCGTGTCGTGGTGCGCGTGCACTTCTAACAGTGCAAATCAACTTCGGAGCATAGAACTGTGAATTTCAGCAGCCAAGAAACATTTTCACCAGGCGCGCTCGGGTTTTACCCCCATTTCGAAGCCATTCGTGCAATCAAAATCACCATCAGAGTGACAATTTGTGAGCTAAATTTCAGCCCTTATTTCAGCTTTCGTCGAAGTAAAGTTTTTTGTCATATTCTTGTTCCTTTGTGAAATGGCAAGCAGCAATGACTTATTTGGCATGCTTCAAGCTGAAGATAAGCTTGATGGGACCAACTATCTGATGTGTTCTTACATGATGAAGCATGTTCTTGTTGCAAAACAACTTTGGAACATAGTGGCAGATGTAGATCGAAGACCGGCAGGTTCTTCTACTTCACAGTCTATTGTCATAGATGGAGCTTCTTCTTCGAGTATAGTGGTTTCTCCTTCTCCACCTACAGAGGAGAAGCTTAGATGGGATGGAAAAGATGCTCAAGCTCATGCTTTGATTGCACTTTCAGTGAAGCGTCATATAGTTCCACACATTCGGTCATGTTCTACATCGAGATAGGCATGGGACACCCTTGCTTCTTTGTATGCCGTGCGTAATGAAGCACGTGTAGCATACTTGAGGAAGCAACTTGAGGATGTATGTATGGCTGAAAATGAGTCAGTGGAAGTGTATGTGACACGCATGAAGGACTTGAAAGAGCAATTGGCAAACACAGATGAGATCATTCCGGATGCATCACTCATTTCTACATTGTTGAAATGATTACCCGAATCTTTTCAAAGCTTTGCTACTACACTCCGTTTGGTTGCAAAAGGAAATCCTAATATGTATGCATTTGATGAGGTTGTGTCTCTTCCTTTGCAAGAAGAGCAATCTAGAGTGAATAGGAGTGGTTTGATTGAGGGAACGCAAGCACTTGCTATCTCACAAAAGGGTAAAAGCAAGTATGGTTCAGCTTTGGGTTCATCAGAACCAAAGCCTCAAGCTTCCTCTTCCACTCATTCCTCTAATGATGGTGATTTGCAAAAGAAGAAGAGATGCAAATATTGTCGAAAGGCTAGTCATACTATTGATGAGTGTAGAAATCTTGCTAAACGCAATGAAAAGAAGAAGGAATCCGGCATGTGTATTGCTGAAAGTTCAGCAAATGCAAAGAATGATGAAGCTAACATGGCTCAAGATTTTGGGCATGTGTTGTTACATGTCATTATGATGCTTCTTTACATTCTAAATGTATGGTTGTAAGTGAGGCTGATTCGGATTGGTTCTTTGATAGTGGTGCTTCAAAGCACATAACATCATGCAAAAGATTTTTTGCCTCTTTGAAAGATGCACCTAAAGGAGGACATGTGGTGTGTGCAAACAATGCCTCTTATCCTATCATTCAAGTAGGAGAAATTGAGCTTACGGTTGCAAATGGAGGTGTGATTCTCTTGAAAATGCATTGTATGTGCCCGATATCAAGAAGAACTTAATTTCACTACCGTTGATTGCAGAAGCTGGACTTCATGTACACTTTGTTGATGATAAGTGTATGGTTCATGATTTCAGCAATGGCGATGTTATTGTGATGTCTGGTACATTATGTAATGGTTTGTATCACATGGATACATACAAGAGGGCTACCTCGAATGCCTTAGTTGCTCATACTTCTTCCATGGTTGAAATGGAGCTTTGGCATGCTCGTTTTGTTCACTTGAACTTCAATAGTTTGCTCTACTTGCAAAAGAAGGACATGGTTATTGGCTTGCCTACACTTGAGTCCATTGAAAAGCATGCATGTGAAGGTTGCATTCTTGGAAAAATGCATCGTGCTTCTTTTCCAAAAGATGGTCATACACACACTACAAGAAAATTGCAGCTTGTTCATAGTGATGTATGTGGTCCCGTCAAGACTCCATCTTTTGGGAAGCATGTATATTTTGATACCTTCATTGATGATTCTGCTCACCATACATGGGTGTATCCTATGAAAGCAAAGAATGAGGTATTTTCTTGCTTCAAAGCATTTTTAGCTATGGCTGAAAATTTTTCTTCAAAAAAGCTTTTGACTCTATGCACGGATCGTGGTGGTGAATACATGTCACATGAGTTTAATGTTTTTCTTCCTGAAAGAGGTATTTCACACCAATGTACGGTGCCATATACACCTCAACAAAATGGTGTTGTTGAGAAAATAGAACTCTTCTTAAAATGGCACGATGTATGGTTAAAGGAAAGCATCTTCTTGATAAGTCTTGGATGGAAGCAATCATGTGTGCAAATTATGTGTTGAATTGCTGCCCT